>CM038795.1:95783914-96383914 GCA_021764765.1 Vicia sativa | reverse complement strand
TGTATCCCTCTCCCAAGAACAATTCTTGTAATAATTATCTAGTGCATATTTATTTAATTTAATTTAACTGTCACTTACACAATACAAAAAAAAAAATATATATTTTTAAACTAATAATTGTAAATCATTTTTAAACCCGTAAGTCGACAAAGCTACGAAGCGTCGCGATGACCTCACATGCACACATGTACGCTTGATCCTGGGCCTTCTTACAGTGAGCCTATTTCGATTAATTGTTCCAATTAGTCGTTATAGTAGACTAGCCCACTTTGCTAGTACACATGTAATTTAATTGTTTTATACTTAGGTTGGCCACCTTGTATGGGCTTTGTCGATTTTACTTGTGATTTACAATTATCTCGATCCTATTCTTTCTTCATTCACCAAGCATTTAAAACACTTTCAATAAAACTCGATCCAACGTCGAGTCTTCTTCTCAAACCTCGATCCAACGTCGAGTTATTTTCAAAAATGAATTTCTACAAAAAAAAGAACATTTGGATAAGATTTGTTTTAATGGTTAGAGGTTAGCCCAACGATTAAAACAAATCGAAGTTTCTAATTGATTAGAGGGTAACCCAATAAATTGAGAAACTTCAAATCCATGTTCTAAAACAAAAAAACATAGTGCTATGGTATTTAATTGAACCGTTAGAGGATAGCCCGACGATTTAATTAAAATGTAAAGTATTTGGGCCATTAGAGGGTAACCCAATGACTTAAATATTTTATTCCATACACTTAATAAAAGTGAACTTTGTTTCACCTCACTCTTTTTCATAATAAAGATTTTGGATGAGGGATGATCGGTTGACCTCAATCACCAATCTCGAGTATTGAATCGTTAGAGGATATCCCAACGTTTTGGTACTTGTCATCCCCAATTTAAAATCAATTTCAACTCACTCAAACTTCTTTTGTGCGCTCCAAGCACCATTTACCTTTAAACCTTTTCAAGATTAGACATGATTCATTTATAAATGAGATGTTTCTTCCTCTATTCCCAAGGTTTTCGACTTCTCCATTTGAGTACTAGAGGCGTTCTCAAACCCTCCCTCATGTTGGTGCGTAGTCCTTTATTCTTTATCACACCTTGTGGACGTTAGACGAGTCTTCTCCTTTAAAAATGACGACTTGTCTTTTCATTTAAAATCAATCAACAAACAATTATTTTGTAGAAGAACTACGGAGTTTTGACTTTCCCATTGCACGAGGGAGTACGTAGGCACGCGGTTTCAAAACCGTGTCAAACTCAAAATAATAAAAACATTTCTTCTCCCTTTCTTTCTCATTTCAAACTTAGAAGATCGTAAAATTTTCACACTAACACACAACCACACTTTGAACTAAATGGGTACCATCGAGTACGATGGATGTGAGGGGTGCTAATACCTTCCCCTTGCAAAACCAACTCCCGAACCTACAACTTTTAATTTCGTAAACCGTCTTATCCATTTCTTTCGTGGGTTTTATCTATATTTTCCCGTTCTTCTTTTAGAACAAATAAAATTAGGTGGCGATTTCACTATTTTCGAAAATTTAAATAATTTTTGAAAAAAAACGAGTTGCTTCAGTTGGCGACTTCACTGGGGAAAATTTCTCAAGCGAGTTAACCCTAGTTTAGTTCTTTGTGTGGTTGTGTGTTTATCGTTTTATTTTACTTTCTTCTTTGTACTTTATCTTATGTTTATGTTTCAGTTATTTATTTTTCTATGCTTTATTTATTATCTTGTTTATATATCCATTGTGTGGGAATTCTTGATGGGATTATTTATACATAGATAAGCCCACTACCCAGGCTTCTAGGTCACCTTTTTAGGAATAGAGGGGTTGCGTAGCCTAGGTCCACCTGACTCCATTGTCTTGTTGGCCCGGCGAAGACTCGGCTTAGAGTTGGTTGTTTTAAGGAGGTTGTTGGCCCGCGATAGCGCAGGACATCAATCTTTGAACAAATGACCTATAACTCTAAGTTTGTTCATGTTGTCCTAACCGAGACCAAACGCTCAAATTTTGGATTTTGAGTATCCCGTTAAGAGCCATTTCTTGGGGTATACTTTTTCAAATACTATCGCCATGTAGGCCTCTCGCGTGATGATAGTGTTTGTTAAAAGGGGATCTGAGACTCCAAGAAACACTTAGCAGAAAACCTTAGAACTTTCTTGTGGGGAATTTGGGTAGAAAGCTTAGAGCCATCCTATCATAGGAGCCCACATAAATAAGTTGTTCTGTTTACCTGTATCATCCCTGTTTCACGTCTCCGTGAACCTATACTATCCATTATGTTGCATTCCATTTGTATATGTGACATTTCATTTCATCACATCTTCCGCATTAATGACATTACATTTCAATGCATCATCTGCATATTTCATGCATACATCCAAATTGTCAAAAGACTCATTTCGTCTGTCTCCATCTTCAGTTGTTGATTTACTGTCAAGCTGATTCCTCTGCACAAGCACGGAACTAGAGCCAACGTCAAGAGAAGAATGGAATACCAAGAGCAACACGATGTAGAAGTCCGAATGGAAATCGATGAGTTGAAGTCGCATGACTAGACTTCTCAAATGATGCAAGTTCGATCGCCGAGGTGAGCGACCTCAAAGACTATAATTTCAAGTCTCAGTTGTTGTTGATCCTCAATCTTCTCGGATGCGATTACTTGGCGAATTTGGGTTACCGAAATTACGTTCCACCCACGCAACTACTCCAATGGTTGGCGAGTCTTCCCGACCTTTTCCGAGCTCCGCCACCGAGCCTCAACCGATTATGCATCCGCTCCTCGACCTTTTGTGCATCAACCCATCGCAAGTTGCTTATGAGAATCCTCTTTGATTACCAGTGACGCCCCCGAAGTGTGAGTCGAGAAGATTTTGATGAACTTGAAGAAGTCCGCGAGCAATATCAGACTCTGGAAAGAAGGATGAGAGCTATGGAAGGCAACGATGTCTTTGGCATTGCTGCAGAGAACATGTGTTTGGTTTCTGATCTGGTTATGCCTCATAAGTTCAAAACTCCTGATTTCGAGAAATACAAGGGGCACACTTGTCCAAAAAGTCATTCTGATGTACTTGGAAAATGTCTTATACGAGGAATGACAAGCTTATCCACGCCCAAGAGACTTGAGTGGAGCTTCTTTGAAATGGTATATGGGACTTGGGAAAGACCATATTCAATGCTTCCAGGATCTGATTAATGCTTTCATGAAACAATACCACTACAATCTTGATATGGCTCCTGATCACCGTCAATTGCAAAATATGTCTGAGTGATAAGGAATCTTTAAGGAATACGCTCAACGGTGGAGAGAGTTGGCCTCACAAGTTGAACCACCTTTATCCGAGAAGGAGCTCAGGTTTGTTTATGGATACCTTGTCCCTTTCTATTGGGAGAAAATGATTGGTAGTGTGTCCTCTCGCTCACGATTTGGTGACTATTGGCCAAAGGCTAGAAGAGGGAATCAAGAGAGGAAAAGTGTCTGTTGCTGGCGAATCCTCTGGTGGTGCCAAGAGATCTTTTGGAAACTTCCATAAGAAGAAATAAGGTGAAACTAATACTGTCAGAATTGAAAGAGGAGGACCTCGCCGTAGGCCTCAAAACTATGACCAAGCACAGGTAGATGCTGTCACTACTGCAGTCAAGGCTCAACCAATCGAGATCCCCCAACATCAGGCTGGTGGACAAAATCAGAACCGCAATGCAAGGAGTAGGACTCAATTTGACCCTATTCCAATGACTTACACTGCATTGTATCCTCATTTGGTTGAGCTAGGTCTAATCACAACTAGGCCTCTGACTCCTCCAGATCCTCTCCCAGTCGGATTCAGGTCTGATCTTCATTGTGAGTTCCATCAAGGAGCTACCGGCCATGATCTGGAAAGTTGCTATGCACTAAAGGCTAGAGTTCGAGATCTAATCAGAAGACAGGAGATAAATTTCGGGGATCCTCCGCCAAATGTTATCAATAACCCGTTGCCAGGAAAAAGTGGCTGAAGAATGGGTCAGAATATCCCATGTCACCTCCTAAAGCCGTGTTTGAGACTACTCATCCTTGTAATTGATTAGTCACTAGGCCATGTTTCTTCTGTTTGCATTTTCCCTAGTTTATGTTAAATTATTGCTTTCAAATCTTGTTTGTAATTTCAAGTTAATTTTAATGAAATGAGCATTGCACTCTTTTGATTCGAATAATTTTTGTTTGCTGCTTTCTTTTCAAATATATAGTTTCCCTGTTTAATTTCTTTACCGAACTTTTGTTTTTGCAAAGATTGGAGGGAGGATGATAAAAACAAGATACCCATAATTGTTGATTGGTATGCTTTTGAATAAAACTTTGCTGATGATATACAGGCATTGTTTCAATTCATAAACACTGGAGATATAAGGAAGTTAATCTCTTGTTCACCCCTTTTGAGCCTAGAAGTTGAAGTTTCTTTCTATACAAAAAACCCGCAATTTTAACCTGGGGCAGGGTAGTTCTCAGTTTGATTCGGATGTGCATTTGTTCAAGACGCCTTTCAACAAAGGTTGTATTCAATCAAGTTTCCTTCCCACACATCAAATAAGTGTCGAAGATGTCATACAGGTCAAAGAATGGCGATGATGGTTCTCCGTAATCATGAAAGTCAAGCAGTCACTGTATTTCCAAAAAGTATATATCAAAAGAAAAAAGCCGCCAAGTTAAAATTAAAAAGGCAACTTAGGCAAAAAATTGGGGCATCCCGCTTACCGTAATCTTAAATGGAACGGTTTAAGCAAAAGTTAGGGATGACAAAATTCAAAAAAAGAGTTGACAAAAGTCCTCAAACAGCAAAATGTTGCAAAAAAGAAGTGATTGTTATCTCAAGAATATATCAGCTTCTGAGCCATCATTATTCCTATCAGTGTACAATCCAAAATCTATTGGAATCTTTAATGCACAGTTTGAATTAATTGAGCGTAGGACTGAAGAACATCACGAAGATTGGGTTGGGTACAAATAAATTTTGAGCCTTTATCCTTTATTTCTTAAACCGTGAACGGACTTAACCCTTAAAAGAATAATTGAAGTCGTTTCTTTTGAAAGCATACTACAACAAGGTTGCGTAATATGACTCCTAAAGTCTTTTGCAAATCAATTGTCTTGGTATATCATACTTTATTTCCTTTTTCACTTTTAAATTTTCAAACCGCTGTGTTTTAACCAGCAATCCATTTTTATACAGCAATTACATCATTTCAAAAAATGATTTTTATTTCAAAACTTTTGCATGAACTTTGCATTAAATTTACCATGTTTGAATAAACAATTTTTGCTTGTAAACAAGTTTTCCTCATCATCAAGGAAGTCCAAACTGTTAGGAATCTTGGTCAGTGATCCTAATTAGGGGCAAGTATCTTTCAGATCCTGTTGTGAATCAGTTCAAGATTTGTTGCTCAGTGCAAATCATTATCAGAATTATTTTAATCAGAAGATCTTTTTCAAGACTTTTACCGGGGCACTCCTTTCCCCTCAGTCATTTTAAGAGTTGAATCCATGATCGGTTATCCTCAACAATCAGCTAATCTGGGGCAATCCTTAAGCAGCACTTCAGTCCTTCCTCCAAGGATCACCATTTTCGATACAGTTCACAAGTGTGTTAGAAGTGTTTTTCAAAACATTCTTTCCAAGCAGAGTTGGCAGTGTTCTCCGTGTTGAGGAATCAGAGTTTCCATGTTACCTCCACAAAAGAGTCAATCTCCGTTGTCATAAACGTTTGCATTACATACTACATGCATAGATCATTCATATATCATGCATCACAAAATTCATATACCATGCATAACAAGAGTGTTTTATTATCATTTGCATTTCCCGAGGTCTTGTTACAGTCAATATTTTACCTTGCGGTCAAAGTCCAACTTACTCGGTACCTACCAAAATAGTTGTCTTTTTTCTCGTATATTCAATGCATTTCTGAATATGCCCGAATCTTTTTCCGAAGTTCATTCAATGATTTTTCTGAATGTCTTTGATGATGTGTTCCAGAGTCCGTTCAATGATTTTTCTGAATGTCTCTGATGTTTTGTTTCTGTATATTCAATGCATTTCTGAATATACTCGAATCTTTTTCCGAAGTTCATTCAATGATTTTTCTGAATGTCTTTGATGATGTGTTCCAGAGTCCGTTCAATGATTTTTCTGAATGTCTCTGATGTTTTGTTTCCTGTATATTCAATGCATTTCTGAATATACTCGAATCTTTTTTTTCCGAAGTTCATTCAATGATTTTTCTGAATGTCTTTGATGATGTGTTCCAGAATCCGTTCAATGATTTTTCTGAATATCTCTGATTTTTTGTTTCCTGTATATTCAATGCATTTCTGAATATACTCGAATCTTTTTTCCGAAATTCATTCATTGATTTTTCTGAATATCTTTGACGATGTGTTCCAGAGTCCGTTCAATGATTTTTCTGAATGTCTCTGATGTTTTGTTTCCTGTATATTCAATGCATTTCTGAATATACTCAAATCTTTTTTTCCAAAGTTCATTCAATGATTTTTCTGAATGTCTTCGACGATGTGTTCCAGAGTCCGTTCAATGATTCTTCTGAATGTCTCTGATGTCATGTTTCCTGTATATTCAATGCATTTCTGAATATGCTCGAATCTTTTTCCGAAGTTCATTCAATGATTTTTCTGAATGTCTTCGATGTTTCCGCATGTCTCGCATCATACATCATTAAAAAAATATAAAAAAAATTTGATTCAATTTTAATTATATTTTATCCACGATACCCATTGCATCTCGTAAAATTTTTTTTTGATATTTAATTATCTCCACATGCGATAATTATGAATGTCGATCATCTTTTCGATCATACGTTGAAGATATTTAAATAGGGCAATTTTTACCCCAAATTTTACCTCCTAAACCGGATTAAATGTTTTAAATTCAAAAATTAAATAAAACTTTTTATTTTACCATTTTGAATTTTAAATGTTTTTTATCTCAATTACTTTTGGGCATTTTTGATTTTTTGAAAATAATTTTAAACCTAAATTTTGGGTATAAATATGTGGATTGTTATTGTTGCAAGGGGGGGACCGAAAAATTGAAAACGGAACAGAGAGGCAAAAGGGGAAAACGGTTTATTCAAAAGCCAAAATTATAATTAAAAAAAAAATCCAAAAAAGCTCATCATCTCCTTCCATCGGCCGGTCCTAACACCTCCACACTCATTCTCCCTGTTTCACTCTCACCCATCCCTTTCCTCCGAAATCCACCACTGCAGAAGCCCCACCGTAGCTCATTAACCCCGGTCCACACTCTCTGTTACTCCTTCCGCCGCTCTCGCCGTAATCACCACCATCTTCGACCTTCTCTCCGTCCTTAACCCCCACCGGCGACACAGCTGCCATTCCCTCTGTCTTCTCACCAAACCGTCATCCTCTCTTCTAACTCACCGTCGTAACTCACTTCGTAAACCCAGCCGCTATACTCCCTGTTTCCTCTGTTTCCTTCCGTCCAAACCACCGCGGTATCCCCTTTGTTTCTCACTTCCCGTCCACAACCGCCAGTAACCCACGCTGCCTACTTCCGTTCACAGCCGTCTCTCTTCGCCTTACATCCCCTGTCTCCGAATCCCTCTGCCTCAGCCTCTGTCCGAACAACAACATTTCCGTCACCAGATTCACTTCGAAGCATATAGTGACTTTCAGCTGCAAGTGGAACTCCCTCTCCTTCAAATACCCATTTGTGATTGGTAAGACCATTTGAATCAATCTGGTATGGATGGTTCTTTGTTTGAATCCGGATTTTCCAATTGAACTGTCATGTTTTGTTTTTCTGATTTTTGATTTCTGCAAAATATAGTTTGGTTGTTCGTGTTCGAATGGTTAGAGGATATTCTTAGTGTAAATGTTACATTCGGGTTTAATTTTTCTGAGATGACTTTATGTGGAGATTTGTGAAATAGCAAGCCTAACTGTTATGCTGCTGATTTTGATATCTGCTTGAAGTTTGTTGGTAATAATGTGAGTTTGTGGCTATTTTAACATATCAGTTTGCGTCAATTCGTTGAGTTTCGATGAAGGTTTGTTATTTCCGCGTGTGTTTGCGTGGAAATCAACCGAGAAGCTATGAGGATGACCATTGGTTTTCTATAATTGCAATCCTTTATTTGAGATTTTGATACGATTCAAAGTTTGAATTTGAAGGGTAACTGATGATGGCCTTATTTCGTTGATGTTTATTAGTTGTGATAGTCGACGTTCGGTAAGTTTCGATGAAGGCGATGATGATGCCACGTTAATCGTGTGTAAGTCAAAACCGAGAAACTATTGGGATATTTACTATGTTATTCTCGCTTATGTTCAATGGAATTTGTGGTGAGTGATCTCTAGCTAGTTTCGATGATGGTTTGACATCTAAATCGCGTTATTCGTAAAAGATATAACCGAGAAACTGTCGTGGGCAGCCATGCTACTTTTGTTTTCTTTTGAATTTGTGATAAGGATTCCACTTTTATTTTCGATGATGGTAACGATAATACCGTATTTCTCACGTGTAAATCGAACCAAGAAACTATTGGGGCAGCATGTTATTGTGTTATTCTCATTCCAATTTTGATTGAAGTGTGTGATCGAATGATATTTGAGGGTAGTTTCGATGATGGTTTGATGTCTATATCACGTTTATCCGTGTAAGATACAACCGAGAAACTATGGATGCACATTGTATTTTTATATTGCGTTGCAATTTCGAAGTCTAATTTCCATTTGAATTTCGAAAGCCGCATGGACACATATATTTGAAACTTTCTATTAGTGTTTGTGTCGTATCATTCAAATTATTGCGAAGGAACTGTTGATGATGTGTTTTGGTTGTGCCATCATGTTTATGTCCAAGCGCTTTGAGTCTATGTAAGTTGTAATTAATGAGTTTTTTTTGCATAAGTGTACACGGCTGCCCGGTTTGGTAAATGGTTGAAAGTGCACAGGTTGGTTGATGATCTGCGGTTAAATGAGTTTGTCTTAATACTTTTTGTGTTTGTCTTTGAGTTTATACGGTTTTGATCGATATTTTGAGTGTTTCTTAAGACAACGTAGTTGCTGCCCGGATTTGGTTTAGAGGTTTAGCGGTCTATTTTGAACTCGATTTCTCCTTTTACAACTTGAATTTCATCTTCTTGTTTCATTTATGGTTGGAAAACTGTGTTTACTTTTGAGTCCACTTGATCTTGAGTGTGTTTTACATAATGGTAACATGCTGATTTTTGTATTTCCGTTCAGCATTCATTTATTCGCTTGGATATCACTCATTTGTTCACGTTGCATCATACATGTTTCATTTCGATTCTTGTTATCACTTGTTTATGCATGTATAGTGATTTTAATTGTGGATTTTGTTTACTAACCATTTTCCAAATTATTGCAATTTCATTTTATTTTATCCCACTCATGCTACTAATGTTTTTCTGCTATTTGTGTAGACATCCGAGGATTGATCGGAACATACAATTTCTTTTAGCATACCTACACTTTTATCATTAGCATTTTAATATTCATATTAGTATTTTTGTTTAATATTTAGTATTGTACATACAATATACTTGCATTTTTATTTTATATTTTATACCGTAAATATAATTATACTTAGTATTATTGTTTATCTTATATTTTATACTGTAAATATATTATACATGTTTTTTTATTTCTTATATTTATTATTGTAAATATTTACTATATACATACCACTTTATTATTATATTTTATCTATTAATTCGTAAATAAGTTCGAATTTATATTATAATAATCTTCTCCGCATAGCATTTTCTTAGTATTAATTTCTATAGTCTATTCTAGTTAACCAAATAAAATGCAAATAATACAATCATCGACATTTAAATTTCTCCGCATTCTATTCTAATCAATTTACTGTTTTCTTCTTTAATTCAATTTATCCTCATTCGAAAAAATGTATCCCAATCCCCTTATTGCGTTGTAATTAATTTACCGCTTTTTATTTTTTATTTTACCGTTTAATCCCCATTTATAATTCATGTATCCCTCTCCCAAGAACAATTCTTGTAATAATTATCTAGTGCATATTTATTTAATTTAATTTAACTGTCACTTACACAATACAAAAAAAATATATATTTTTAAACTAATAATTGTAAATCATTTTTAAACCCGTAAGTCGACAAAGCTACGAAGCGTCGCGATGACCTCACATGCACACATGTACGCTTGATCCTGGGCCTTCTTACAGTGAGCCTATTTCGATTAATTGTTCCAATTAGTCGTTATAGTAGACTAGCCCACTTTGCTAGTACACATGTAATTTAATTGTTTTATACTTAGGTTGGCCACCTTGTATGGGCTTTGTCGATTTTACTTGTGATTTACAATTATCTCGATCCTATTCTTTCTTCATTCACCAAGCATTTAAAACACTTTCAATAAAACTCGATCCAACGTCGAGTCTTCTTCTCAAACCTCGATCCAACGTCGAGTTATTTTCAAAAATGAATTTCTACAAAAAAAAGAACATTTGGATAAGATTTGTTTTAATGGTTAGAGGTTAGCCCAACGATTAAAACAAATCGAAGTTTCTAATTGATTAGAGGGTAACCCAATAAATTGAGAAACTTCAAATCCATGTTCTAAAACAAAAAAACATAGTGCTATGGTATTTAATTGAACCGTTAGAGGATAGCCCGATTTAATTAAAATGTAAAGTATTTGGGCCATTAGAGGGTAACCCAATGACTTAAATATTTTATTCCATACACTTAATAAAAGTGAACTTTGTTTCACCTCACTCTTTTTCATAATAAAGATTTTGGATGAGGGATGATCGGTTGACCTCAATCACCAATCTCGAGTATTGAATCGTTAGAGGATATCCCAACGTTTTGGTACTTGTCATCCCCAATTTAAAATCAATTTCAACTCACTCAAACTTCTTTTGTGCGCTCCAAGCACCATTTACCTTTAAACCTTTTCAAGATTAGACATGATTCATTTATAAATGAGATGTTTCTTCCTCTATTCCCAAGGTTTTCGACTTCTCCATTTGAGTACTAGAGGCGTTCAAACCCTCCCTCATGTTGGTGCGTAGTCCTTTATTCTTTATCACACCTTGTGGACGTTAGACGAGTCTTCTCCTTTAAAAATGACGACTTGTCTTTTCATTTAAAATCAATCAACAAACAATCATTTTGTAGAAGAACTACGGAGTTTTGACTTTCCCATTGCACGAGGGAGTACGTAGGCACGCGGTTTCAAAACCGTGTCAAACTCAAAATAATAAAAACATTTCTTCTCCCTTTCTTTCTCATTTCAAACTTAGAAGATCGTAAAATTTTCACACTAACACACAACCACACTTTGAACTAAATGGGTACCATCGAGTACGATGGATGTGAGGGGTGCTAATACCTTCCCCTTGCATAACCAACTCCCGAACCTACAACTTTTAATTTCGTAAACCGTCTTATCCATTTCTTTCGTGGGTTTTATCTATATTTTCCCGTTCTTCTTTTAGAACAAATAAAATTAGGTGGCGATTTCACTATTTTCGAAAATTTAAATAATTTTTGAAAAAAAACGAGTTGCTTCACGGCCTCATCACGCTCAGCAGGATCAAAATTATCTCTCTGCCGAAATAGTATCAAAGCACTCAACGCGCTCCAAAACGTGTTGAGCAGACTCGCGCTCAGTGGCCTCACTGCGCTCAGCGGCCTCTCTTGAGCAAAACTGGTATTTTATTCATCAAAATTGCATCTTCGGATTCGTGTCTTTGACACTTTATTCCTCAATGTTCCAACACGTACAAATACCTATAACAATACATTAAAACTAATCAAACGGTACATTATGTACACAAAACACAAGAAAACGTATTTACAACAAAAAATAGGGTTATTCAATAATTATTAACAAACAAGAATGGATAAGTGTCACAAAACATATATACAAAATAACTATATTTTGGCACTTATCATGTGTGTGTGCGTGTGTGTGTGTGTTTGTGTGTGTGTGTTTGGATTATTATATGTTAGTATACTATGATGTCTTATTAAATGATGTAACATGGTTTATTCTTATGATGCTACCATGGTACATGTATTTGATGATAATTGTGATGATGTTTTAATGATTTGAATGTTGATATGTGTTGCACCCTATTGTACCCCAAAATTTTCCCTCCCATTTTTTGAGGTCAATTGATTCTAGATACATCATCATGCTCAAGGTTGCTCAAGAGTTGACCCATCTCCTAAGCAATTAACCTATAACTAGGGTTTTGCTTCTCTCAAGGTTAATAAGAATTATAAGGCCTAAAGTGGACTTTATGCTTCCCCATATGTCTCAAGGTACCCACATGTCAAGAATCAATCCTTGTATCACAAGTTTGCTTAGTCAATTGCTCAGATAGCTGGAAATTAGTTGTATGGGACCAAAAGTCAACTGTGGTCAACATACAGTCAAACTTCAAGATTTTTTGTCAACATTACGATTTTCAGGTCATATTCATCATTTAATCAAGGTTTGATCATGATTCATCAAGAAATGCTCAAAAACCCAAAAGTTGCTAAATTAGGGTTTTGACCTTTCTCTTAGGAGGAGTCAATTGAGCTTTGACCAACACAAATTTCACTTACTTCATCAGAAATTCCTCAACCAAATCTCATATTGAAGGAAATTAAATTCTCCACAACTTTGTCTTTGTTAGCTTAAGTCCAAATATGCCTCATTTGAGAGATATGGGCCAAGACATTATAGGTCCTTTCAAAAGTCAACAAAAAGTCATCTTTTCTCAAAGAAGCTTACATGAACTTGGAAGCTTCAAATAGAAAAAACCCAAAGATAGGTTTTAGAGGACATCTTAAGCTTTCTAAAAAGTCCAATATCATCCTCATATGTTGAGAATTGAGCAAGATATGATAGGTTCAAGTTTTGCAATTTTAAGAGAATGCATGAAGTGAAATTTGAGCAATCTTGAATTTTTTACTAATGGGCCTATGTTTTAAGAGTTGGGAGATGTTTATAACATCATCAATGACCTCTAAACATATCTGTGCATTATCCTAATTTTTATTTTATTTATTTTTTATGTTATTCATTTGAATTCAAATTAAATTAAATAAAATGCAAGATTAATGTATAAGGCATGTAAGGTTTTAAATCTAAATAGCTTGAGGTCCAAACAACACTTATATGAGCTGTCAAAAATGCACAAGGGTGATTGGTATGAGATTGGTCATGATTGGAAGTTATTTTTCAAAATTTCCAATCAAATATTTTCTTCATCAATGCCATAGATTTTTTTCACAGTTGTTAAACTAATTCTCTCTCCTATAAGTACACAACAATCTCACAAGACCAAAGACACGAAATTCATCCTCACAAAGCAAGTTTCAAAAATCAAAAAGTTCTTCAAAGTTAGGGAAAACTCGAAATCATATTTCCAAACGTTTTCAATCGATTTCATTGATCCAAACGTGTTCCTGAGGTGATAAGGAATCTCACCCAACCCAGAGACACATTCAATCACTTCCAGAACTCTCCCTCTCGATCACACCGGTTGGTAAGGTTTTGAAACTTCAAAACTCTTGATTTAAGCATATTCCATGGCATACTAATGTATGATCAAGTTTGTGTGAACCTTTAGATTGTTTCTAGGCAGTTGAATCACAGGTTTTATGCAGAAATCACGTTCCACCATTGATACACTGTGTTTTATTGTTTTGATCGTATCTCACTGTACATGTCGAATCAGGTCAAAAGGAGTTCGCCATTGGATCTGTAGCCCTCGAATTATGGGGTAGGATCCATTTAACTTTTATATTTGCAGGTTTTAACGAGTTTAGTGGAGAGAGTGGTCGGAGCTAGGGCTCCGGCGTCTCTGCGGTGAGTCAAAACATTGGACCCTGTTGACTGAGGCGTGGCGAGTTTTGATTGGACCATTCAAATATCCAGGGACCAACTCTGGCGCGTTTTGATTAAATAGAATTTCTGGAACGTGTTTCATATATATATATATATAAGGGATCAAATTACACGACATGAGTTACACTCGCCAAAATGTCATTAATATTTTTAATTAATTGGATTTAAACATATCATCATATAGATCATACCTATAAAGTTTGAGATTAATTTATAATGATTTACTATACGATCAAGATATCCAAAGATTAACGTTAAAATGTACTTTCATATAACGTTCATTTTGATGTAGTTCAATGACATAGTAAATCATTATAGATTAATCTCAAACTTTATAGGTATGATCTATATGATGGTATGTTTCAATCCAACGGTTGATTTTACAAAATATTAATCCGAAGTGACGTTTTTGAGTGAGTGTAACTCATGGTGTAACTGTTCGGGTGTAATTTGATCCCTAGTGGTTAAAACGCACGTGTTAAGGCTTTACTATACCTAGGTGTGGGTTTGACCCTGGCTTTTTGCATTTTTTTCCTTATTTTTCAGATTTCTTGCAAGATTCACATATATTATTCAAAGACCAATATGCTAGCACCAATATGCACATGGTCTAGTGGTAAAGTTTTGATGCTGCAACCTCAAGGTCATGGGTTCAACACCTCAACCCTTATTCCTAATTTTTAACACCTTTCTCACTTCTTTTTCTATTTCCTTTCAATTTTATTTTTTATTTTTAATTCTATCAACAATTCTTTTTACCATTTTTTCTAAAACATAAAAATACAATAAAATTAGTTTTAGGTTAATAATTAATTAATTAAATTTTTGACTAAAAATTGATTTAATTTTAATTAAGTTTGATTTTATTTTCGTAATTAACTTAAATTTGGTTTTTGACTATTAAAGTCAATCACAAAAAATGTCTTTTTAATACTTAGGGACATAACTTGGTTGTTGATGGTGGTTACTCCGCCGTTCAAAACATGGTTTAACACATTTGTTTTCCTTTGTGTTTACCATCTGTGTTCTTCAACTTTCTTGATTTCTTTGTGGAATTTATTTAATAAATAATGGTTGTTATCCAGTCAAAAGTTAGAAGTCTCTATACAATTATTAACTAAGATGGTTTAAGAGGACTTTCTGTATTAATCATTTACATATTACATTATATTACACCATTATCATTTACATTATGATATTGTTAGCATGTTGTCTTTTATGTTAACCTTTTTGACCAAGTGAATCACAATTTTTATTCTACAAAAACCTTTTACTCTAGATGAAAGACATAATGCTATAAAATTATGAAAGGAGAAAGAAAATAGACAAAAATTAATGGTGTATTTATGACATACTACAAGTTTTTCACAAACTTGTTGCAAATGTTAATAAATAAAGGGTCGATGTATTGAGAGAAAGAAAAAAAACTCAAATCAAAATAAAAGTTAAATTTAAAGGATTGTGGTTGTAGTTTTATTAAGTTGTAAAAATATTTGGTTGAAATAAAGCAAGTTCGAACACACAATACTCATATTATTCATCTTTAAAATGAGATATTATGATTAAGTGGGAATGATTTAATTTTTGAAACCAACTTCACTCATCCTATCATTTGTATTAAAAAAATCATCAATCTCAAATATTTAAAAAAAACCTAATGCATTTAAATTTTTTTATTATTATTTCTAATGGTTGGCAATATGGACCAATCCCTTTAATTGGTCCTAACTAATATATAATTGTGGTTAGGCAGCAATTGGGTATAGTCAGAAGAAAATTTTACCCCATATTGATATAATTATCACTTCATCCTTATATTTTTTAAAATATTTTAAGTTTATCTGCATCTAATAATTTACCTTTCCATTTTGATCGTCGCAATTAACTTACATCGTACTTATATGATACTAAAATTTTTATTTAGATAAATTGATTGTGTTTTAGTTAATTTTATGTTTGCTCACCATACGACTTACCAGTAAGCAAGTCAATATGCATTTTTTAAATTTGTTTTCTTTCATAAATTTTGAGATCCTTTATGTTGAAATTAATTCAAAAACAATTAATCACACATACATGTTCTATATATTATACAATATACTTTAGTGCGGAATATAATAAATAATTATGAATATGTATATAATTATAGGATCTACGACATGTTAATATATGAGATATGAGATTTCAGAAATACTTGGATCCATAAGATGAAAAACACTTTTGTTAATGATAATTGTAATTCTGAAATGAAAAACGGTAGAGACAAGTGACTAGCACTTGTTGGCTTATGGATCTTCCTCAATCGGTACTCCTAATGCCTTGAACACTCTTTAGATGGGGAGAAGAGATTATTTTGCTTGTGTACGGTATATTGGGGACCATAGCCTATATATAGTGTGATGGTCAATTAGGGTTTTCATTATTCCCAAATTGGGTCATCCTGACATCCACTCATATTTGAGTCCACATCCAATTATTTAATTAATTAATTAAATAATTTCTAAATAACATCTAAATAGCCTTTTTAAACATTATCTGATCACTTAAATATTTAAGGCATTTTATTTGATAAAAATAGTTAATATAATTACATAAATATATTAGGCCACATAATTATTGGAATGCTAATATTTAATTAAATAATTAAAATATTTCAAGAATCTCCCACTTGGCTAATATATCTTAATAATTATATCATAATTCTTCATGCGCGCGTCCAAAAGCTATTCATCTTTAGATTTCAACTTTACAATCTGGTCCACCTCATACATCAATAACGGAACCATCGCGGTTGTCGTCACTAACGTACAACGTGATGGAACCTTGACGACCACCACATTAATGTACTTGATGACATAGATCGATATGGATGAGTGGCATGAAAATTTCATGCAATGTGATCTATAAATCATGTATATTTCCAACTGGTCCGACTGAAGTCTTTATTGAGATCAAACAAAAATTTGCAAATTTAATATTTGCACAAATGATACATAAATGGTTATAAGATAAACAACCTTATAAACATTATTTCTGCAGATAATCTTGACATAAATTACATATTGATATCAAAACAATATTATTAAACATAAAGAAGAAGTGACTCTCACTAATCTAAGACATCCTTAGTGACAATAATCATATGAAAGTATTTATATGTCAAGTCTTTGATTAGTGAGTCTTTAGCTTAAATTCCATATGCATATATTCTAGTTTCAACAATAATAACTTCCAAGTCAATGAACTTTCAAAACCTATTGTTGTAACAATATATGACTCTCTTACAACAAAATATAACTTGTGTGATTTTGAAAACCATATATTGAATTGTAACTAAACGACATAAATACTTACCATCATTTATTCTGTATTAAAATGTCTATTCGACATCTAAAATATCGGAGTCAAACATACTAATGATCTCCTCATTGTCAGAGCTCCAATTTATGAGTACAAACTCTTTGGTTCTCTATAATAATCCTCATGGTTGACATTTTTTTCCAACAATTAAATTTTGAATTGTTCATGTATCTACTTAATGATTTTATGAATGTTTTCCATATACGTATAAAATCATATATAAGATTTCCACAACCAAAGTATAAAAAAGCTTAATTTTCTAAATTTTCAGATTCATTTATTTTGGACAATGAATGAGACTTAATAATATCCCTTTATAATTTAGACATACCTCAGTTTATTGTCTTTCATGTCAGTTTTATTTCCAACTTTATTGATATCTGTATAAATCTTTTGTGATAACTAGATGATATCTTGATAATAAACTCTAAGTATCTAAATACCTAATACAAAAGAGAGGTGCCCAAGATCTTTCATAATTGTTAGAGATTTCTTGTTTCATACAATAATCATATATCATTGTTGACTAAATAAAATTGACACATTAAATTAGAAATATAAACTTACTCCCACTGAACTTGTAAAACGCAATAATTTTTCATAATAGAAATTTCAAAATCAAACAAGACAATTACCTTATGAAATATTGTGGTATCACTAATGAGACAATTTCATTAACTTGTAAATGAATTTTATCTGTTTAGAAACTATAAACTTTGTATCTATTGTTACAAAAATTTCTTCTGTTGCACCATATTGTTTTTCTTAATGTCGCCATTAAGAAATACTAACTTGATATCCATTTTACAAAGCTCCAAAATTATAACAAATAGCAAGTATCACTTGATGCTCTAGTTCTTGAGAATGTTGAGTTTGATATTCAAGGATTAATTTCTTATTTTAATTGAGAAAAAAAACAATAATATCTACATGAGGGTCCAAATTTACTAAATAAATGGCAACTATATGGATTGAGCTAGAACCAATTCTTTCCCACTCAATTTTGTTCTTTGAACATATCTCTCTCCCAAACTCAATATTCTCAAGACACATTATAATATTTGTCTCGAAATATTCCTTAACTTGGGACTAAAGTTTATATATCTCAAACTTTTCAACAATTCTACATTGTCACAAGTCATGACTGAATTAACTATAATAATATTTGAATTTAAAAGACAAATTGAATCCATCACTTAAAAAAGTTATAATATTAAAATAAAACTTTATTTATTCACCAAATTGTCTTTTAAACAAAAAATTTAAGCTTATAATGACAATCTAAAATAGTTAAATCTAAATAAAAAATATCAATCTTCACCAAATTTGTTCCCTTTAAATTGATGTATCTTTCAACACCATAAACATTTATCAGTTCAAATTATATTTTTGTATTATTCTTTATTTGTTCTTATCCTTTAAGGTATTTATCAAATGAACAATATTTTATTTTCTCTTGCTTCAATCTTTTCTTTATTGCACACTTTATGAAATTATTCTTTTAAATAATAATTTCTAACTTTAATAGTTATACTCAATTGTGCAAAGAGAATATCATATGCTAAATTTTCGACAAAGTCACCTAATTGACGAAATTATAGCGTTTTAGCAAGATTAAATAGTTTCATAATATGCTTATGATATTTTCTTTGCTTAATAATCTTGATGAAAAGTTATCACTCAAATGAGAGTTTGTCTTTTGCTTTATTGCTTTAGAAGCACTATAATTTAAGCAAAGATAATATGGCATAATTTATGTCATCTTAAATAACACCTCTAATGTCGTTGGACTGCAAAACTTTAAGATTATAGAACTATGTAATTTGGAGTGTACTCACTTTTAAACTTGAGTCTCACTTTAAATATACTAAATTGTGAGAGAATTTGAGTTTCTCCATCATTATGTAAGGTCTAAAAAAATCATAATGTTCATATTTTATTCTTAAAATAAACTATATTAGTTTATAGAGAAGAAAAAAAATATACTCGGTCAAAATATCAAATTCACCATTGATATTAAGTCTTTAGAAAATAAAATCAATTGCTTATTATATTTATTTTCAATGATCAAACACTGATAATTAATATTTATAAACAATAAATTCTTAAATTGTCACATGTTTAAGTTATATGTGTGAATGTAATCAAATAAATACCTGAAAGATTTACACTCATACAACATCATTACTAATATTACAATAAATTATTATATATAGACATTCATCTTTACTTATAAATTAAAAGACTCAAACAAGATACCAAACACACCATTAATTCTCAATCTTTGATTATAAGAATTAACTGTAAACGATACTCTCACGCAATGATCAAACATTAATAATAAGTCGGGTCAGATAATGGACGTCTTTGACATCAATCATTATCCACATGGATAAAATTACTAACTATTACATATTTACCATCACAAATATGCAATTGTTCGGTCAAACTGTGTCTTCATTTTGGCCGACTATAACAGTTTGCATGAACAATTACACACTACATCTTTTGTAATTCTGATTGAATCAAATTTACACAACAAATATTACTTTTGCAACATATTGCTTCAACCAACTCAACCAAAATTACTAGACATTTTAATAAATTCAACGGGAAGAGTTTTAAATTTATAAGTCACTGACCCACAAATGTAGGTCGTATTCATTTATGATGTCGTTTGATAATAATAATATTTCTTGAAATTCCTTAGTGTGTGAACAAATCTATAATAAAACATAAATTTTATAAATTTATACAAATTTCATGATTAAAAAAAAATTATTGTATAAAAATAATAACAATAACCTCAAATAACATAGTCATGCTAGATATATAATTTCAAATCAGATAAATATTAAATATTTATATATCCAAATTAAATGTCAAATAAATTCACATATGTAGCAAATAACTCTTTAAAATAAATTATTTTAGAATCAACAATTTCAATTCTAAAATCTAAAGTATCCATAATTTAAAGAATCAACTCTTTAGTTTTACCTAATAATTTTGAGAGATATTTAAAATATTCAAAAATTTCCACAAATAGAATATAATAACTAAATGTATATTAAATAAATTAGTATTTGTCTTATCTCTCAAAATCAAAATTCATGTGCAGATTTCATGTGAATCAAATTGAAAGATAAAATAATAATTAAAAAAAACAAATAAAAAGATCTGATAATAATATCTTTTTTATTTATTTATTCAAAACCAATAATCAAATCACCAAAATAAAATTTAAATTCAACATTTATCTTTCATAAATAATTGACATAGATGCATACTTCTAAATATATTATTTATAACCATAAATAAAGTATTGAGAATCCAAATTCTTTGAGAGAAAATAAATTTTAGGATTCTCAATCAACGATCATAATCATATATATGTGATTCTAAATATATTTAGAATAATATATATTAAATGACACATCTCCCAAACAAAATCAAAATTTTCATAAATACTCTTATTCCAAAAATATTCAAATTTTAATTTTCAAACAAACCTTATCAAATAGTTTCTATGTCAAATTCAAAACTTTCCATTATCATAAATATAACTCTATGAATACTTAAAAATGGATTTTTACCATAATATTATAGTTTTTAAATCACAATTACAATTCCAAATATGATCACCAAAATAAATATTATTTAAATATATACTGTAATCAAATTTATTTTCAAGAATTCATATAAAAGATATGAAAGATCCTAATTTTATATAAATGTTTAAAAAATAAATATAACACACAAAACATAAACTCCATAGTAAGTATAACAAAAAATATTACTAAAAAATTGTCATTAAAACTTCATGCATCATAAAACATATATATCAAAATTAAAAAAATAATGAATTTAAAATATATGTTTTCATGATCCGAAAAATAAACATTGGTGTTTATAGAATAAATCTCAATAAACTAAACATGAAGACCTGCTCTGATACCACTTGTTGGAATTAATTCAAAAATAATTAATCACATATACATGTTCTATATATTATACCATATA
Source organism: Vicia sativa (assembly GCA_021764765.1). NCBI lineage: Eukaryota > Viridiplantae > Streptophyta > Magnoliopsida > Fabales > Fabaceae > Vicia > Vicia sativa. The sequence continues at coordinate 96,362,608 of CM038795.1, read as the reverse complement.
CTTTAGTGCGAAATATAATAAATGATTATGAGTATGTATATAACTATAGGATCTACGACATGTTAGTATATGAGATATGAGATTTCAGGAATACCTGGATCCATAAGATGAAAAACGAAAAACTATAGAGACAAGTGACTAGCACTTGTTGGTTTGTGGATCTTCCTCAACCGGTAATCCTAATGCCTTTAACACTCTTCAGGTGGGGAGAATAGATTATTTTGCTTGTGTACGGTATATTGGGGACCATAGCCTATATATAGTGTGATGGTCAATTAGGGTTCCCATTATTCCCAAATTGGGTCATCCTGACATCCACTCATATTTGAGTCCACATCCAATTATTTAATTAATTAAATAATTCCTAAATAAAATATAAATAGCCTTTTTAAACATTATCTGATAACTTAAATATTTAAGGCACTTTATTTGATAAAAATAGTTAATATAATTAAATAAATATATTAGGCCACATAATTATTGGAATGCTAATATTTAAATAATTAAAATATTCCAACACTTTAAAGATATGCAATAAAAACCATATATGTACATATCTATTTATTGTTGGTTTTTTTTGGGGTTTAGCCAATCATTTATGATCCACATAGTAAATCGATTAATCATATTTTGTGGTTCACAAAGATGACTCATTAGTCAAACCTTGTTTCCTCAAGAAATCACCGGTAACTTTGATAAACAATCACTTAGTTTTAAATTTTATTACTTGAAGAACAAACTAGTAAATCCTTGAGCTCACTGTGTGATTTCTTTGGGAAAAAGTGCATTAAAGTTGTCATGAATTTAGTATCAATTGTGTTGAAAAAGAGTATCAACTCTGATTTTGAAATTTCTTCAATCGAATCTCCTTCAATCTGTCAAACTAGTCATCTCCAAACTTTTGGAAATTTCCTAAGTACCATACCAAAGCCTCAGTAAGTCGAACATTGATATTTCATCTTAAACTTGCCTCTGGTCAAAGAGTAACAACTTCAGCCTTACACTTGTGCAGAAGTTTTGACCACTTCCTTTTGTCGAGTTAGCATAGTGAAATTTTTTGGTTAACAAATTGCCCCCAAAAATGTCATTTTCGATTCATTTTGAGAGACAAGTGGTTTTTTGAAGTTCCATCACAATTTGAAGTTGTGTGCTGGCGTCAACACTATCGTGGCTAGTTATTAAAACATCTTTTTGAGACGTACAAATTCAAAGAAAACCATCGAGATTATGATTTCCTAAGAGATATACTACTATAAAAAACACATCTAACATCGGACGCGAAATGCATTTGACCTCAACTACAAAAGCGAGGTAGCGAAAAACATCATGAAAAGCTACCACTTAACATCTCGATTATTTAAACATCGAGGGGTAAAGATATTTGCACGTGGCTTTGATCCCCGCCATCTACATTTTTATTATTTTCAGAACTGAATGTTCACCCAATATTAACACTTGGTGTTTTGTTAAACTGAGGTAATATCTCAAAGTTATTACCTCAGTTTTATGTAAAAATCAATGGGATAAGTTTTTTTGTACCTTAGTTTGCACTTGTATTAAAGAATAATATTACAAAATATAGAACCATCACTACTTCAAATAACACTTTTTTATGACGAAACTTTAACCTCGAACATGCTAAAAACTCAGAGTATAGGTCCCGGTAGCGCCGTGTTTGATTTTTTTTAAAATACAACTTTTCCCTTAGTTTTTTCAAAAATCTAAACATAGATATAAGTGAGCGCCATGTTTTATCCATTAAAAAATAATAAACCTATTCTCTTGGTTTTTTGGAAAACTGAGGGAATCTCGCTTCGAACCTCTACTACTGCATTTAAAGTTTTTTCAATGATTTCTCACTTGACGTCTTTCTCGATTCCGTATTTTTCTTACTTATTAGTACTTCTCAAAATCTTTGTTATTAATAAAAAAGAATATACAACAATATAAAAGGAAATATTCCATTGATAATTAAATAAACACGACAACAAATAATTATTCCATATATTCAAACTTTTGACTTCACTCAAATTCAACATTATTTGTATTAACTATCTATAACTAAGAGAAAAGTTCAGAAAGAACTCTTCCATATGGTAGGGGGAAAGTCATTTTCTCCTGAGAGATGATTATCATTTTCTTTAAGAAGTTAAATATGGTAAGAGGAAAATTAACTCTGACGTTGCGAGTAAGAAAGTACAAGAGATGTTTGTCATCCCAAGTAAGCTTATCCAATTGTTTGTCTCTTGGACGAAGATTGAAGACTAGAAGTTGATACAAAACTTTTGCAATTGGGATTAGAGTAACATGACTAATGGACTTATCTTTGTTGGCATAAATTAGGTGAAGGCGGATTGAGTAGACATTGTTGAATCTATAATGTTTAACACGATTACCTATCTCTTCATAGTTTATTGTCTTAGTAATAAGTGATGGATTAATGGTGATATGAGAGACATTGCCATGGAACTGGATTGACTAAACGTCATGACCATATGGCACAATATAGGCGTTTAACCAGAACTCTTTAACGAGATTAGTGTAGATGGGGCCATGAAGAATGTCAAAGTTGAGAATGTTCATTTGATGGTGATTCCGCTGTGATGTTATGAATGAGTATTAAAGTTGCATAAATATCATGAATGTGTATTGTTTATGAATAGTATTGTTATAACTTGTGTTACAGAGCATAATTTGTTTATGTTTTTGTGAAGGGTGTTACAATGTACATTCTCAACTGCAACGAGGGAAACATATAGATAGATAACAACATAGGAAACACCAATATAGATCATAATCATGATCAAAACAACAATCATAACAAATTCATAGATCAACTCAATAGATGAAGATAAAAAATATATCGCATCTGAATCAAGACATTTATGAGGAGAGAAATCGTGAAACTCACCCGAAATGGAGAAATTGTCGCACCAACTTAAGCTTGGCGGTCGAGGGGAATTAGGGATTAAATGCAATCTTCACTAATGAAGCTGAGAAACCAGCAAAACGGTGTCGAAGAGAATGCAGAGACCTAATAACCCTTTGGAAGTTAAGGCGATGACACTTAATATGGCCATGGAAGCAGCGCTTGATGATGAATTCCATAAGATTGTGTTCTAACTGTCTGACTCTGATTAAGCTCATGGAGAATAACAATTGATTGATCCTTAAGAATAATTGTGGGAGGAATTGCGAAGAAATTGAAGATGGCTAATAATAGATTGCAGAAAATTAGATTTTTACATGTAAACCAAAAGTGGAATGAAAAGGCGTATAAACTTGCTAGGCTGTCAACAATGATAGAATAAATGGGCCAGCCTTAAAATTAACAAATCCAACAACAATAATTATAAGAGGATTTCTTTTTCACTATATGATTTTCTAGCGCATTACGCGAAATTTCAAAAATGCTCTTAAAAATTAGAAATATATTTTTGATGTCACACACTTATAATTCATTCGTATTTGGAAATCCACTCTATTTTACGACAAAATTTAACCAAGAAATACACTTTCGATTATTCCCAAAAATATACTTTCGATTATGTTTTTTTCATTACTTAAAAATTTTTCTTCCATCCTTGTAGTTGTTGTTATTGTGTATCCTTGTAGTTGTTGTTATAGTGTAATGTTATTCATTTTATTTTCGATATCAATTGCTAACTATGGTATGTTTCATAGCCCTTTGCAAGTACATCCCCCGCTTCCTCTCCAAGACAAAATCATCACCATTCATCCATTCCAGAATTTCACCTTAAACAACTACCAATTTATTTTACCTGAAATTGATTTCATGGGATATTGCATACATATGCATTTCTCTTCATGGATTATTTTTTCTTTATTGTTTAATTTAAATTTAATTTGAGAGGGGTGCTATCTTTAAACCAAAAAAACAATCATCTTACATCTATATCGTAACAAAATATAACATAGACATGTGTCGCGATGTATATCAGACAAGATAAATTATATTATAATTTTAAAAAATAATATATGATATGACAAAATATCATATTTTTATCGGATGAGGATAATAGATTAAAATATTTTTACACGTTGAAACTCTTAATTATTTGGTTAGATTTTAACTCGAGAACATTAAAAAATTAAATCAATTTGTTTAAATTTTACATTTTTTCCAATATAGATATTTTATTTATTTTTCCTCTTGAAAAAAAAAATTGGATCTTCTTATGTTTGGTGAATCGGTGGTGGCTTAAATCCTTTTATTTATTTATATTTAAAATATCAAATTAAATTCCAATTCTTATTCTTATTCGCATAATTCCTTCCCCGAAGTTTCAATCTCCCGTCGTTCAAAATCTCCGGCTCCACGTATTCCAAATATCAACAGTTGAGTATATATTCAATTATTTCAACCAATTCACAATCAATCCCAAACCCTAGAAATTCAATCTCTCTATTTTCCCCAAAATTTCAATCACAATCTAACATCGTGTTTTGATCTGACACTGAAATTAGGGTTCAACCGAAGAAGAGATGGACGACTGTTGTGCTGTTTGCGCTGAGCCATTGGAATGGGTTGCGTACGGACCGTGTTTGCACCGTGAGGTTTGTTCCACGTGTGTTGCTAGACTCCGGTTCATCTGCGATGATCGACGGTGCTGCATCTGTAAGAGCGATTGTAATCTCATCTTTGTTACCAAGGTGTGTATGCCCCCAATGGTTCTTGTTATTGTTTATCGATTTGGTGAAATTGTTTTGTCACTTGAACTCTGATCTGTGGTGATTGCCATGATTCCACCGACTTAGTTTTAGTTTGCCACTGCCATGATCTGTATATGCATGTTCCTGATTCCAAGTTTGAATATTTCAAGAGGAAGTTCAAGTTACATTTAGGATGTGGCTTTTATGGAATTTATTTTGTTATTCAGCTTATGTAATGAAGTTCAGGTTTGTTTTGTATTTATTTACTAATGCTTTGTGAAAAATGCGTTCAGAATAACACATTTATCTTTGTATTACTTGCTTCATGTTGTTAGTAAACTAAAGTATTCCATTCACGACTCAGTGAACTCCGTTGGTTAGGAAAGATATAGTCAAACTTGGTTAACTTACACTGGATCCGAGACAACCCTAGATTGTATTTTAGCCCAAGTCTCTTATGAGATGGGTCTTGTTTAATAGAGATCCTTTTTTGGTTAAAATTTAACTTGGTTAACAAAGGGGTTCTCAAACTTACTTCGTTTAGGAAATTTATAATTTTAGCTGCTCAAAGTTGCAGTGATTAACACACAATGTTAATAATAAGGTTTGATTGGATTGGAGGCAACCCCATAATGTACTTTAGCCCAAGTCTCTTATGAGATTGGTCCTCTTTGATAGAGACCAATTTTTGGTTAGAAATGAACTTGGTTAACAAAAGGGTTCTCGAACTTACTTCAATAGGAAATTTATAGTTTTAGCTGCTCAAAATTGCAGCTAAAAACCTCAATAGTAAGGATCAATTTTTTAATTATGTATTTTGTTTTGTTGCTATTATTTGATGCGGTTGATATTCAATTTTTCTGTGTACTCCCAGGCTCTAGGAGATTATACAAGGGTGATTAATGACTTTGCCTCCCTTCCGTCTGAGGTAAGGGAAGGAAAGGTTGGATCGTACTGGTACCATGAGGATATGAATGCATTTTTCGACGATGTGGACCATTACAAGATGATCAAGGCTATGTGTAGGCTTTCCTGCAGTGAGTGTGACAAGGCGGAGGAGCAACAGAATGATGGGTCAAGGCGGCAAGCAAAGTTTAGGAATATAGGACAGCTGAAGGGTCACTTGTTTCACCGTCATAAGTTGCATATGTGCAGTTTGTGTTTGGAGGGAAGAAAGGTGAAATATTTATGTTTGGCATTCCATGTATTTATTTTTAATGAAAAATTTTGCATTCCTTTTTTTATTGATTGAGTCTTTATACCGTTGTTTCTATGACATAGGTTTTTATATGTGAGCAAAAACTCTATACTAGAGCCCAGTTAAATCAACATATATACACAGGTAATTCTGAGGTGGATGGAAGTGAGAGCGAGAGAGGTGGTTTTATGGGGCATCCTATGTGTGAATTTTGCAAAACCCCATTTTATGGGGACAATGAACTGTATACACACATGTCTACGGAACATTATACTTGTCATATATGCCAAAGGTAACAATTAAGCTAATCAATCATGTGCTCAACAGAGCGTGTCTTTTGTTTTGGTTTGAACTGTTAGAAGTGTGATGTTCAGTATATATGTGCTTTAATTGCAGGCAGCATCCAGGACAGTATGAATACTATAAGAATTATGATGACCTAGAGGTAAGAAATATTTGTTTGCTTCTCTTACTATTTTCTTCATCTGAAAGTATGGCTTTGCTAGATATTTCATGTTATTTGACCTGATAGTATTTGTATTGACAAATGTCCTTTGATTCAGATCCACTTCCGGCAACAGCATTTCTTATGTGAAGATGATGCTTGCCTTGCGAAGAAATTTATTGTTTTTCAATCTGAATCAGAGATGAAGGTCATTGACTATTTACGGCACTAGGATCTTTTCCTGTTTCTTCGTATTTTCTGTTAATGGTTTATTTGAAAGGTGTCTTTGTGTGCAGTACATTACCTGCTTGATGATCCCCCATGCCTGTTCATTTAGATGCTCACTCTTTCAATCTTATTGTAACATAAGCAAATGTCGTATTGTTGTTGGTTGTTATTGTTGAACCTTTTTTCCTTGTTTATGACAGAGACATAATACTATGGAACATGGAGGACGCATGTCACGGTCAAAGCGTAATGCTGCTCTTCAGGCATGTACAATGGCAATCTTTTCTTCTTGAACTCACTTCTCATGTCTATTTGTTTTGTTAGTTTCGAAAGAAATATTTACTTCCAAGATCCTTCTCAGTACCTTACAGAAGTTACGTTCTTTGTTACCCTACAGATACCAACTAGTTTTCGATATAAACACAATAATGAACAGGATCAGCGTCGTGGAAGAGGGCGAATGTTTCGTCGTGATCATTCTGAAAATCAACTTTCCATGGCTATTGAAGCCAGTTTGGAGACTGCTAATGCTGAGCAAACATATCGTGAGCCAACTTCAAGTAGTGGACAAATTTCTTATGATGACGGGGATGCAGATATTGATTCCATCGTTAATCCGTTTGAATCATTAGCTACTGGGAGTTCTGAATCAACTTCAAGATACCGTCAGGCCTTAGGGCATGGCTCTAAACCCCTGGTAGACTCCTCCTTTCCTCCCCTTTCCATAACTTCCAGCAATGGCCAGCAACGGTCCAAACATGAGTCTGAAGGTTCATCAAGCAATAATACCTCCTCCTTTCCTCCCCTTCCCATAACTTCCAGCAATGGCCAGCAACGGTCCAAACATGAGTTTGAAGGTTCATCAAGCAATAATACTATGGCTGCACGATTGCGTCGGCATGGCAACAGAAATATATCTGTTATTAACTCTGGAAATGCCTGGTCTGTAGCAGGTCGTGGCCCTGTACAAACATCAAGTAGTCATTCACATTCTAAAAAGTCAACAAATCATGCTCTTGGAGGGTCTCATAACTCTAGCCAGACAAAAACAGTAGTTAGCAGTGGATCTCTTGGAGGGTCTCATAACTCTAGCCAGACAAAAACAATAGTTAGCAGTGGACCTCCACCCTCAAGTTATGCTAATCCTCTTGGAGGGTCTCATAACTCTAGCCAGACGAAGACAGTAGTTAGCAGTGGACCTCCACCATCAAGTTATGCTAATCCTATTCCATCTGCACATAGAACTGCTCATGGGAAATTGCCCGCTGGTCCATCAAGGGACACACGTGACAATGGTAGAATCGTTCACTCTGCATCAGCTCCAAACCTCGTTGAGAACAACTCTGTTGGAGTTTCAGTTTCTGATTTTCCTCCCGTTTCTGCTGTACAAGTGAGCAAGTTACAACCTACGAGCAGCCAGCCTCCGTTGAATGTGGAGAATGTTCAGTCTGCCAACAAGTCCTTGGTTGAAAAGATTCGCAGTACGCTTGATTTTGATGAGGATAGATACGCTATATTTAAAGACATATCTGCTCAATATCGCCAAGGAACAATTGATACTGATACATATGTGGACTATGTGCAGCAGTTTGGCTTGTTTCATCTTGTACCTGAGTTGGCAAGACTATGCCCGGATGCCCGGAAGCAGAGAGAACTTGTGGAGTCTTACAATGCTGGTTTGCAAAGAAACACTTTTCAAGAAAGTGACAGGTTAAAGAATGGTAATGTTGACAAGAAAGGTAAAGGCAAGTCAGTAGAGGTTAAGACAAATCACTCCACTGAGAGATTAGCAGATAGTTTTTTAAGCACTGTACATCAACTACAGTCAAATTATAAACCTTCAGAAGAGAAGTTGGAGGTGCTATCAAAAGGTGCTTATCGCACTGACAAGGGTAAGTTTAAAACTGAGCCGCAAACTTATACGAACACTAGCAATCAGCATAAAATTAAGCTTGGTGGGAAGACTGAAACGTCAAACGGCAATTTATCTAATCAAAACAAAGAGGATGGGGGTGGTGGGAACAAGCAGCGCAAGAAAGCTTCCAAGTTCCTCAGAGTTCGGCTTGGTGATGGTTCTGCTTCAGCCCTTCTAGATCTTGATAACTTACGAACTACATCTGATCCTAGAGAAACAGACAGTTTAGATGATTCTGGAGTTGGGATGCCTGTGCGTGGTGTTTGGCGGAAGGGGGGAGGTCAAAAACTCTTCCCCTAATTCCACCACTTGACCGTAGCTTTGAAAATCAATCGCACTTGAACTTGCAAAAACCATAGCTAAGCTGGCTTAAGGATAAAGAATTCATTTTTTTTGCTTGGGGGAGATAATGATGATAATGATAAGACGGTATCCAATTTTGAGTTAGATTTCAAGTACATCAAGCTAGCATGGGAATTTTGTTGTGGCGTTGGAGGCTGAATGAAATGATTTTGTTTGTTTTGGGGGTATATTTTTGTTCAATTGTTGATATGAAAGTTGGCACCGAGTGTACTGTTTAGCTTTGGTGCGTTGTTGTTTTGTTCCTATTAGAATTTACGTATTTACTATCTACAGCAGTCACAAGTCAGAACCGTAGAATTCATGTTGGCTGGTGTCAATATACAATGGAACATGTGTTTGGAATTACTGGATTATACTTGCACCAGTTTTGTCATTAAATTGGTCATTAGGTGCACTTGTTACCAATACTTTTGGGTCTTGTTGTGCCTCAAGGGCACAAATTAAGTAAAACCGTGTTTCAAAAATTTGATGAAAATATGTTTACAAATATTTCATTAACTTGTGGCCTTGATTGGCAATGCATTCTCTTAGACCACTTACAATTTCAAAAAATTATTCAATAGTTGAATGATGTGGATTAGTGTTAAAAATATTGGTGGTGTTCAAAAAATTATTCAATAGTTGAATGATGTGGATTAGTGTTAAAAATATTGGTTGTTTAGATTTTTATCTCATCTTAGTTATTTTGAATCAATTATTTTATAATAAATTTATTTTTTATTTATTTTTTATTTTCATCAAAATTCATCATTTTTTCTATATAAATAGAGATTCGATTAATTAGATTTAGCAAAATACATGTGCTCTATCACTTTCAACTCTCTTGAAAGTCCTATTTGCATTTATGAGTGTTTTAAGATCTAAAACCCCGTTTCTGTCCAAAATGTGCAAAATTTTATTTTTGATGCAAATAATGTAATTCTTCTCAAGTAATTGACCAATGCTCAAGAGATTACATTTAATTCCCCAAACGTATAGCACATCTTTGCACATCTTTGATCAAGGGATGATCTTCATCGTTTTTCATGATCAAAATATCACTAGTCCCGTTGGCCGCTAAAGTGATGTCATCCGCGAATTTTACCTTATTCTCCGTGGCTTGATTGATTTTGATAAACCAAATCTTTCTACCCGTCATATGTGTTAAAAAATCAAAATTCAAGTACCACTAATCACTGCTTTGGACTCCATCTCGAACCGTTACCATTACGTTTTGCTCTGAATGTGTTTTTGCAGCATTTTTTAAACTAGTACAACTGTTGTCTAGCAAATTGTAATTGTTATTGCTTTTGTCCATTAGCTTATACTTGCCATAATTCTTCTCTTTGATCATGACCAGAAGCGTGTTATCATCATCCACCTCCTCTCGAGCAACCTTAGCCTCATCGCTTTGATTTTCTCTAGATTTCACATTGCAATCTCTTGTGAAATGATCAAGTTTATGGCAATTATAATACTTCACATTACTCTTGTCAATCTTCTTGGTGTAATTGTTTTGACCACTATCTTTGCAGCTGCTCTCACCTCTTTTCCATATCAAAACTTTTGAATTTTGTGGATCTTTTCCACCAAAAGTTTGGAAATTCTTCTTCTCTTTTGAAGAGCATTTTCCTTTCGATCTTTTAGTCTTCTTATTGAAACGTGCTTGCAACACAATCTCCAGTTTAGCTTTGTCATTTCATCTTTCATCTATCCTTTGCTCATGAGCCTCAAGTGAGCTTTGAAGCTCCTCCTTGCTCAATGTCGAAAGGTCCTTTGATTCTTCGATTGCAACCACAATATTGTCGAATCTTGACGTCAAAGAATGTAAGATCTTTGATACAACATTCTGCTGCGAAACAGTTTCTCCACAAAATTTTATTTGATTCTTCAAACACGTAATGCATGTGACGTAATTGTTGATTACCTCTTTCTCTTCCATTTGAACCAATTCAAATTGTTGCTTGTGATTTTGTAACCTCACAATCTTTGATTTATCATCTCCTTCATAAGCTCTCTTCAAGATCTCTCATGCCTGCTTCACTGAATCGCCATTGCCATCCTTTTCAAAGTTGTCATTGTCAACACAAGAATGAATCAAGAAGAGTCTCTTGTAGTCTTTCTTCTTCCCTTCCTTGAATGTAGCCTTCTCAACATTTGTAGCTTCTGCTCCAAGTGGTGTAACATCATTGTTTACCATTTCAAGAACGTCTTGATACCCAAACAAAACTTTCATTTGTTTGCACCACTTAATGGATAAGAATCAAAACTCTTGATGTCAAATGTTGGAACATACACAAAATAAGTTAGTGAATTAATGGAGAAAAGTGTTTAATTGGAGAAGATGAAATTAGAAATTGAGAGAGAGAGAGAGAGTAATTGAGGTTTGAGGGAAATATCACAAATGACATTAGTTTCAAATATCATACATGCGGGTCTTATATACAAGCTACAAAACACATGTGGGAAACAAAACATCTAAAAAATAAGCCAAAAAACGTAATCAATTACGCCTCCAAAAATAACAGAAAACATAAGCAAAATTGATCTACGAAATTTATTACCATAATGGCGTAATCGATTACGCCTTTGATGCAACTCAACTTTCAGCTTCCAGGACAACTTGTTTTTTAAGTTGTTTTCAACGCAATCCTCCCAAAAGCTTATCTAATGTCTTAGAATTACTATGTACATTCAATATACCAAATTCTAATAAACATTAGGGAAAAGATCGTGTGACTTTGACACAGGAAAGGTATGTGTTTTTGAGTTGTTTTTATCCATTAGATCAATCCCACGTATCAGGTGCTGCCGCGTGAGCTGTTTAATTTTATTTATAAAAAATTTTATTTAAAAATAATCCCTTTATCCTTGCTGAACTGTGCGACACATTTGTTGATCACCGATTTGTTGAACTGTGCGACAGAAAAAATAGCAGCAAAAATATAGTAGATTCAAAGTCACTAGATCCATTTTCCAAACATTAAGGCACATTAAATTTCACAAACTTAAATACAAGTAACATTAACGAACATGTACTGAAACCAAAACATATAGGACCCCTTTAGTTTTTTGATTTCAGTAGTAAGAATTTGATTTAGAAATAAACAAACTTGAATTCAAATTATATTAATAAACTATTTTGAATAATATTTATTATAAAAACTTGTTTAACAAGTTATAGTAGTATAGATTTTATTATAAAACTTATTGATAATAGATTTAAATTTTAACTCATTGTTTTCTTAATTGTTGTTGCCAATTCATCATAAGCTACTTCCCAAGCACACTGAGTTCCTCGCTCCATTTGTCTCCTACCACTTCTTTTATTGTTTTCAGCAATGTTTCTTTAACCACATTTAAAATAGATAAAACATTTTTATTAGAAATTTTACTTTTTGGAAATAGATAAATATTTTTATGAATTGGTAAATGTTTAAACAAATTTATTGAAAATAATTATTTAATACATTAGTATAATAAATTTTTTTTTATTATTTTGCGTTCGAGAATGAATATATTAAAATATTATATTATATTATCATACTATGAAATATGGACCAGTAACTTCTTTTTTAATGTGAATAGTACTTAATGTAGCATCTCTTAAAACTATATTTTCTTTTGTTCGAAGTTGAGTAGCTGAATCATGCACCTATAAATAAATAAAAAAATTGTTAACATGTATGAACATTATCACATTATTCAAGACTTGTTTGTTTCAATTATTTTAGATTTTAAATAAAATTGTTTTTGAGATATATTTTTTTAAAAAAAATATGATTTTATTATGTTTTAATCTTCAACAATATGTATTTATATTATATGATGTTAAAATTAATTTTTTTATTCATGAAAAATAAATTATTTTTTAAAACATTTTATAAAAATAATTTTTAAAAATATAAATAAAAATTATATTTATTTAAATACTAAATAGTGGACCCTCAATGTTTTAAAAAGTATTTGCACTAATACATTTCCTTTGTTATTAAGTGGATCGTATTAATTAGATAAACTTTTAAAATTTTAAAATGCATGTATGTAAACAAATTGCTATCAATTTTTAGAGTAGAAATGGACTTTGATTAGAAATTGAATGAAGAAAAATAAAAGTAAAAAATACTAATTGGTATTAGATTTTACTCACTAGTCTAAAGTGGAGATTTGTGAGATATTAGAATCGAACTCTAGTACAGTCAAAGGTAGCTTCTTAGTTTTGACAGTTCGGCAAAGTTTAGCATGTTGTTAAAGTTTGCTCACATGTTGTTGTTGAAGACCTATATGTTGTAGTCGAAATGTGTTCTAATATGTAGATGTCGAAAGTGCTAGGGATGTTAGCATGTCGAATTGGGCTTGTTTGTTATGTCCAATTATTTAAGTTAGTTTGTACACTAAGTTAGCTTGTAATGGATATTTGTGAAAAAATTCCATTAGCTTAGTATGTTAGGTTTATTATAAATAGTATACTAGTCTCTCATCATTGCATATTGCAAATCCTAATTTAGGGCGAGAGGGGTTATTTGTTATTCTTGTGTTCTTGTAATCTTGTTTGAAGAGAAAGCAAAGAATAACAGTTACAATCAATCCTTGTTGTTCTTTGTGTTCTTCTATCTTTTCTACCCTGATTGTTTCTTGATCATAAAGAAACAACTTGTACTTTGTTTCTAAGGCATCTAATTTCACAACAAATGATTTATTCCCTAACTTCATATATAATTGTCATACTTGGTAACAGTAACAGGTCCATCATATGTCTCAATTCTTTGGGCCCATATATTTTTCTTTTCCCTATACAATAACATCTAACCACTTTCACTTACTCACAGCCCTCTTCTTCAAGATAGACACATTCAACCTACATCACAACCATAACATGAAAATGTTTGAAGGTTCATTGTGGGATATACTAGGTGAGTTACAAGTGTTAGCATCCTTTGATTCTATTGTAATTTCAACTATTGTAATATCATATACTATTGATTTTTTTCCTTTGTTTATTTACTTTGTCTTAACATTTTCCCTTTTTTATGAACTTTATCCATTTAACAATATGAAGCACTTCTTACTTATATGTTTATTCTACCATTCATACAGTTGTATCTGAAAATTGACCCTTTGTTTATACATAAAGTTGGTCACGAACTACCTACACAATGTAAGATCTATGATAAGATATATGAATTTGAGGTTGAATGCAGTCGGAGTTATACATATCCAATACTTACAAACAGATGGACTGAAATACTGCATTGTGTAGATTTTAAGTTCAAGTTTAATATTGTTCATCTATAATATTTCGATGATGGCCTCTTTTGTTTATTCTTGGACTAGACCATGAAGTATTTGAAGCTGATTTTCCTCATTGTCACACTCTATCGATACCTAATCCAAATAAACTATCATTTGAAATTGTACTCCCTGGACATATAATCGTGGAAGTTACTTCCTTGAGCGATTTTTTATTGACTATGTACTTGAAATCGACACTCATTTTAAAAATATTTTTTGTCGGAAAATATTAAATAAAGTTTATTTTTTTCAAATGATACTATATAGAATTTTAGTCTTGATGTAGTCTTTAGCAACAAAATCGAGTTAGAGGCTTTACTAAGTGTATTTATCTGGATTTTTTTCTAATGAGTCTTTGTATGAAAAATGATACTAATATATTGAAATAAGTAATTAGTAAACCAAATGATATAAACCCATTGCATAATTAGACATAACAACGGAGTGAGGGACTGCAATTTTTACCTTCTCCATCTTCAAATTTGATACTCTAATAAATTCATGTTCCTCACATCACATCATTCTCGAACGAGGATGAATAATTAAACTCATGTTCTATTCTTAATAAACCTTTATTCCCTGCCTCTACCCGAAACCTATAATCTACCTTGAGTCAAAAACATGTACCAAACTCTAACAAACATTAAGGTACATTAAAATTCACAAACTTAAATACAAGTAATATTAACAAACATGTACTGGAACCAAAACATATACTATCTCTTTAGTATTTTGATTTCAGTAGTAAGAGTTTGATTTAGAAATAAACAAGTTGAATACAAATTATATTAATTAATAATTTTGAATATTTATTATAGAAACTTGTTTAACAAGTTATAGTGGTATACATTTTATTATAAAACTTATTGATAAAATGGATTCAAATTTTAACTCATTGCTTTTTTAATTGTTGTTGCCAATTCATCGTAAGCTACTTCCCAAGCAGTATTGAGTTCCTCACTCCATTTGTCTCCTGCCACTTCTTTTATTGTTTTCAGCAATGCTTCTTTAACCACCTTTAAAATAACAAAAACATTTTTATTAGCAATTTTACTTTTTAGAAATAGATAAATATTTTTAAAAATTGGTAAATGTCTAAACAACTTTATTGAAAATGATTATTTAATACATTAGTATAATAAAAAACATAAATATATTATTTTGTGTTCAAGAAAATAAATACATTAAAATATTTTATTATATTATCATACCACGAAATGTGGACCAGCAACTCCTTTTTGAACATGTATAGCACCCAATGTAGCATCTCCTAGAACTACCTCTCCTTTTGTTCGAAGTTGAGCAGCTGAGTCACGCACCTATAAATAAATAAATAAAAATTGTTAATTTATATGAACATTATCATATTATTCAAGACTCGTTTGTTTCAATTATTTTAGCCTTTCATAAAAATTATTTTTAAGATATATGTTTTTAAAAAATTATAATTTTGACTATGTTTTAGATTTTAATAATTATATTTATATTATATGATGTCAATATTAACCTCTTAATTCATAAAAAAAAAAAAAAAAACATTTTAAAAAACATTTTTATACAAATAATTTTTAAAAATATAAAGAAAAATCATCTATTTAAATATTAAAAATTGGACCCTAAATGTCTTGAAAAGTATTTGCAGTACTACATTTACTTTATGTTATTTAGTGGATCGTATTAATTAGATAAATTTTAAAATACATGTATGTAAACAAACTCTATCAATTTTAAAGAGTGGAATGGACTTTGAATGGACATTGAATGAAGAAAAATGTTTAAAAAAACAATTGGTATTAGATTGTACTCACTAGTCCAAAAACTTGTTCAGCATGAGCTTGTAATGCTGGACTATGTTGTATTCCAGCCGAGTCTTTCAGAAAAGAGAACATATCTTTTGCAGCTGGTGCTTTCTCCAATATGCTATATTTAAATTTAATCAAAACAATAACACATTAATTTTTGTTAATTTACCTTATCCATTTTTAATCAAACCCATCAATCATCATATAAAGAAAACACAAAACCAACACACACTAAGAGAATTTACATAGTATAAAACAAAACACTATATTGAGGAAGATTTTGTTTGAAAGATTCCCATGAAGTATTCACCAAAGTTTCTTGTTTGTCAGTGAAACTCATTTTTCTTTTTTATTCTTTCTTATTTGTATTTGTGTTTTGCACTATAAGAATTTTCTTCTTATACTTATTTATATAGAAAGTTTACTTGTGGTTTTTGTGTTTTTAAATATATTGGCTTGTGGAAACGACCATTGCCATTATTAAGAGACAAGAATCTTTTTAATAAATTAATAAATAAAAACTAAGCTAATTAAAGTTAAATAAATATTAAAACCTGAATTAAGAAACCTAATTAAAGCTATTAAAAATTTCAATCCAATTAAAAATTTCACAAATTCCCATATGCTAGAGCCATGAGCCGTGACCAGAATGTTTGCAAACTATGAATATGAATTCGACACGGGTACTCATACGACACGTATTTGACACGTTTTTAAAGTATCTAACGAAAAATAATAATTAAATCAGAACAGACACGAGTACAACACTTTATGTTAAATATAGGACACGGTTAAAAAAAATTAGAACTTTTTTGTTATAAAAAAAAAGTTACACAACTACACAATTAGTTACAAAAAGGATCCCTTATTTTTATCTTTCCTGTCATTCTTCTATTATAAATTTTTATTGATTACTGTTATATATAATCCGTATATGCTTTGTGTAACCATGTGGAATCATATACAAAACTATTCAGACCATCCACTTTACAAATAACTGCTAAAGAGTTTTATATTTGTTTGTATACTACTATCACTGAAATTTGAACAAAAGATAGGGACGAATATACTTCAAATGCCTTTCGCAAATGGTTTTCCCTGTCACTTTACAAACAATCAAATTCAAATGTACTGGATAGATCTCCCAAACCTGTTTTTTCTCTTATTTATATTTAACCGATATCCCCCTCTCTTTCCCTTCTAACTAACTAATATGCTAATAGACTAAATTATAGAACTGTTTTTTCATTATTCTATCCGATGATGCATCTTAATACTTTGGATGCACATTTTAGTATCCAAGATGTAATACATGTTTATAGGGACTAGTTATATACTATATACGAAAATAAACATAAATTGAAAGTACTAATGATGCAGTCCATTTTTCCTGTAATTTTTTGTGTTTTTTATTGATTGAGAAGACTAAGTTTAAATTAAAAAAATTGTTACTTCTCGTTTTGAACTCTTTATAAATTATGTGCATACATTGCATTATTATATTAATATATAAAATATATATAGTTGTGTCTGTGTCCTATGTTTTTTATATTAGCGGAGTCCACATGTCTGTGTCCGTGTCATGTCCCATGTCTGAGTCTGAGTCTGAGTCCGAGTCCGAGTTCATAGTTTCAAACTTATTCTGCTGCATATCATATTTACCATGAAACACTTGACTCCAAAAAGAGTTTATCCCACATTAATCCAATTTGAACATACATGTTTTGTTCATATCAATTAAGAGGATTTCTTTTTCCATCCTATTGTTTTTTAATGTATCATGCGAAATTCTAAAAATACTCTTTAAAATCGAAAATATATTTTCGATACGCATCTTCTTAGACATAAAATATAAGTAAATTGGATGCAAACCGACATTAAATTTCTGGTTGAAACCGGATATTTATTTCTGGTTCGCGTTGATGTATAAAGGCGTGTTGCCTTTTCCCCTCCCTTTACAAAAACTTGTTTCAAAAAACAAAAACAAAACACACATTCCTCTCAAACCTCACTGTTACAAAATCAAACTACTTCGTAAAAAGCTCGTTAGAATTCCTCAAGCATCAGTTAAGTTAAGTGTTAAACAACATTCAATCAAGAAAATCCATCAATTATAAGTTATTTTTTAGTTTATTAAAGTTTATGTAATTTCTACTCAAATTAGTGATTTAGGTTGGAAATTGTGATTTTGTTTTGTGTTTTCAATATTACGAATCATTAGAAATGTGTTTGAAGTCTT
This sequence comes from Vicia sativa, assembly GCA_021764765.1. Lineage (NCBI taxonomy): Eukaryota > Viridiplantae > Streptophyta > Magnoliopsida > Fabales > Fabaceae > Vicia > Vicia sativa. The sequence continues at coordinate 96,344,473 of CM038795.1, read as the reverse complement.
ATTTTTATGATCAATGACATTTTTTTGGTGTCATCTAGGGCTCTGTTTCGCCATTGACGAAGCTCTGAAATTACAGGTCGTACCAGAAATACATTTCCATTTTTCATTTTTATGTAAAATCAGAAATGCATTTCCGGTTTTTGTTTGTTCCTATTTCCCCCTTAATTTTGAACATTTGTTTTTATGTTAACGGTTGTTTTGTACTTCTAGATAAGTAATGGCTAAGATATCATCTAAGTCGAGGCACGACAGGATTGCACAACATGCTTCTGTGCAGAGGGAAAGAAGTCAGACATCCTAGACTCCTTCTGCATCTAGATAGGTTGTGTCGGATGCGCCTACTACAACCTATGCCTCCAGTGTTCCTGCTTCTACTCCGACTGCATCGTCCTGTACTTCCTCACCCATTATATTTGATGCGGGAGAAACATTTAATTCTCAGCAAACACCATAGATCACACAACTGACACCTCGGGCTCAGACATCTCAGGCACCTGAGCAGGCACCCCAGACATCTCAGAGCAATGGGAATAACACATCCTTTTAATGAAAATATTTTCTCTAAAGAAAAGCTCGGAGGCAACCCGAATGCAAAATGTTTGAAATAGTTTAGTCTTTTTTACCTTGAGAAAGGATTTGGTGATTTAAAGTACATTAAAGACTATGATTGAAAGAAAGAACAACATTCAAAATGTACTGCCTCATACTTCCCCCCCAATACTTAAGGCTCGTGCTACATGGTTCGCATCATTATGGTTATGTGTTTTTAACATTTGATTAAGAAAAGAAGTTTTAGTTTTAAGAATGCAAAGGGGTAATGAAAAATCTAAGAGAATCTCACTTCCTAATATTGTCATGCAATAATGGTCCTAAAGTTAGGATGACAGAGGGGAATCTACCTAATGTTAGCATACAAAGATAAACCTAAGGGAAGAGATAAAAATCCTATAAGAGCATGCACTAAGAGAGAAGTCGTGATCTCAATTCTAATTGAGTAACTCATCGATCAACAATAAATAAAGGAATGCAATAAAATCCTATAGGGAACATGCACTGAGAGCGAAGTCGTGATCTTAATTCTAATTGAGTAAATCATCGATTAATAATAAATAAAGAAAAGCAATAAAATCCTATAGAGAACATGCACTGAGAGTGAAGTTGTGATCTCAATTCTAATTGAGTGACTCTTCGATCAACAATAAATAAAGGAAAGCAACAAATTCTATAGGGGCAACCAAACAAGCCTAAGCCCTAATGCATACTTCAGGTCATCAATCAATTAGCATGAATGTGTCACACATAAAACACTAAGGTACCCCTAATGGTCATGGTTAAATGGTTCTACCCAATGGCATTACAAACCAAATCAAAAGCAATCAACAATTACACTAACACTAAAGGCTTAGAGTGTAAAGGTAACACCAATGCTTAACATACAAAGACGATATAACTTAGGCAAGGTGGAAGTGTAACTAAGGCAACAAGTATGCAATTAAAAATTTCACACAACCATATCCCAAAGCTGGGAGAAGTATTGTAAAGGAATCATGCAAGTAAAGGCTAAAGAAACTACACAAAGATCAAACTAGTTCCTAGAAACTATACCACTAAATATTGTAGCATTAAGGCTCACTTATGGTAACAATACAAAGATATATTCAAGAAAGAATCAAATTAGAAGACATGTTTAAAAGTTTCCAGGGATATCATAACATCATCCACAAACAATACTCAAACAACTACTCAATTCAAGTAATCAAGGAGAAATATGTTTTCAAACATCACAAAGTAATCACAACTCGGGAAGTAAGTAAGCTTCATGTTAAACAAGGTAGAGAACATCACAAGTTAGTAGTCAACCAATAATCATTTATCTCAAACAAAAATTATAAGAAAGATCATGATCAAAGCAAACCAAGTGCCAAAAATAGGTCAAAACAATCAATTGACAACTTAGGGGTCAAGCATCATGATACACTAATAATATGACTCAATTATGGACTCAACGTCAAGGTAAAAGCTACCTAAACATTTTAACATATGAATCAAGAAGTCAATTGAACATTGAACCAAGCATTAGAGATCATGCAAAAAAGAATCAACTCCTAACAAGGCAAACAAACTAATAAATATTCATTTTTGTGTGACCACAAAAGAAAAATTCAAACAAAGGTCTAAAGAAACCTCAAAAATCATGGAATTAATACACAAGGCATGTTACTATGTCTAATACCATGTCGTGAAAATAAACCTAAGCTATTGCACAAGTGCAAGCTTCAAAATCACCAATTTCATAAATACATGCTTCCAATTAATCATGCATCAAAACATCACAAAAACATGTACCAGAATGACTAAGACCTCATCAAATTAAAACCAAAGCATCAAGCCAAAACATGGTCAAAAAGATTGGCAAAAAGATGGTCACAATTTGAACCAACCATCTATTAAAATAAAAGGAAAAAAATAAATAAAAATAGTCACAAAATACATTGGACTCCCAAGTATTCAAAAAGTATATTAGAAATTATTAGAATTCCAAAAATGTCAAAAATGATTGACATAGAAGCCTGAGGGTGTATTAAAAATGCTGCTTTGTATTGGAATCAGTTTACTGACGCTTAGGCCCAACAATCAGGGAGGTGTGGGAATCAAAAGAGCCTAAGGCCCAATCCACTAGTGCTAAGACTCACGACCTTAGACAAAAAATATAAATCATATTCATAATTTTTTATTATCTCGAACTATGTCACGTTCTATGTGTTACATGCCATATCAATTGGTCAGACTTCAATTAATCGCACTACAAGACAAAAACAACTCTCAATCAATCGTAGCTTACCTCCTATTTTATTATTATTCAAATAAATAAATCAAATCAAATAAAAAAATAAAAAAAATTGATGTGGAAAATGATGCACACTCTGCCACATCTAGGGCTTATGAGTCTAAGCCAAATAACAGAGACACCATAATAAAAAATGGTGTGTCAACCAAAACTTAGCTAACAAGTTTTGTTATGTCCACTTGAAGGAATTTTCTTCTATATACATGCATAACCAGATTTTTGTGTGGCTAATTGAAGAATTGTGAGGTGGTAATATGCATCCCTAGCTTTTGGCTTTGAGTTATGCACATTGAAGCATCACGAGGCATTTCTGTCTAACATGTTCATGCCTAGCCCATGATCCAATACGTCACTTTGAGTCAACGTAACATGAGCTATAGGCCTCCAATATATCAATATGTCCATAGGCACAAATGAAAGCTTTTAGCAACATGTATTAATTCCTTGTTGATACCATCTTCAAACAATGCTTAAATCCATCCTTAAATCACCCTTGAAAATCGCTACTTGAAATTGGTCAGCACTTCTGAGAAAGATATTTTAGTTTATCAAATCAAACACTTTGGTCTCCTGACTTTGAAAGGTTATATCTTGATATACCTTGACTTAAATGGTATATCTTGAGATATCTTAAGACGCCTTGTTGTCGATTTTGTCCTGAACTTCTGGAAAAAATTCGGAACAAATCGAAATAGTAGCTTATAAACTTACCTGGTAAGTTGGAATATTTACCATTATACCGCAACTCGTACTGTAACCCTGAAAATCAACAAACACAACACCAAAATAAGAAAAACACTAGCAAGAAAACTATACCTATGACTCTAATATCAGTTAATAACAACAAGAATCCCCGACAACGACGCCAATTTGATTTGTTGTCGCACTTGGATAAAAAATGAGTGTTTTGTAAAACTGTACATAGCGACAATGACTCGACTATTGTATCACAATGATTCTTGTATGAATTAACCAAGTAAAATCAATTTGGGGATTTGAGTTTCGATTGAAAATAACAAAAGCAAAATCATTTGATAATAATTATAATTAACAGATTAATCTGTTGCGTTCGGTTTCCCACTTATTATTGACCTAAATAATTCACAATCCATATGCGGACTCAATTCCCTTTTTGATTGTAATAACAATTAGAATTGGTATTACACAATTGATATTCCTAATCTACAAATTAAGCAAACGAAGATGATATAAAAATAGTGAATTAAGCAAATATAATAAACTGGCGTGAATTAAGCAAGCGTGATTAAAGTATATGAATACACAATCATCAAAATAAATTAATTCACACTAAGATAAATCTAATTAAGCAAACAATATATTAAAGATAATAATTAAAAGGAATAAATTAATTGGGAAATATAAGAACCTCAAAGTGTCGGCGAAAATCGATTATAGCAGATTAACAGTGAAAGGATTAGTTCTCCATTACAGTTGTTTAAAGCAAAAATATTTTTCTCGTGAATAGAATGTGATAACCTACTGTAGCGGATGTAAGCCTTATAAAACAAAATAAGGGTTTCCACTTACAAAACGAACCGGGTCAAAAACATAACCCATACCCACTAAAGTTACAATTTTTTTTGTGAAAGCTACTAATGCTGAAAATAAAATACGAAAACTAATTAAGTGCAAAAATAAACTAAATTATAAAAAAATATAAAATATAAAAATAAACAAACCAAATCAAAGAAATATTTAAGTATAAACATAGAGGAATATGTATCAAAACGCACTGGTCAATGGTATTTGATCTGATAAACACATTTAATTTTTGCTTTAATTATGAATCATGCAATTACCAGTTATTGTATGTTATAGACTTTATCTAATTCAATTCGAGTTCTAACATATTTTTAGATATTTAAAGTAATAGTAACATTATCATATGAGACAAATTTATTGACTTTTTCACTTCAGAGTCAATGATTTGATTAATTGAAGTAAATTTATTTCTTTTAAATATTTCGAGTTACCCTTTTGCATGATTTTACTGTATGACTAAGTTGTTAATTGATTTAACTATTTTCATTGCATAATCATGTGTTGGTGGATTTGTTTTTTCGTAATTAGTTGGTACTTTAGCTCGGGGTTAGTGTGCATGATTAGCAATTGTGTAAATTAAATATATCATTGAGTTGAAATCTTAAATCTTCGATGGGTATATCATGGCTTTTAAGATTCTGTCTATTAATGTGAAATGATAGATTTTTCTTAATACTTAAATAACTACACGTGTTATAAGATAAATTTAAATAAACTATATATAAACTCTTTCAATTTCACTTTAAATTGAATCTAAATTGTTAGCACAATTTCTGAAAATTGAATCTAAATTTTTAGTTGTCGAAAATATAGTGGATTTCTTAACCTACCCCATGGTCTTCTTGTGTATCACATGAAATTTCATTTTTTCCTCCGGGAAACCGAAAATAAACTCCCAGTTAGCACCCTATACTTTGCAATTCAGGTTGAGTGCAAACTGAAAATTTATTTACGGCATGCTACCGGAAGTATATTTCCGATATCTGGATGTACTTAATCGCGCCAGAACCTTTCCCCTCCTGATAACAACAACATTTTCAAAACTCTCTCAAACTATCTCTTTCAATCCTTCTCACCCCTTCTCACCAAAGTCAAATTTTTCTCAAACAATCAATACAAATCATCAAGCATTGGTTAAATACAACAAGTAACGAAAGCAATCAAGCAACAACCAACTCTCAATCAATCAAGTAAGTAATTTACACATTTTTAGAGTTTATGTAAAATTGATTGAAATTAGTGAAATAGATCGGCTTTAAATGTGTTGTTTTTTGTAGTTTACATCATTAGGAGTCATTATAATATTATTTGTAAACTGTTTTTGACGATCAATCCGTGTATTTTGAGGCATATGGGATTTTTAGGTGGGGTTGTCCGCTGTTCTATTTCGCAGAGGAAACTGGAAGTTTATTTCTGGTTTCATGGGATGAACAAAACCGAAAATAAATTTCTGGTATATGTATGCATTTTTTTTTCATTTCTTCCTCTGTGAGTCATATGCTAACGTTTCGTTCTTGGTTCTACAAGAGATATGTTTGAGCGAGAGTCACGTTTGAGGCATGGTTGCATTACACAAGATGCTTATTTGTGGAGAGAGGAGAGTCAGGCCATACAGGCTCTGAGGACTCAGGCCACACAGGCTTTGAGGACTCAGGCCATACAGGTTTCTTCGACATCCGGACAAGTTATGTCTGAGGCACATTGTAACGCCCGTTTTTAATTAATATTAAAATATATTAATATTTTCAAGTTACCGATCGATGCTTATTTTGCGACGGGAATAATTATATTAATTAATATATTTATTAATTTATCTGGCGACGTTCCGTTCGGTCCGGTAAAATATTATTCGGATCCGATATTTAATTCCCCGGAATTATTTTAATTGATTGAATTAATAATATTGGTAGATATTTTTGTGTGTTAATTTATATTAATAAATTAGGAGTGTGAGGATTAATTGGGAGGAATTGGGTTTACACCTTAGTTTACTAAGTAAGGTTATCATAAAACCACTTTCCTCACTTTCTTTCCATCAAAACACTTTCCTTGTTTTTCTTTCCAACTTAACACACCAAAATCAAACAAGAGCATGTGAGGAAGCTAGTAGAAATAACTTATAAAAGACATTTTTCCTCATTTCTTCCCATTTGAAAAACAAAAGCCAAAAATAGAAACATAGAGAGAAGAAGAGAAGAAGAAGAAGAGGAAGATCATGAGCTAGAGCTTGAAGTTGGGGCTTTGATGGAGCACCTTGTAATCAACCAAGCTAGAGGTAAGGGGTTTGATCTTCCATTTCATTATAGTAGGGTTTGATGATATATGTTGGATTTGGGGGGGAAATTGTTAGGTTGAATTCATGAGTTCTAGTTGAATGATTGATCCTATAACTTAGAAAAGGTTGGATTTGTAGTATGTATTGTTGATGTTTATGGTTAATTTACTAGGATTAAATTGAGAAAAATGTTGAAAATAAAGAAAACTAAAAACATGAAAAGAAAATATACAGTATGCTAAAAATGGAAACCTAAAACACCATGTACGTATTTAGCAAGAAGGGAGGATGGAGGCGTGGGGAGGCGCTCACTAAGAGGGGCGGCCGTCCCCCAATGTAGGGCGCATGCCTCCTTTTATAGGACAAGCATGGGACGCACGTACCCAAGGCTGAAGGAGAGGAAGAGAATTCGCTAGTTGTGCGTTTTGCAATTTTCCATTTTTGCTGTTTCTGTAACTTTGGGTTTTCCTGCATAATTGTCTCTGTTTCTGTCAATTTTTCTCAATCCCACATACTGCCATTTGGTATCAGTAAAATATAATAGGGACTTAAGTTAGCCGATTAAATTTAGAACCCGATTATGTTCCGATTTTCCGATTCCGGTAAATTCGGCGACGGAGCAAGTTGCTTCGAATTCAACGAAAATTGACGTGCTAGCTAAGTTCGACGTGTAGAACGTAGTGGTGAAGTTAAAATGGTGAGTTTTACAGTGACCGAATAGGCCAATTTTACGGTATATTGAACCGAATGGTGTTTTAGTCAATTTAAGATATATGTAAACTATCCGATTTCGACGTCGACGATTATGAGTAATACCGGTTATTAGGAATGGTTTTCGTGACGATTATAGGCGTTGATTATTTTTCTGTTTTCGGAATTTAGCGAATTAATTGATAACGACACGGTGTTAATAAACGTAAATTTTGCGACGGTGTATTTATTAAAGAATACTTGTTGATGTGCAATGTGATGATTAAATTGAAGTTGCTAATAAATGTTTCCGAATTGTGAATGCATGACTTTTGATGAATGTATTAGTGATGTTTGCATAATGCAACTATGATGCGATGTTATATTTATCTTGTTTTGGATAAAATATGGCGATGTGGGCTTTATGCTAATTTGAATGAGCGAAGATCGTTGTTTTGTGTTGTGTTGTCTTATTGTCGAGTCACATACATTTCATAAGCGAAGAGGGCTTTTATGCCAAGCGATGGTGGCTTTTATGCCGAGCGAAGATCGGCTTTATGCCAAGTGTCCCTAATTACGGACAAAGTGATGGGTACCACATGCATAACATAGTTGTGTCTCATGGAGTCGGTTATGTTTATGTTTGAGTTGTTGGGCGTGGGGTTATTGTCGATTGATGGATGATATTAAATTGCGATGATATATGATGCGATGATGTTTGTGATGATATTGTGATGATGGGCTCTATGCCAAAAGTGGAGATGGGCTTTATGCCAAAAGCGAAGATGGGCTTTAGCCAATTTGTGATGATTTGTTTATGTTGCTTATATTATTAGCATTATTTAATGTTGTTGGTTGATGTTGTTGTTTAACGTTGCCGTGTTAATTATTGGTGTATAGCTTGTGATGATTTCGTAGTGATGAAAGTTTAGGTGTTGTTGCGATGGAGTATGCCAATGAGGTTACGACGATATAGTGTAGATTATACACATTAGAATGATGAGTAAAGTAAGGGAGTTTTGATTATGTGTTGGAATTGCATTTACTAATCTATACCCTTTATAATTCCAACACTATATATATATATATATATATATATATATATATATATATATTATCATGCCTTTAACTATATGATTTGGATTATCTCACCCTTTACTTGTTTCGCCGTTGCCTATATATTGGTAACGTGCAGGTTATGATGAAGGAGTCTATAGCTGCTGTTAGTCGAGTCGGTGTCGCTCTGATACGTAGCACTCGGGGGGAATTATTTATGTCGTCTTGTTGTTGTTGTTTTATTATTATTCCCTTTGTGAATAAGAACCATAATTTATAAAAACATGATTTTGATGAGGAAGTTTAATAAAGGAGATGTTTTGATTTCTATGAATCAATTTATGTTTTCCTGCGATGCTATGTATCCGAAATTTATACTTTGAAGTAAACTGTTTTAAAGTGAGTTGTTTTTGGATGATGTAACGCCTCAGTAATTAATTTAAGAAATTTTAAAATTTCTCTGATTTTTGCATATTAAACTTTGGGTAGAATTGGGGTGTTACACACATTCTGCTCCTTCTGATTCTACACCTTTTACTTCTTCCTCCCGTAGAAGACGGGAGTCTCCAGTCCATCCCTCCCCGCCTCTGTTATACCGCAGACACACATCCTCACCATTCTCACCACCGCGTATTTTTGAGACGGGATCCTCATCTACTACACAGTCGGGGCCATCTGAGGTGAGACCTGATCCTACACCCCTATTACATTAGGTACCAGGACCACCTGAGGAACCTGTGGGACCATAGGAACCAAATCTAATAGAGGCACCAACGGAAGAGGCGACACCAGCAATAGAGGTGGCACCAGGCACACAACAGGTCCCTCAGGTTTTTGAAGGGGGCCTTCTGACTTATCTGTGCTCGCGCTTTATTTCACCCATGTGGCTAGACATTTATGGGATGGAGAGGTACAAAATTTACATTTATGTTTCATTTATTAATTATGTTATATTATGAATAATGTTATGAATTCTAACAATGTGTTTTTTCTTGCAGGATCGCGATACACTGAAGGTCATCAATCATGGGAGAAAGATCAGCAAGTTAACTCCCCTTTTCGAGTCATGGTTTGATGATCTACTATTGATTATAGGGATAAGAGACTTGGCCCTCAGTGGATATAGCATGATCAACTGGGGGATGACCAACGTTTTTATAGAGAGGTGGCACGAGGAGACGTCTTCGTTTGATCTACCACACGGAGAGATGACGATCACACTCAATGACGTCGCTTGTCTGCTTCACCTGTCGACCAGAGGGCAGTTTCTGGATCATGAGAAGTTGGAGAAAGATGAGGCAATTGAGATGTTGGTTAATAGGCTGAGGGTTACCTTGGAGAAGGCCTTGAAGGAGGTTGATAAGACATGTGGCAGCCACGTGAGATATAGTTGGTTGAAGATTGTTTTTAATCAGGAGAATGTACATGTTACTGCTGTTGATGGTGATCCCGAGCAGGTTACAGTTCATAGGGGCTATGCCATGAGAGCATACCTCTTGTATCTTGTTGGGACCCATATCTTTGTGGACACCAGTGCCACCTACATTGATGTCATGTACCTCAAATTCTTTGCTGATTTAGAGCAGGTCAGTGGGTGGAACTAGGGGGCTGCTTGCTTGGTTTACTTGTATACCAAGTTGACAGAGGCGACTAGGTGGAAGATGAGGCAGATCACCGGCAGTATGACTCTTTTGAAGGTATAAAATTTTTCTCTTAGCTTCCTTTTTTAATTATTTTTATTTTGAAACTAACTGATATAATTTTAATATTTTAGGGATGGATCCTACATCACTTCTCTCAAAATTCAGGATAGTCATTTGTTGAAGGTTATACCGAGTAGATGCCTCGTGCATGTGAATATGAGTCGCTCAAAGGCAACCGAGCAACACTTGTGTATCGGGTTTATTTGGACCGGATTGTGCGTGAGGGCATCCACTTCAGTGCCTACACCGACCACCGTGAGATGATAGCTTTTTATGAGGTTTCTCTATTTATAGGTTGGTTGGCCTGCGGTACTCGGAAGACTGTTGCTTATATGCTCGAGCGAGTGATACGTCAGTTCGGGTATACTCAGAAGATTCCTCGACATCTTGCTTTATCTGCTCCTTCGACAGTGAAAGGGAGGGAGATAGATGGGATTTTTGATGATCTTTAGAGTCATCTCGTCCCTGAGGAGGCCATAAGTACCGTGGCTCCAGATGACTTAAGTTACACATACGGTTACATGTTATGGTTCTTCAGAATTTCCCATTCATACCTGATACGGGAGGCTCCAGGGACCCACCAAGGCTGGCTCATCAGGATATACTGGAGGAAGAGCAAACGACGAGGGATCATGCCCAAGACGTGTTGCCTAGGTGTCGCCGTATCATGGAGCTTGTTAGGGATGGCTTCGACAGAGGGTTGTTTCCTGACAGATTTGATGTCAGAGGCATTTTGGAGTCCATCATGGCGAAGGCTCAGGGAGCCCTATCTACAGGAGGCAACAAATGAACGCCTCGAGGGTGACAGACCCTTCGCCATACGTAGTAGTTTATTTTGATTGTATTTTGACTTTGTTTTTTTTTTGTATTGTACCAGAGCTGTATTATGAATACTATTATTATGAAATTTATTTTGGATAACATTTTTGGGCTTTGATTCAATTTAAAAATTGCATGATTTTAATTTGAATAACAAATGTAAATTCTAAAGTTATTGCTTCTAGTTAGTTTTTTCTGCTAAATGTCATGCCAAAAACCGAATTTATATTTCCTGTAAGGAACCAGAGATATACTTCGGGCTTCACTTAAAAATTTCAGAAAATGGTGCGAATCAGAAATAAATTTCTAGTTTTGTGAAGGTTATTTTGGGGGTTTTCATGGGGTGCGCCCCACTCTTATAGGGTGGGTTAAGAAATTCACAAAATATAACAATCCTCATGCATGTTGCTATTATGCTTTTGTCATTTGGCCGATATTCAATCAAAGATGGTAAATTTTGAAAAACTAAAAATTGACTTGCAACAAACCGGAAGTTCATTTCCGATTCTACACTGTAACTATATTTTCGGTTTCATTCATAATAAATTCAGAATATTTCATTTCATTGCCTAACATAGAGATACATATACTTTTGATTCCCTACCGGAAATTAATCTCCGATACGGTTTTTTTACGGATTCAGGGGTGCCACCACATTTTGACTAGTTTGAACAAAATAGGGTGCGAACCGGAAATAAACTTCTAGTTTTGGGAAGGGAATTTTAAAGTTTTCATGGGGTGCGCCCGAACCCCTATGAGGTGTGTTATACCCCAAAATTTTCCCTCCTATTTTTCAAGTCAATACACATCTTTATACTCAAGAATTCCTCAAGGGTTAACCAGATGAACCCACTCCTAAGTAATCATCCCACAACTAGGGTTTTGATTCTCTCAAGTCAAATATGGTTCCTATTGCTTAAAGTCAACTATGGTCAACAATACAGTCAAAATTCATCATTTTTTGTCAACATAAATATTTTGAAGTCACATTCATCATTTTACCAAGGGTTGATCATGATTCATCAAGAAAGTCAAAACATTGATCAAAAGTCAAAGTTTCTAAATTAGGGTTTTTTGATCAAAAGTCAATAGAACTTTGACCTGACATAACTTTCACATGCTTTATCACAAATTTTTCCACTAAAGCTCATTTTAAAGAGAATTCAATTCTCTACAACTCTGTGTCTCACAAGCTTTGTCCAAAAATGCTTCATTTGAAAGATATGGATCAAGACATTATAGGTCCTTTTAAAAGTCAACAAAAAGTCATCTTTTTTCCAAAGAAGTGTACATGAACATGGAAGCTTCAATGAAGATGAAGGAAAAACGAGCTCTTAGAGGACATATTGAGCTTTCTAAAAAGTCTAAAAACACCTTCAAAAGATAAAAATTGAGTAATTTATGACTTGGGCAAGTTTGAGAAATTTGAGAAATGCATGAAATGTCAATTGAGCAATTTTGACTTTTTAAGTTAATGGGACTAATTTTTGAAATGTGAACGTGGATATAACATGTTAGAGGACCTCTAAGCCCATTAGTGCATGGCCATGATTTTTATTTCATTTTTTTTATTCACTTAAATTCAAAATAAATCAAGTTAAATATCAAATAAATGGCAAGAGGCGCATGAGATTTGATTTGCAATCATAAATCAATCAAATATCATCCTTGGATCTCAAGATATTCATTTAAACATGATTGGAAGAAGATCGATGCCAAAATAGAAATATATGATCAAATTTTCAATCAAATCTCAGTCACCATAATTGGCATATATTTGATTGCAATCACTTAACGTAATCCTTCTACTATATATGCACATTGAACCCTGATGATCAGAGGATGAATTCTTGCCTCCAGGAACCATAAACAAACTTGAAAAAACCGTGGCATTCAAGTTATTGGCAGACCAAGTTTTGCATCGATTCAAGCCATTCTAAGCATTCTGTTAGCTTCCTCGACACTATCTGATCCATTCCAGACCCCTAAAAGCAATCAAAAGCTTTTGAAACGTAAAACTACGATTTCGATTTTCATACATATTTTTAATTTTCGGTTTCATACATACATGCATTGTTAATTGAATTTGATCATATATTTGTGTTTGTATTGATGTTTCGATGCTTTCTGGATAGTTTGATTGAAGATTCAATGCAGGTATACGAATTCGCCATGGATAAGGTTTGAAGCTTTGAATTGGGGCTTTCCAAACAGGCAAAATTGGACGAAACGGAGGGCATGGTTGTGTTTAGTGGATCAGATCCAATCGATATATGGTCTCACATCTCATTTATATTTCGTATTTCAAGTTTTATGATTTGTAGGTCATATAGCTACAAAGATGGACCATAGGTATAACCTATTGCGACGAACACAAACCGTAGGTATAAGTTTGTGTATTCGCGAGGAAGAAGAAGACTCCCAGGGCGCGCGTTTTCTATTTTTAAATTTTTCAATTAATTATTTTTTCATATATTATATTTTCTTTTCAGTTTACTAATAAATGAAACAACTAACACAGTTGGCAAAGGGAGTATGTTGGTGACCATCAAGACCTAGGTTCGATCCCAGCGCTTGCCACCCTATTTTTTTGCCATTTTTCCAACTAACCCAATTTTCTTCATATTTTCATATTATCTTTTTTTTTTTATTTTCTTTTCTAATTAATTTTCTTTTTAAGTATTTTCTAAAATACACAAAAATCACCAAAAATATTTTTCTTCTTAGATTTAGGTTTTAAAAACCCTAATTTTTTTAACACCAAAAAATATTTTATTTCCTTTAAATTAAATTAATTGCTTAATTAACCTTAAAATTAAACTTTAATTTCTTTTCTTAAATAAAATCAACCCAAAAAATCACAAAAATATTTTTTTCTTTCTAGTAATTAGGTTTACTAACCTTAGATATTTTTACTAACCTCAAAACATTTTTGTCTTTTATTTATTTATTGCCTTTTCGTATTTAAATTTTAGAAATCGATGTATAGGTCGCAATGACATTTTTGTAATAACGTAGATTTAATTTCTCGCATTTTACTTTCTGCACCTCCTATTATGTAACTGCCCCAAAGCCTTGTAATAGTGTAGGGTTTATTTTCCACACTTTTACTTTTCGCACCTCTTATAAATTGTCTATATACACTGCTTAGATGTATGGCTAATAGGATTGTATGACAAGACTAAAATCAACCGTTAGATAACCTTAACTTCAAGATAAATATCATAATCAATACACTATTTGCACCCACTCACACCCTTAGGGTATCCTCTCTTGTTGCCTTTCGAATAACAATGGTCATGTCCCTCGAACGTAGAGGTACCATTAACAAAGACGCTTATGAATAACATCATCGTAGTCCCTTCGATATAAAGATCACAGTCCCTCGATGACCCTCGATGTTGCCTACGAATACATGATCTAGTCCCTCGGTCGTTGCCTACGAATAAATGATGAACGTCCCTTCGAAATGCTAAGGTATCCTTACAATGTTGTCTTCAATGACCATACGATGACCCCACGCTTGTCCCTTCACAACAGATAGAGTTACCTACCAACTAATGGTATGTATAATGTTATCCTAAAGGAGAAGGAAAATAACAAGAATGACCCTTTTTGAGTAGGTAATAAGACTTTTAATTGCTTGCTCAAATCCAATTAAAAATGATTTTCACACCTCACACTTATTTTCAAAACTATTTTTCAAACAAACACTTTGTATACATTCCAACAAGAATCATTACAAAGTTAACCCTTTTAAAAAAACATTTTCAAACACTTCGTATACATTCTTGAGGACTGATACAAGAATCATTACGAAGTCAAAGCGAAATACTTTTCAAAATCACACACACAAAAAGCAAATTTTCAAAAAGCGAGCTAAAACAATTAAAAGCCCGTAGATAACTACGGATGGAAAGTGTGCTAATACATTCCCTTTCATAATTACCTCCCGTACTCCGAATCTATTTAAGGTATTTCTTGTTCTTTTCACCTTTCCTTTATTGGATAAAAGAAAAGTCGGTGGCGGCTTTTGCTATCCGCAACATTTGCGATGAAACACAAAACAAACAAGTCAGCTCTCCCGTGTTACATGGTGGTTTAAGAAATTCACTTGAATGAAATCTTATTATATATGTGACAATTTAGCTCGGGAGTTGAAGAAGACTTATCAAAACATTAACTTTGAAAATTAGCTAAGCAGTTCTTTCAAATTAATGGAATATATTGTGACAACAATTGAATGAAATAAGTATTTATTTCCCAAAGATCCATCAATTGAACATGATTTTATCATAATGTTTTCAATTGAAACTTCCACTTCAATAGTTTGCCATACGAGACTAAATTATTACTCCGTTTGGTCTTATTTATAAAAAAAATATTAACTTTTTAAATATACTGAATAATTTATGGGTTTAGACTATATATTGTCTAAATACATTAATTGTTTAATGTATTTAAAAGTTAATTTTTTCTTATAAATGAGACCAGGGGTAATAATATATTTATGTAGGTAATTTTTTTTATTAATTCAATTATATTTAATAATGGAAATAAATTACAAATAGTTTTATAAGTGGAAAGAAATCTGTTATTGATACAATTATTTTTGTAATTAAAAAATAAATTACAAATATTTTTATAAATGCACACACGAGTTCTAAGCATTTTTATTATCTTTGTAAATAAAAAATAAGTTACCAATATTTTTATAAACATACACAAGGGTTCTAAGTGCTTTTAAAATTTACTCATGCTACTAAATATTTTATTTAGGTTACCTTTGTTTTTGAATGTTCTATTTGGATAAAAGAATCACAATTGTTCGATTATATTGACTTATGTTTGAAATTCTCAAAATGCTAACGTTCAAAAAATATAAATTAAAAAGTTGACAAAGCGTAATATAATTTAAACAACAACTCGTGCGATATCACAAGTTTGTAATCCATATTTGTTATGGTAATAAATATGATCGGAGACATAGATGTATATGACAAACATATATATGAGATAACATAAGATTGTTTATCGTACTTGTGTTCAAACAGATTTTTCAAACACTTGTCTTAGTTGGTAAACAATTTTTTCTTCTTTTATGCTATAATTTCAAAATTTTCTTTTTCAGTTGTGTGAAATTAGAAAATCAACTATACGATTTATTATAAGTATAAATCAGTTCTTAAAAATTGATACTCGTTATTAGTCTATATTTATAATTATGTAAACATTAACTAATTAAATCATAAATTCATATTTTATAAATGATAGTTCCGTGGACTAATAATATTAATATGTTTTTTACAAGTATATGCTAAGATAACATGTTTTTTCTTTTCATTTTTTAAACTTTTTATTGTATTATTTAGTGGGTAGTTTTTTTAAAACTATAGTATTTATTTTGAGAGTTATTTGTTAAACCCTACTTCCTCACAGTGTTAAGTTGAAGAACCCTAAAACGAGAGAAATGGATTCAGCGAACGGAGCAATGACGATCGAACCGGAAGAGCACCACTTAACCGAATGGCGTCTCCATCGCGGCCCTTACCTCGGTGACATCTCAGCTCTCTGTTTTCTCCACCTTCCCGATCATCCTCTTCCTCTTCTCCTGGCTGGTATCGTTTTCTTCCAACCACTTTCAATAACCTAATATTCATTCGTTTTTCAGTTTCACTTCAACAATCTGTTACTCATTTGCTTCAAAATTTAGGTTTGGGTTCGGAAATTCTGTTGTACGAGTTAGAATTTGGGAAGATAATGAAATCCTATTCGGTTTTCGACGGAGTTCGTGTGCACGGGATTAGTTCTAGTGCTGAATCTGTAATTGCTGTCTTTGGAGAAAAGAGAGTTAAATTGTTTAGCTTCTCGTTTGAAAATGGTGATACTGGGAGTTCAGAGTTAAGGATGATTAATTTGTTGCCGAAATTTAGTCACTGGATTTTGGATGTTTGCTTCCTCAGGGTGAGTAATAGTCATCCATGTTTCCTTTTCGGAATGAACTGTGATATTTTGATGAGATATTAATTTGAATTTGAATGATTAATTAACCCAATTTAAATATGCGGATGATTAGTTGATATAATATAAGTAGTTGCTGGAAAATTGAGGTTTAGTTAGTGATTAATGAGTTACGAATCCTTGTTATATTCATAACTACCTATTGCACAGATAAACATGAGTGATTAATGAGTTACAACACTTTGTTATATTCATAACTACCTGCCGAACGGATAAACATGAGTGATTAATGAGTTAGACACCTTGTTATAGTCATAACTACGTCTTGACAGATAAACACGAGTCATTAATGAATCACGACACCTTGTTATAGTCATAACTACCTGCTGAACGGAATTAACTGGGTATTTGACCTGCTTTAAATTAAGTGTAGAAGAGATGAGGATGTTGCATTGGATGTGTGGTAAAATTAATTAGATAGGAAAGGATTAGAAATGAAAATATTAGAGTGTTGGGTAGCTCCTATAATAGAGAAGATGGTGGGGAATAAGCTTAGGTTGTTTGGTCATGTAGAGAGAAGTCTCATAGATTATGTGGTAAGGAGAGTAGATCTGATGGAGAGAAGTCAAACAACTAGAGGAAGAGGAAGAGGAAGACTTAGAAAGACTATATGAGTAGTTATTAAGAAATATCTCGAGATTAATGATTTGGATAGAAGCATGGTCCTTGATAGAACATTATGATGAAAGTTGGTCCATGTAGCCAAGCCCACTTAGTGGGATAAGGCTAGGTTGTTGTTGTTGTTGTTGTCATAAACTTTTAAATTGTTGTAAAGTTTGTGTGTCAAAGATATTATTTATGCCTTGAATAATGAATGCTTCATTTGTTCCAACTTGTGTTTTTTTATTTTAAATTTAAATTTAAATTTATT
Organism: Vicia sativa; assembly: GCA_021764765.1. Lineage (NCBI taxonomy): Eukaryota > Viridiplantae > Streptophyta > Magnoliopsida > Fabales > Fabaceae > Vicia > Vicia sativa. Next base: position 96,326,627 of record CM038795.1, on the reverse strand, counting down.
GTTTTTTGTTGTTGCTTGTGTCTTGAAACTCGGTAGTAGGGCTGTTTACCTTGTTCGAATGTGGAAAGCCATTTTCTTGCTATAGGATGTAGCGACAATTCAGTTCAAATATGGGACATTTCTAACTCTAATACGGTTCTCAAGGTTCAATCACCAGGTTGGTTTCAATTTTAGAACATGGGTTTGGTTTCATTTTAAAAAATATTATTTTATATACCTAATGAGATACTATTTGTGATTGGATCACAGTACGATGCCTTTTGTACTCTATGCGATTATGGGGTCACAATCTTGAAGTTCTCCGTATTGCATCTGGTACAATATTTAACGAGGTAAGAAATCTGCTGATACTTGATGTTTGTTCATTGTTGAGCTTGAAATCGTGTTGAATTTGTTCATAACATTCTGCTTCAAGTCTCTGTTTGATTATGTCCAGAATTGAGTTTTTGATTTCTATAGACTAGTAAACTCACATTGCAGAAACACTGTAGTAGTTCAAGTTAATCACAACTCTCATCTTGATGAAATATGACACAATTGCTGTTCTACACATAATATGACACTGCATTGCTTTTCTTTTTTCTTTTTATTTAAGTTCATGCGTTAAGGATATATTCTATGCACTATTCATCTATATGCTATTATGCTTTACTGAAGCTTTATCTTTAGTTTCTATGTATAATCATTGTATTGAAGTTACTATACTTGACATCATTCTTGGAAAAATTTCTTTCTGGCATGTTGTTCGATTTTCTTTTAATTACTTTAAAGAATTTGGTCCGGGCAGATTGTTGTTTGGAAAGTGGCCTCTCAACATGATAAATCTTCGACAACTCCAGACGCCCATGACCACTTGGGCTCCAGTTGCAGCTCTCCAAAAGATAATCTGTACGAGGCTGTTCACTTGTGTAAACTTGTTGGACACGAAGGTTCAATTTTCCGAATAGCATGGTCTTCTTGTGGATCCAAACTGCTATCTGTTTCTGATGACCGTAGGTGAGTTAGTTTTTCAAATCTTATTGTATCAACTGTCACAAATTTATATTAGTTACAAATGACATTACATGGCATAATTATTTTTACAATGCAGCGCACGTGTTTGGACAATTCCTATTGAAAGGGAAGATTCATTGTACCATGACCCCATTGCCCTTGTCTTATTTGGACATAATGCTCGAGTTTGGGACTGCTGTATTTCTGATCATGTAAGCCATTCATTTCATGCTTATGAAAATCTTAATCTTAAAAAAAATCTTTACTGATATGGTTTAACTTTTTCTTCATTATATCATGTTGTGCTTTTCCATCGTCCAACAAAACTTGGAAAATCATTGTATAATATCTATTAAGAAATGTGGTTGGGCTAACTCAACCCACAAAACCGACTTGTGGGGTGAAGATGCCCCATTTATAAGGACATGTTCAGGTCATATATTGTCTGATGTGGGACTCTTAACACACTCCCTCACGCTCAGAACTGAACATCTGGAGCATGAAAATAAATGATGGGTGACCCAATAGCAAAAACCTGATAGCAGGTGGCCCACAAAATCTTAAACGAGACTCTGATACCATGTTAAAAAATGCGGTTGAGCCTAACTCAATCCTATAAAACCGGCTTGTGGGGTGAAGATTGCCCCCACTTATAAGGACATGTTCAAATTATATATTGTCTGATGTGAGACTCTTAACAATATCCTATTTAATAGATCTGTTAAGTTTGTTAGAAAACCATATCAGGTCTTTTTAGTTAAAAGCCTCTCTGTTGGCAGATCTTATCGGGAAAGACTTCAAACTTTTAATGCTAACCATCTCCCTTACTGGTCCCGTTTTCATCAAGATAAGTGGCCTAGCCACTTCTTTTTTGTTATAACTCGTAAATTCTTCCTTTAATTATCACTGACAAATAACCGCATAAGTGTTGTGAATCTTGTGATGGAGTTGGGATCCTCTCAATTTCTCAAAAGAAATGGAGAGCTCCATCATGTTGCTTATTAAGTTATTATTTTTGTTGCTTTTTTCTTCTAATTAGTGAGTTTTTGTTGACATTTTCAATTATTTTCACCGGTCTTTATAGTTCTTACAGATAAAAATAAATTTACACATTAATGTATTTTCATTTATCTCATGACTGGTTCATTACTATAAGCATATGTTTTGTAATTGGTAAAGCCATTCTTCTAAAATTGGTAAACTTGTCTTCAATTCAATATTACAAATTTCTAAGTATTTAATTAACCACAGTTTCATGCTGCTAATATTAAACTAGTTACAAAAACATGTTTGGAATGTATTTGACTATAAGTTGTATTTGTACTATGTTTAAAATCTTTATTGAAATATCCCCTTTTCTAATTAAATTTTCTGCAGTTTATTGTCACTGTCAGTGAGGATTGTACATGTCGTATATGGGGAATTGATGGCGAACAGCTGCAAGTCATTAGGGAGCACATGTAAGATCTAAACATGGATTATAGATTGTTGAGTATTAAATTTCTAATTGCCAATTGATTGAAGGTCTGTGGATCTGATATAATTGATTGTCTGGACTTAGAGTTTTAACATCATGTGAACTGAGTATCTACACAAAATAGTTGCTGGCAATATGCTATCTCAAATCCCTAGGACTTGTAATATCTAATCAACCTTATGTTTAGTCTCTAACTCAGAAATACTACTTATTAATTTTATTGATTTTTCTTGATTCGCTTAAGTGTTCAGTATCAGGTTTAAATGATTGATTTTCTTACAAATAGATGTTTGAATTTCTTAGAATGTGTAGGTTAAGCTTTGTAAAACCTACTACTTCATTGATATACCTTTTGCGACGCCATTCCGTACATCTTCCATGTTTAAGCCATTGGTTATCCCAATGGGTTATCCCAAAAGTTAGCCGCAACGCCATGTTGTACATGTTCCATGTTTAAGCCATTGGTTATCCCAAAAGTTACTCTTGAGAAAAAAAGAAGGCCAATATGGTTTCATATCATTCTCTTAAGCAGTGACCTCGGGAAGGTGATGAGGATTCAACAGGGCGATTTGTGGAAAACAGTCGGCCGGTTGATTAAAATCATTATATTATGTATGCAACAAACTGTGGAGATAATAAAATTTCCTCCCTACCAGTAGAACCATGCTATCACATACCTACATAGCGTGGGCGTCTAGACTCGGGTATAAATCAAGTAATCATAATCGGTTTCGGTGAAAGAAAGTAGTAGGAGACAATAAAATAAAAAAAACAAATGAAAAATAGATGGATTAGGGTTTTGAAACCAAAAGGCAGTGGAAATTATCAAGCAATAGCGGAAATTATCAAGCAATAGAGAGTATCAGTGAGGGTTAATGAACTTCATTTGGTGAGAGCGAATGAACATTCGTCTTCAATAAAATGAACATCATTTGGTGAGAGTTCATTACCCTACCAAATGATAATTTTCGCTATTTTCTTCAATAGAATGAACATCATTTGGTGAGAGTTCATTACCCTACCAAATGATAATTTTCGCTATTTTCTGGTTTCAAAACCCTAATCCATCATTTTTCTCAATGAAATTAATGAAACCCATTTGTTTTTTTTTTTTTGTATTTTTTTGTCTTCTACTACTTTTTTTCCACCGAAGCCGAATATGATTATTTGATTTATATCCAAGTCTGGACACCCACATTATGGAGATATGTGGTAGCATACAGGGTTCAACTGGTAGAGAGATTCAACGGGTAGAGATGAAGCTTTATCTCCATGGTTTGTGACCTACACAATATAACAATCTTAATCAGTCAACCAATTGTTATCCACAAATTGCTTTGTTTCATCTTCGTCACCTCCCCGAGGTCACTGTTGTATAGATGTTGTAGAGAATGACATGCAATCACATTAAACTTCTTTTTCTTCTCACAACCATAATTTTTGCGATAATCAATGGCTTAAACACGAGACAAACATGAGATGTGGACCAGATGGTGTCGCAAAAAGACGATGAAATCACAAAAAAATACTAAAAATATTTCGATACCTGCCATGTTGAGAATTATAAGTCAAATGTGATTTGGAGTCCCATATTGGTTATAAATGCGGAGACTTGATCATTTATAGGGAGAACCCATCACCTTAAGGTTTTGGGAAATATATGGTGTCTCTCTCACTTGTTTGGGTGAGTCTTTGATATTTTGGTGAGTGTTTGACCCAATGTGAATGTTTCCCCCTCATGATGACCCATCGCGTACACTTGTACCGCCGTTGACACCTCTTAGGCATTTCAATATATGTGTTTATGGATATTCCGATTTCAACGTGACACCTCTTCCTGTGCATTTCGATACAAGTAAGTCGGTCCTTTTACTCGAATCAAAAACTCATGATACCATTTGTTGGGTTAAGTTAGACCCAACTCACACATTTTAACATTATATTGGAGTCTGGATTAAAATCCGGTGGGCCACCTCCTATCAGGTTTCTGCTATCGGGCCACCCACCATTTATTTCCACGCTCTAGTTGTCTAGTCCTGGCGTGAGAGAGTGTGTTAAGAGTCACACATCAGACAATATATGATGTGACATGTTCTTATAAGTGGGGCAATTCTCACCTTACAAACCGGTTTTGTAGGGTTGAGTTAGGTCCAACCACATTTCATAATAGAATTCTATCCTTTTTAAGTGTTATAAGTGATTCAAAGAGTGATAACTGGTAGTTGAAAACAAAGAAATTTTCTATTTGTTTCATATCTCGCAATTATTGTGTTCTACTGCATTGTAGTTGAAAAACAAAGAAATTTTCTATTTGTTTCATATCTTGCAATTATTGAGTTCTACTGCATCACTGGAGTCATTATGTGTGACTACTCACATAGTTTTCTGTTAGGTCTTTTGACATCAAATCTGTTAGGTCTTTTGACATCAAATCTGTTAGGTCTTTTGACATCAAATATTTATTTTCATATTTTTTTAATGAAACGTCTATTGTTTTCTATGTACAGAGGAAGGGGTATATGGAGATGTTTGTATGATCCAAATTTGTCACTTCTTATAACTGCCGGGTTTGATTCTGCTATCAAGGTGCATAAGCCTCATGCTTTTCTGTCCAGGGGCTTGGCTGAAGCACAATTGTCCCACGGAAGAACAGAGATGTTTTCCATTTGCATCCCTAATGGGCTGGAGCATATTGGATTGACGGACAGGTTGGATCATTATTAAATTAAATGCGATTGCCGATTACTTTGGATGCACTGTAACACTACAATTTTTTAATTGAGTTCGAGGCGCCGTTGTCTATAATCAGTAGTGTATACTATGTTCCATGTTGACTGGCCTTTTTGCCTCCTTATTTGTTGCAGCAAGAGTGAATACGTTCGTTGTTTGCGTTTTTCCTCTCAGGATTCTCTTTATGTTGCTACCAATCATGGTTATCTTTACCATGCTAAATTATGTGAAACTGGAGGTGCTCATTGGAGTCAGCTTGTTCAGGTCAGCAACAGGGCTCCAATTATCTGTATGGATTTATTGTCCAAGGATTCATTTGAACTTGGATGTGGTGATGAAGATTGGATCGCCATTGGAGATGGTAAAGGAAATATGACAGTTATTGGAGTTACTAACAATCACTCTACTCCTACAGTTAGAGTGAGCTTTACATGGCAAGCTGAAATGGAGAGACAGCTTTTGGGTACTTATTGGTGCAAATCCTTGGGATGTAGGTAATAAAGGACCTTATCTTATCTTTCAATATTAACATCTACTTATTGACAATATACTTTTTACTTAAACCATGCACAATTAAGTTATGCAAGTTGATGCAGTGCGAACCAATTCTTTTGTACTCACTGCCTGATAACTGTCTTGGTCTCGCTATCAAAACGCGTCTAATTCAGAAAAGTCTCTGCTATGCACGCATTTTGAGATTTACTAGAGAAAAAGAAATAGGCATATTATTGCTAATGTAGTTCTAGTAATCTCTCTATTTGACTGACTAGCCATTATGAATATCATACTAATTTAAGCACAATCATGCAATAGTTTCATCTTAGCATACATACTATGTGACAATCAAATGGGTGATCCTTGTTAGAAGAAAATTGTAATATCTTGATATCATCCAAGTGTCTCAGGTTGTCTCATACGACTAGTTTCTCCGCATAAAGTATTTATATCTCTTAAAATTGGTTTCCATGTTTCTTTGTTATTATCATGAGTTGTTTCCCTATTTAATTTGGATTTGAGTCTCGTGTTATATAAATAACTAGTTTAGGGTATCATCATCATCATCATCATTTATATTAAAACCTTAATCAAGTCCTTCATCTTTTCTACCCACTTTATCTAAACACTATAACCTCAACAACATTGTTTCAAACTAATGAAATGAAATGTATTTTTTGCCATTCTTTGGTGACACAATCATGTAGGTATGTCTTTACAGCCGACCCTAGAGGAAAATTGAAACTCTGGAGGTTGCCCGACCCTTCACAATCTTATAGTCAGAGTTCCGAGAGGGATAACAATGTGTCACATGCAGCAGAGTTCATATCAAGTTATGGAATGCGGATCATGTGTTTGGATGCATGCTTGGAGGATGAGGTATTCATTTTCTCCCTTTTTACCTTTTAAAAACTTTTTTGGGGTAAGTTGTGTTTGGTATTGCATGATGGAATCTGACTTTTTGTGCAATGAAAATACCATTTTAACAAAATCTGCTTTATGTAAAGGTCGGCCTTGATATGACACTGTCCGATAACTAATTGTGAGGAACAGTAGCATTGTTCTAAAACTGCATTTTGTCTTCTAATTTAATATGTAATCATAATTCATAGAAATATAAGTGGCTAATAATTTAGAAAGGGAATCTCATTTAGAATCTGGATATCGATGTCTTTGCAGGTCCTAGCTTGTGGAGATCTACGTGGTAATATGGTTTTGTTTCCTTTGCTAAAAAATCTGGTGCTGGGCACATCTGTTGCACAAGAGATGAAAATACACCCAGTAAATCATTTTAAAGGTGTTCATGGGATTTCAAGCGTTTCCAGCGTTGTTGTAACTAGGCTTGGCTACAATCAAATTGAGATACGCTCAGTATGTTTAACTTTCATCTTTCAAATTGTGATAAGCCTGGTTTCAATTAAATTCAGATATTTTTTTTAATAATAACGTCAAGAACACAGTTAATATGAATTCGACAAGTATTGTTATGAATATGCTCTACTCTTATTCCAACTGTTGACTTTTTATTCATGTTCAGTCTGGTGCAGATGGTTGTGTATGCTACCTGGAATATGATAGAGAAATGCAGAATTTGCAATTCACAGGGATGAAGCAAGTGAAAGAGTTGACTTTGATTGAGCATGTTTCTGTTGATAACATGTCAGAAGATACGTCGTCAAGAAGCTACGCAGCAGGTTTTGCATCTGTAGATTTCATAGTATGGAACTTAGTCAATGAGAATAAGGTACTTTGACTATTTTTCCCTTTTCTATGCTTAGTTAATATTCATCTGTTGGTGCTTACGTTACCAGATATTATAGTTATGATATCAAGTGCATATGTCATTATCAGGTGGTGAAAATTCCATGTGGTGGCTGGCGGCGTCCTCATTCCGTTTTTCTAGGTGATGTACCAGAGATGAAGAACTGTTTTGCCTTTGTTAAGGTTTACATTTTGCTTTGAATACTTGACTATTGAAACAACTTAGTAAGCGGATTTAGTTTCTTTAAGCTTTATCTATCCTAAATCACATAACACCTGCTCATATTGAAAAAGTTATACTCTTCCAAAAGATCTTTATAGAGTGACTATAATTCTTTATATTTGAGATCATTTTACATTTTTGGCTTGAATAGGAACTCCATAAAAGGCCTTTTAGGCCTCACTTTTTATTATTGGGTTGAACCTAACAATGGGGATGAACTGGATAAAGTTAAATAAAAGAATTTGGCTCCTCTATAGTGGGGGTACACTTTAGAGGATAAAGTGCATTGATAAGTTGATAACCATTTATTTAAAATCCAATTGACATTATGTTTAATTACATTCAAAGATTACAAATTATGAAGTTGCAAAAATCTGAATTTTTGAATTTTCATTCAATGGTTTTACAGGATGAAATGATATATATACATAGACACTGGATTAATGATAACAATGAGAAGATATACCCTTTGAGTTTGCATATGCAATTCCATGGGAGGGAGATACATTCACTGTGCTTTATACATGGAGATATGCTCCTGGGAGATTGTTATAATAAGCATGCATTATTTTCTAAATCAAGTTGGATTGCAACTGGATGTGAAGATGGGACTGTGAGACTGACTTGGTAAACCATTATTCTCTGCTTTCTATAGAATTCCCTTGAATACCTCATAAACTCCTAATTTGTGTCTGTTTGTTTGACTTAGGTACTCTCCAGGTATTGAGAACTGGTCCACGTCAAAATTGCTCGGTGAGCATGTTGGTGGATCAGCTGTAAGATCAATTTGTTGCGTCTCAAAACTACACATCATTCCATCAGCTACAGCCACTTTACCTAATGAGAGCAGCGAACTAAATGTTTCTGATGAGGACAAAGATAGTCCAACCTTACTGATATCTGTGGGTGCAAAGCGTGTATTAACTTCTTGGCTACTCAAAAGTACTAGGTTGGAGAACAAAACTGGCTTCCACGCTGATAATCAGCAAAATTCAAAAGAAGTTGATGATCAATTTTTGTCAAGTTTGTCTTCTTCAATGACGTTCCAGTGGCTTTCCACTGACATGCCAACCAAATATTCAACTACTCACAGATATGCAGAAAATAATGCAGCGAAAGTAGATGTTGCTGAAAATGGTTCAAATATAAAAACTGATGCTGAACCTAGAATGGTGAACTTGGTCAGAGATAAACATGAGGATGACTGGAGATATCTTGCAGTCACTGCTTTTCTTATTAAATGTGCTGGTTCCAGGTTAGAGGAGATGCCTAGCGTTTGCGTCTTGATTCTGTATATTGTTTAGCAACTTATTTTTAACCCCCCAAAAAAATGAAACTAAGGTTCTATTTCGTGTATCTTTCAGGATATCTATCTGTTTTGTTGTCGTTGCTTGTTCGGATGCTACAATTATGTTACGGGCTTTAATTTTGCCCTTTCGCTTATGGTAGTAACTATTATTTCCATCAAATTCTATGATTTTTTCTCAGTTTTCTTGTATTTCCTATTACATCTTACGTCTCTTTCCTTTTTTACTTGATGGCAGGTTTGACATTGCATTACTAGCTCCTTTATTGGCACCCGTTTTGTCATTGCAGCATATCATCTTTCCCACTCGTACTCGTCATAAAGGTTTGTCTGGCACTCTATTTCAGTGAGTGGTTGTGAGAGACCGTGAGTTGTGAACCACATAATCCCAAACTTTCTCATGTATGTTGACGTTGTGTTGTAATGCTAATAGGATTTTTTTAACTGTCTCTTCAAAATTTAAGATAGTAATTACATGTTGCCAATATCACAACTAGTGGGGAAAATACTTTGTATGGTGCCCTCATCAAGAAAGCCTTAAAATGAAAGAGGAAATTTTCTCAATGCTTTGGTTTACTTATGACCATAGGCTTCTTTTGATAGTCAAAAGACAGTTCGATAAAATAGTTTGATAGGTAACTGTCCCCTGTGCCTTAGCCTTCATCACTGAGAAATTCTCTCTACCATCTCCTCAGTATTTGAAATGAAGGATATTATTTGTAGGATATTATTAGTTAAGATGAATGCCTTGTACCATTCTTGTACTTCTAAAAATACGTACTAGAATAAGTTGAGGTCCTCCATATATTGTGTGTGGACTATTTCCCTGCTTTAATATGTCTAAACTTTATTTTGCAGATAGCATCCAAGTTGGAAATGCTTACATTGTGATTAGTGGATCTACTGATGGGTGTGTTACATTTTGGGACCTGACTGACAGTGTGGAAGCTTTTATGCAGCGAGTTTCGGTTTGTGATGTAGAGAAGCTTTTTGATTGTCAGAAACGACCACGCACAGGTAGAGGAAGTCAGGGGGGCAGGCAGTGGAGATTTTTCAGTCGTGGGTTATCAAAGAAAAAACAAGATGACAATCTGGTGACTTCAAAAGCCAAAAACAAGGAGGAAAACATCAATTCTACCACACATGAGACCTCTTCAGTGCCAAATAAATCTGAAGACAGCAATATGGTTTGTTCTCAAGCCATGCACACAGCTTCCCCTGAGTCAGAAAATAAGACTGATAATTCGTCAGCAGAAATATGTGAAATACAGCCTCTACACATTTTGAAAAATGTTCACCAGTCTGGCGTCAACTGTCTCCATGTATCAGAGATAAAAGGTGGCCTAAATACTGATAGTTCTCGTATGTACAGCATAGTTAGTGGGGGTGATGATCAATCACTTCATCATCTCGTGGTTGAATTATCACCTAAAGCAACAAATCTTGATGGGATTTTAACCCCACATACAACCCAATTGGGCACTGAGCCTGAATATGTAAATGGCACCAATTTTCCAAGTCAGAGTAGAAGCTACGAGATTAGATTCTTAAATTCTGAAAAATTTCCTTCTGCCCACAGCTCTTCTGTGAAAGGTAAATCCTCTTAATTAAACTTCTCCGTCTATCTGCATTTCCCCATGTTTATAAAGAATTGTAGGTATGACTGGCTTTCTTTGTCTAACACTAGCTTTGTTGGCTTTCCCACTAATTTTTTCCTTTACTTCTAGCATTTTGTCCCACTGAAAATGTTAAACCTGTTATTTCCTTTAGAATTGTTCCTTGTTATGAGAATACTAGTCTTTTAGAGATTTGTATCTGCTTTGATTCTGCTATATGATAAAATAAAATATTCATGGTACTTGCAAACCATATCCATTTGAACACCTTAATCAAATTGAAGCTAGTATTGAATGCCAAAGCTTTTAGTATATTTTTCAAAGTAATTTTGTCAGTGATGCATGACCATCAACCTTTACTTTATGAAGGTGTCTGGACAGATGGGTCATGGGTGTTTTCGACTGGACTTGATCAGCGGGTCAGATGCTGGCATCTTCACCAGGGTAAACTAATAGAACGCGCACACCTAATAGTTAGTGTGCCGGAGCCAGAAGCATTATCTGCTAAGGCTTGTAGCAGGTGATTGATTAATTTGTTGGTGAATGACCTAGGTTGGTGATTTATCATATTGTTCTGTCTCAATATTTGCTTGTGTCTTATGTAGGAACCATTATCAGATTGCCGTTGCTGGAAGAGGGATGCAAATAGTAGACTTCTCAGGATGCTAAACACAATTGGTGACTGAAAATTGTATTGGTATGTAGCTGTTCATGTACATCTTATGATGTCGGGAATCTTTAATGTGCAATTCGATTTGATTTATACTATTTAATTTTAACTTGTACTATAAATTATTTTAAATCAAAGGATACTGTGTCGAGCTGATGTTCTCCATTACTCTTAAGAATGTGTGGGTTAAGCATTTTAAATCAAGGGTTTAGAGTTTAGGGTTTAGGGTCAGGATTGCCTCCACTTATAAGCACATGTTCAGGCCATATATTGTCTGATGAGACTCTTACCACACCCCCTCACGCCCAGAACCTAGACAACTGGAGCGTGGAAATAAATGGTGAGTGACCCGATAGCGGAAATCATAATAGGTGGCCCACCAGATCTTAGATCAGGCTCTAGTACCATCTTAAGAATGTGTGGGTTAAGCATAATTCAACCCTACAAAACCGGCTTGTAGGGTGAAGATTACTCCCACTTATAAGCACATGTTCAGGCTATATATTATCCGATGTGAGACTCTTAATAATTACTACATACTTTTCTCACTTCGTGTTTCCTTGCCGTTTGATAGTTTATGTGTAATCATGTATTCATGTTTTTTAATTTAATAAGATTAAAATATAACCATGGCGATTCATCGGTTGTATTTGAAATTGTAAGGAATAGATAATTTAGTAATTCAAGTTGACCAAATTTTAATTTAGCCTATTATATTAAAGAAAATCTTAGTCTTCAATTGTAATTTAGCACTACAATTTTAAAATGTTTGTATTGTGGCTTGATAAGTTTTTTTTTTTTTTGAAAGAGATGAAGTTTGGAAAGTGAGTCTATTTTTGTTACTTAGAGCATCACACTAATTTTAAAGATTGATTGTAAGATAATATTGAAAACTAAGTTTCAGATCATAATCGAGTTTGAACAATTAAGTCCATTTTTTTTTTATAATGTTCATTAGAGTTTGATTTTATTATCTTATTCTGAACATTTATTTTACACTTTTTGGTTTATGTTTGTTTAATAATGTTTATTATATTTGATTTTGTTGCGTCACCATCAAAACTTATATAGAATTAAATTCTCTCTCTTGTTAATGTTCACAAAATGTTTTTCGAAGAGGTGATTAAACAAAAGAGTTGAGATGAAGAGAAGTGAAATTTTATCTCTTTCTAATAAAACATAAGATACTCTTTCATTCTTTGAGATATACTTCTCTCTCGTTGACATTAATAAACGTGAGAAAAAAAAAACTCTCTTACAAGGTTGTCTGACTTGCGAGTCTACTCCGACTTATAAAGGGTTTATAGATTTGACTCGCAAACTCGATTTGTAAACTCGTACGGGTTTATGAAAATTTAAAAATGACTTCCAAAAATCTATAAGTGGGAGTTGGGCATTTATGAATTTTGTGTACTATGTTTAGTATTTTATATATATATATATATATATATATATATATATATATATATATATATATATATATATATATATATATAAAATTTCATACTCCATAACAAATTTTTTAACAAAAAAAATTGATAATAGAACAAATAAAATATCAAAGTATTTAGTTAAAGACTTAAAATATTAATTCCATCTTAATTGGATACTACATAAAGTAAAAAAAAAAAAAAATATGTTAATGATTTCAAACACCCTTACAACACTTGTACAAACTTCTTTACAATTATTATTAATAAGTATATAATTAGTAAAAATTGTAAAACAATAATTTATGTGAGCAATGCATTATTACAAGATTGGTGATCAGTGGAATTGATTGAAATATTTTAACCATTTTGAATGCATATTCATATTTATAGATATGAAGATTACTAAATCAGTAATAAATAGGAAAAAAAACAGAAGAATCAGCTAAGATCAAATTCCCAATCCCTTTTTGATTTGAACTGAATAAGTTCAAACAATATATTAATTGAATTCTATGGAATGATCAATAAATTTTGTTTAATTCGATACCGATGCATATCAAAATTTGAGGACTCCTAATGCTCAGGGGATCCTAGGCACATGGCCGTAAGGTGTCGAGCTTATCTCCTTCTTAATTGAATACTACATAAAGTAAAAAAAAAAATATGTTAATGATTTCAAACATCCTTACAACACTTGTACAAACTTCTTTACAATTATTATTAATAAGTATATAATTAGTAAAAATTGTAAAACAATAATTTATGTGAGCAATGCATTATTACAAGATTGGTGATCAGTGGAATTGATTGAAATATTCTAACCATTTTGTCATCTGCAAACTAATACATAGGGGGATTCGTGATCAGTGGATCTAATTGAAATGAAATGATGCATCATATTTACACAAGAAAACATAACACAAACAAAGATACAAGAGAACATAAAAGAGAATTTTCTAAGTGAAACATATAAGAGAGCACTTATACAACAAATGATTTATATACGAAAGCGAACATGAACACAATAAGAGATATGTTTCTAATAAAATAATGGTTGTTTTTTTTTTAAAATAAATTTCTTTTTTGGATTTTTTTAAAAGGAAAATTCAGAAAAACTTATAAACTCGTAAACTCGCCATAAACTCGCGAGTCTATACAAGTTTATGCGAGTCTACTTTAGTCTATCAAAAAAGATTTTATGTGCGAGTCAACTCGTTTTTGCTTCCTAGACTCTATATGATATTTTTGACATGTATCCATATGACATTTTATCTATGTATGATTGGCTAAATATTTCTAATTCAATTCTTATAAAAATATTTTTTTTTAGAATAAGGTTTAGTGAAAACATCTACGAGTTGATTAGATGAATTTAGAAGTTTAATTAAGTGATTCAATTTTTTATATGATCCATAATAAAAAGGTGGTGCATAATCTCTTACAGCGAAGTAGCAAATTTGTGACATTTATAACACTAGTGTTGTCACAATTAATCGAGTAATTCTAAGATTAACTTAATAATAATCATTTAAGAATTGTTTAATCCGAATTACTTGTGCATAACAACTACCCAAAGTCACATGTTCCACTGGTACTTTTCTGATCCAATTTGCATCATACAAAATTAGAGTTGGTATTTTTCTGATACAATTTGCGTCATATAAAATTAGAGTTTTTCACTGGTACTTTTTTGATTCAATTTGCATCATACAAAATTAGTGTTTCCAACCAAAGTGTAATCTAGTCCTCTGACATATTATAAACTCATATATTGTGTGTCTGAGAGATACCTCGTAATGCGGTTGATCATAACGTGATGTGATTAATTGGGGTTTATTTAAAAATATGCACATATAAAGACAAAAACTTGATATCAAGATAGTTAGAAGTAAGATAATGAAGAGAGTAAATCACACCTCTATATTTTCTTTCTTTTACTGATTTTCCTCCCCCTCATATTTTTCATAATTTTTTGCAATATTTTTCTTTATTTATGAATATTCATTATTTTATTTGATGTATCTGATGTTCAAGAAAGTGTCTGGGCTCATTCTGCATAATGTTAGAAAAGTTCTTACACAAAGATTTATTACTAATATCGAATACAATGTCATCCACGTAAGTTTGAGCGATAAAAATATTATGTTTGTAGTTTTTTAATGAAAAAAATTATATTAACTTTACCGCTTTCAAAATTATTTTCAAGTAGAAACTTTCTCAAACAACCAACCATACCAAGCGCATAGGCTTATTTTAAACCATTTCAAACATTTTCATACTTGAAAACATGATTCATAGAATATAAGTTTCTTAAAATTGGGAGTAGGGATATTCATGGAATGATTTTATGAGAAAATTAAATTATAGTTTTAGTTTACTTTACTCGAATCAGACCATTTTAATTTACTTAGAATCAAATCGAACCATAGTTATTGGTTTGATATATCGTTTAAAAATTTTGAACCGTATTAAATCGTTAGAAGATAATTTTTTCAAACTGAAACATTTGTTAAAGAACCAAACTGTTAAATTATTTTTTGAATATTTTTTTTTTTATAAAAAATTTAAAACTTGTTTCTAATATTTTTCATTTTCAATTTCGGTTCGATTAATTTTTCATATGGTTAGACACACTAACCAAACATAATAATTCAGTTATTTTAACTTCAATTCAATTTACAACTTTTTTACACACCCTAATTGAGAGATTGATCAACATAAACTTCCTCTTAAATGTTGCCATTTAAGAACACAATTTTAATACTCACTTTAAAAAACTTAAAATTTATGATCCAAGAGAAAGCAAACAGTATACAAATGGCTTATAATCTATAGATATAAGAGCTATTGATTGTATTCTTATGCAACACTTCTTATTTTATTTCTTAAAATAATAACATTTTCATCAAACCTGTTACCACAAATCCATTTGTTTCTAATCACTTCAATTAATTTATTACCATCAATCTCATTCATGAATTATAAATTATAAATTATCAATCATCAACCATCAACCATTAATTATAAATTACTCTCTCAATCTCACAATGAGTGATCAATCACACCATTTCATATATTTTAAAAAAAATGTAAAAAATATGAGAAAGAATAATATTTTTACTATAGTGTTCCTAATTATATATTACAAATTGTGAAAATTTAATTGATTTAGAGGATAGAATTAAAAAATGTATGAAAAATTAAAATGAATCATTTATTTTAGAACACTATTTACTTTTAAATCACTTATTATAAGACAAAGGGAGTATTAAGTATTAACTGAGTTATTAGTCAATCACTATTTTTATGAAATAAATTTATAATCTCTAAATAATTTATATAAAATGACATATTTTATTTTTCAAAAAAAAAATTTTTAATTAAATTTTAATATGGTATCCAAGTGTGACATCTCCACTTTACACACCGCTTTTGTGAAACTTTTTGTAAAGATGAGTCAATATTATATACTCCAATCTAATATTATATACTCCAATAATCAGTAATTGATGATTAAGAATTACTTAGCCATTAACATGTTATTATTTTCTTAATTTTAGTGTACAAGTAACATTAAAAAAAAAAACAGAACCCATAACGGTGCTCTTTCTCTAGATTTTATTTTATTCTTTGGTTTTGGGTAAAGGCTACAACTGCACATGATCTCACTTCAATGGAAGGAACATCATGTTACACTCAAAATCATAGTAACGACCCCTCTAATGCTCCAAGAGCAAATATAATATTTTATTGAGTTATTCAGTTTCCTATTAAGGGCTCTCTAATGTAGGCCGTGAAAAAAAGGACCAATAGAGAATCCTCAGTTTTTCAAACAATAGTGATTTCTCTAATGATACATATTGCACAATACCGAGTTAAAAAAAGATTAAAAGTGAATTGTCTCTTAATAATGACCAATACTATGCATATTTGTTGGAGAAGATTTAAGAGGAATGATATATAGTGTGAGATTAGGCACATTTGTGAGAAGCACACCACTTTGTCCCTAAAATATTAAGGTTTTAGGGACAAAGTAGTGTTTTCACAAATGCCTTATCTTCACTATATAATTTTTAATCGGCTCAAACTTGTTGGTCGTATTGTGGCTCAAGTTTGAAGGGAGCATTGTACTAGTCATTGGGTAGTGGGAAATACTCACATGTGATGTGGAAAGATGATGTGCATTAAGTAGAACCCACTCTCCTATCACCTTAAGGTTTTAGGGACAAAGTGGTGTGTTTCTCACAAATGTGCCTAATCTCACACTATATATCATTGCTCTTAAATCTTCCCCAACAATTGAAGTTTGAGCCAACCAGGCTCTGATACCAATTGAAATATCCACGAAGGTGAGTCACCACCATGCTTCCTGATGGAGTGGAACCGTGTGAGTTAAGGTGATTAATATAGCCTTAAGACTCTGTGCGTTCCACTAGATCACAAAGGGCTATATATACATCTCTCAATGACTAGATTAAAAGATCACATTCTTTACAAATCACTTATAAGAGGACCTCTAACTTAACATATCAAAGGTAAGTTCATTACTATTGCACTCAAAACAAATACAGTTGGTGCCCAAAGTGGAGTCGATTAAACATTTTTTAGTTGCACGTTTCCAAGTGTTTTGGTTGACCTACACACCGTTTTGCAATGGTGGTCACACAAGTTACATCCACTTTTAGCAATCAGGAAGTCCTAACGAAGATACAAGTCACTATGGATGAACTGCATCACCAAAACCAAAACCCTTAAGCTTATATCCAAACCATCCAAAACAACATCGAAAAGATGACGAACAATATAAGCATATAGAGGTGTTGGATCCTTAACTCCTCTCTACTAAGATTTGGGGTGCCCTAGTCCCAAAGAATTTTAAGTTGCTCCAAAAGTACGTTACCACATTTAATACACAAATGAGGATCATATGCACGAAGAATTCCCTCAAATGCAAGCTCTTCTCTAGAAACTTAAAGGAGACGAACTTGAGTTGGTATATGAACCTTCCTAGGTTCTCCATTACTAGTTATCGTGATATATCTAGGAAATATCCATTAGTTTTCAGCCAACAAACACCACAAGATTCCACTACAAGCCTCATTAACTTGTATTAAGGACACTCTAAATCCTTGAGAGAGTGCTTAACATGTTTCAAAAATGTCACGACCAAGGTGGTAAACCCTGATAAAGAGATGTTCATGGGAGTCATCTAGAATAATCCCAAAGTCAAACATTTCAACAAGTTCCTCGCCCAAAACATACAAAGTGAATGGAGGAAATAATGACGAGAACCGAATGTTATAGGAAGGGTAAGAAAAACAACACATGGAAAAAAGCCATGGATGTGAAGGAGTGAACACATGAATGATTATACACGACCAATCAGAGATCAGAGGACCTTCAAACCTCCGAGAAAGTCTGTGGAAAACTAAACACTGCTAAAACCAAGCAAGAATAAATTTGGCAAGTATTTCACACTAAGGTTATCCCCAAACTATTAACCACTAAATGGGAGGTTATTGGATACACGCAAATACCACAAGTTTTAAGGCCACCCTACAAACGATTATCACCAGGGGCGGATGCACTTGAAGTACATTGGGGGCTCAAGCCCCACAATAAAACCCAAATTTCCTTTAATATTAATGTTATATTTTGTTTGTTGTCCCCATAGAATTTATTTGTCCCCGTATAATTTGTTAGGCAAATCAAACTATACTTATTCAACTCAGTACACCTTGTCATTAATTTCATTTAATCATTTTATAACTCTTAATTACTGCAATTTAATTTTTTCTATCAACTCTTAACTTTATTCTCTTTAAAGCCATACTTTTATTCCAACATAATATCATCAACCATATATTTGATCTCTTCTTGTTATTGCTTCTCTCTACAGTATTATTTAAGATTTAATTTTTGTATTTAATATTAATTAATTAATTTGTGGCTACTTGTGAATTCACTCAACTATTATTTAAATTTGTTTTTTATTTTGATTATGTATATTATAAAATTCATAAATTATATAGTCAAAATCTAATTATTTTTTTAGCCCCAGTAAAGTAAAACTCTGAATTCGCCACTGATTATCACCAATTGAAAAGAAATACAATATAGTTTCGTAGAGAGAGCTCGACATTTTTGAGCGCAATAGGTGTAAAATACCTATAAGACATAAAGAGTTAGAAGAAAGAAGCGTGATAACCTAATCGCGACACCCTTAACACTACAGCTGGAAGTTTTTCTAGAAGAAGAAAACTGAGTTCCCCACGCAAAAGATATACTCGTCAGGTTATAAACGTTATTGATTCGCCCTCAAATGCTATATAATTTTCCACATTCGGAATAATTTTCTATAGAAAAGTGGTCACAATCCTACCCATGAGAATAATACCATGGTCATAAGTGTGAAAATATTCCACTGGAATATAGAGGGAGCTCTCCTAGACTTGACACTCTGGGTGTATATATATATATATATATATATATATATATATATATATTATTTTATATTTGATTAATTTTCAAAGTGAAAGAACAGTTATAGACATTTCTGGATGCTGAAGTGAAATAAAAGCAATTTTTAAAATTAATTTTTCATTCATTCTCAGGGATTATAATTACACTCATCAACAATTTATTTATAACATTGACATAAATTAATTATTCACTTTTAAATTTTTATAAAGAATAGTGACTCACTACTATTAACTCTAATTGGCTTATAGAACTTGACCTTCGATCACTACAAGAACTCATATGTATTGTATCTAATAAAAAACTAAATGTTAAAAATAGTGTTAAAAAAAAGTGTCCATAATCCAACACTTTCACATTATCAACCATATTCTTAAAGATACTAGTAGTTTGGGTGCCAACCATATTTATTATGCCCCAACTTTCTTTGTTTTTTCTCTAGCACAAATAATAGCAGGACACAAAATCTTTGTCAAACCTTCAACAACTAAGAACACCGGAGATATACATATATTATGAGTATATTCTTAGCCACGAACGATCTTCCTACTTCATTGGTTTCTTGTTTGGCTGGGATATGGTCCCTACTCCCTATTATCTTCTAACCTCTGGTGAATTACTGATATAATTATGTTTAAATTTAAATTTGCATACTAAGTTCTTTTGAAAGTCTAGTTTAATTTTAGTCTATTTAAATTTTTATTTCATATAATTATATTTAAATAAATAATCCAAGATATATTTAAATAAATTAACGAGTTAATTAATCGATGAAATTATATTCCATTTTTATATTTAAAATGTTATTTTAAAAATTCTTATGTATGATATAATATTTTAATTATAGTTTATTATAGTATATTTAAGTAAGAAAAATATAATAATGTAGGTTAAAAAACTTTTATAATTAAAGAATAAACAATTTATAATTTAATTAAAAAATTTAATATAATAATAATATTCATATTTACTTTAAAAGGGTTGACATTCGGACTTTAACCTTTTTTTTAGTAACATATTTTTTAATGAAATAGGTATTTTTTAATGAAATAATCTGATATAATCTGAAATTAGCCTTGCTTAACTTTTATTTTGGAAGATCCAAAAATCATTCTGACCAGGTATAATTGATTTTGCCTTTTATTTTTAAAATTAGTATTGATTATGTCTCCAAAATTTGTCATATTTTAAATTAATATTTATAATTTTTGAATTTATATATGATTTTATATTAAGAATTATTTTTCAAATTACTTTTTACATAAATATATCAAGCATTAATGTTGTTAACTTTGATTCACTTAAATTTGAATTAATTTTATGAAATTAATTTAGTTAAATTTATTTTACTATTGTTCAAATTGAGGCTCATTCATCTCATTATATTATTTTCACTACTACTCACAAAAGTAACATATCCACTAATAAAAAAAAATTATATGAATATAAAAACCAACAGCATAATGGATCGTAGGGCACACCATAGGTTGTCTCTCAGGGTTTTCCAAGTGGTAATGATTAGTAACTATAACATGGATTATTATAGGAGATACTAGAATACAACTTTAATTGCAAAATAAAATAAGTTTATTTTTGTTAAGAAAGTAATTAATTTTATTGTGTAAATTAAGAGCATTAAAGTTTTAAAGTGTAATCTAGATATCTCAATTATATTAATATTTTTAAAAAAATATTTATGACATTTTTTAATTCTCTCCACGTCTTTCTTACGCACCACGTAAAATTTCATAAATATCATTTAAAATTAAAAATATATTTTCGATGCATATTATAAAAATAAAAAATATACTTCATATATAAACCAGAAATTTACTTCCAATTTCAATTCTAATTCCAATTCCAATTTATTTCATTTTATATTTTAAGTAACTGTAGGCAGTGCACTAACACACATGATTTGAAAACTTGTACAAACCTCAAGTACTTGGAAATACTCAGTTTTTTAATCCTTGGTGATAATCCATCTTTTCTCATTATGTGTTTGACTGCAAAAACTTCACCACTTTGTTTTTCATCCTTGTAAACATTTCATGATGTTCATTTTTCAATCATTTCCTCAGCTTTGATTCCACCAATTAATAATTTCATTCTTGTTAATGTTTAACAATTTATTTGTCTTCATCTCTATTATTACACAGAATCTGCAAAATGAAAAGAGATTTTAACATATTTAAATAGTTAAAAATTTAGTTTAAAAGATTGTAGTTGAATAAAACCTATTCTTGTTCTAAAGTGAAAGAGAATCAGAAATGTATATTTGATTTATATCGGAAATGCATTTTTAGAATAAATTTTATCATAAAATGGAAAGAATCTCAAAACGAATGAATTATACGTAGTGGGGTGCGAACCAAAAATATATTTTTGATTTTTCGAGAGACATTTTTCGGAATTGCATAGGGTGTTTTTCAATCATATGAGGTGGAATTAAAAACCCCTAAATACTTATCTTACGTCTTAACTCGACTATATTATTTAAAAAAAATTGATAGAGAATATAATGGTTAAATCTTATAAAAGAATGTAGGGGCTAAACATTGCCCTCTGGAGTAGCCCAAACTTGCATAATGATGTTTTTATCATTTTAACTAATTAGTATTATATTTTCCCAACAAATTTAATTGGGGCTCAGAAATACTATCCCTCGACCTTATTTAATAAATGAATGCTATACAAATATCCTAGTGAAAAGGATGCACATGAATGCGAAACCTAAATCAGATAGAAAAGAAAATAAGAGGGCAAATTTTGGGGTTTAACACTTGTTGCTTTCCTTATTCATGGATTTTCCCCTTTATCTTGAGTCTTTGTGTGAAGATGAGTCACATCCCTTTAATAAGCCTTTACACTTTGGTCTTGTTTGCTACCCTTTTATCATACTTTGTGGTGAACGAAGAGTCACTCAGTTTTGCACCCAAACAGAGATCAAGACATCGTTATTTTGTTTACTTTTAGTTGAAAACTAGGAGTCACTCAGTATTGCACCCTAGATGATATCACAATATCGTTTTCCTGGTTTCTTCTGCTTGATTGCTTGTGCTCACATGCTCTCTTAGGATTTTTTAATTCAACTTTGATCTTTGATTAATTTGAGTTGAGATTAGACCTTAGGAGTTCAAGCCAAGCATGACAGCTATTAGGTAGAATTCCCTTTATCCCAACTCTAGTTCCATGATGCATGTCAACATTAGGATGAGTTTCCCTTAGTCCCTTTCTCTTTCTTTTGCATTGCATGTTCCTAAAACTAAAACTCTTCTCTTCATCAAAATTCCAAAACACATAATAAATGTGATACATACAAATATGCCACAAGCCTTAAGCACATGTGGAGTACTTTGGATACGAGACGCCTAACTCGACCATTCAAAATTTTCTCATGTCATAGAGTTTAGTATTTTATGTATCTCAAACATTTTCATAAATAAAGAGGAAGTACTCGGTTACCTTCGGCCTTGGAGGACCATATAAGGTATTCTCCTAGCAAAAATACTCAACAAATCAAACTTCTTTTGCCTCAGAGCTTTTATCTTTAACTTTTTTTTCTCCAGAAAGGACATGTTATTTCAAGTTTACGCAATACAACAGTGTGTAAGTCTCCAAAGGTCGGGTGTCCATGTTAACTGCTAGACTGCAAACATAACACCATCCTCTAAAAAACACCAACAAATCAAATTTTTTATAAGAAATACGGTGCTCTCATTCCCTTGGGATACGTAGGCATTGGGTTGCAAAACCTAAACGAGTACAATAATTAAAACCTTTTCTTTTTCCCTTAAGCAATTCATTCATGCATTCCACTAAAAAGTAAGCATTAGATATAACACACCCTTTGATTAAAACAACAAGAGTGAATCCCATGGAGTACCACAGACGTGAGAGGTGCTAATACCTTCCCCTTACGTAATCGACTTTTGTACCCTTTATCTTGACTGCAAGACCATCTTATCCTTCCTTTTGGGGTTTTTTTCTCGATATTTTCCCTTCCTTCAGGATAAATAAATTTTGGTGGAGACTTTGTATTTTTTTACGGTGCGACAAGAGTAATTGAGGAGAAAATGTTATAATGACATTAGTTTTCAAATATTAAATGAGGGGGTACTTATAGGATACAAACATACATATTAGAACCAAAAATAGGTCCCAAAAACAACTAAAAAACACAAACACGGGGAGGACATCGATTTCTCAAAAGGGGGTAATTAATTTTCCCAACTAAAACTGAAACACAAAAATTGAAATTACATGTGGAAATCGATTTCCCCAAACTGGGTAATCAATTTCCTCTTTGAAAATTTCTTTTTTCATATTTCCAGAAGTGTTTTTCAAATAAGTTGTTTTTAAAGAAATGATCCCAGAAGTTTCCACAATACATTTGAATTATTAAAGACTTCTAATACACCATATTTGTTCAAATGTTCCAAGTTATTCATGCCCAAACTTATCATAAGCTTCTTGAATGCCACATTTGTTACACCTTTCGTTAACAAATCCACAACATGTTCTTCGCTTCAATAATATTCTAATCTCAGCTAGCATGCACTCACCAGATCCCTCAAGTAATAAAATATAATCTCGATATGCTTTCTCCTCCCATGTGTTATGGGATTCCTAGAAATATTAATGGTTGAAACATTATCAACCAAGAGTATGACAGCTTCTCAACCTTGTTGTCCAACTCTTCCAGCAAATTCACAACCCACACAGCTTGACACTCACACAATGACACATCCATATACTCAGCCTCACAAGAAGAGAGTACCACCATATATTCCTTTTTAGAACACCAAGAAATTGGAGCTATTATGAACATAAAGAAATAACCAGCCGTAGACTTTCGATCTTCCTTATGTCTGCACCAATTATAATCTGTGTAACCGAGCAACTCTCATTTTCTACCCGTATCAGCTGCGAGAATGAGAATTCCACAACCAAGAGTTCCTCTGACGCATCTTAGGATCCTCTTAACTACTGCCAAGTGAAACACATTTGGTATCTCCATGAATCTACTTGCAATACCGACACTAAACGCCAATTTTTGTCGTGTATTGCACAAGTAACGTAACGATCCAATCAATCTCCTATATTATGTTGGATCCACATTATACTCTTCATCACTTTTGGACAAATGTAACCTTGCTTCAGTAGGTGAATTGGCAACACTGCGATGCTCCATATCACACCTTTTCAAAATATTAAGAGCATACTTTCTTTGATACATGAGCAATCCCAATTTTAACTTGTGGAACTCTATTCCAAGAAAGTAAGTCATAAATTCCAAGGTCACTCATTTCAAACTCCTCCACAAGTTCACTCTTGAACTTAAACATACTCACTTGATTGCTGCTCGTGACCAATAAGTCATCTATATATAAACAAAGTATGATCACATTGTTTTTGTCATCTATCTTCACATATACACCATGGTCGGAAACACATTTCTTGTAGCCAATGTCAACTAGAAAACCATCAATGCGTTTGTTTTTGAGATGTAGGAGCTTGTTTCAAACCATAAAGTGTTTTCTTTAGTTTGTAGACCCCTCCATATTAATTTATCATAACAAAACCATGAGGTTGTTCTACATAAACTTCCCATTTTCAAGAATACTCTTTTTCAGCACGGCTATATACGGAACACAAACTCTATCAGGATATCTCATGATACCATTTTCATCAATACGAAAGTCCGCACCTCAACCTTGATTGATCAATGTTAATTGATCTACCAAACTTAAATCAGATTTTTGAACTTCCCGAATCTCATCAAGAATACCACTAGTAAGCTTAAACATACCCAACCTAACTCCATAAGAAGTTTCTTCACAAACCAAACTCATATCTTGAAATTTTTAATCATTTCCATCTCTCTTACCATCATCGTCGACATATGAAAATATTTCTACTCAATACATCAAACATAACGTTTGCTTTACCCGAATGGTAATTCAAACCAAAATCACAATCTTTCAGTAGTTCTAATAATGCATCCAAAGCTACAATACAAACACAACCGTAGCCAAATCTAAATCATGCATCAGATAATTCCTCTCACAAACTTTTTAAGTTTCCTTGAAGCACAGGCTAAAACTTTCTGATTTTGCATCAACACACCTCATAATCCCATCAATTAAGCATCACAATACACAACAAACGGTGTTGTCGAATTAGACAAAATCGAAACAGGAGTTGTTGTCAACCTTATCTTAAGTTCTTGAAAACTTTCCTCATATTTTGCATCCCAAACAAAAGCTCGACCTTTCCTCGTCAATTGCGACAACAAAAAAGCTAAATTTGTAAATCTTTCAATAAATTTTCGATAATAATCTGCCAAACCAAGAAAACTTATAACCTCAGAAACAAATTTTGGAGCTTCCCACTGAAATACAATTTCAACCTTTGACGAATCAATCACAATACCTTCACTCGAAATGAAATGGCCAAGGAAACTCACTTCCTTCAACAAAAACCCGCACTTAGAAAGTTTAGGTTACAATTGTTTCTCTTTCAACACTATTAATACAATCTTCAGATGCTCTGCGTGATCTTCTTCACTCTTCGAATAGATCAAAATATCATCAATGAAAACAACCACAAACTTGTCCAAATACGGATAGAAAATTCTATTCATGTACTACATAAATACACCGACGCATTGGCCACACCAAATTACATCACATAATACTTATAGTGACCATACCTTGTTCTAAAAGTAGTCTTCTGAATATCTTCAGCCTTCACACGAATCAGATGATACCCAAATCTCAAATCTATCTTATTGAACACACTTGCACCAACCAGCTGATCCATCAAATCATCAATCCCCGGAAGTGGATCCTTATTCTTGATAATTACCTTGTTCAGTTGTCTATAGTAAAGCCTCATAGAACCTTTCTTCTTTTTAACCAACAAGACCGGTGCACCCCACGTTGACACACTCGGATGAATGAACCAGTTCTCAAGTAGACTTTCAAGTTGACTCTTCAAGTCTTTCAATTTGATGTTGACATACGATATAGAACCATCGATACCAGAGTCATACCTGAAACTAAATCAATCACAAACTCCTCTTCACGTTCTGGTGGTAAATCACTTATATCTTCAGAAATACCTCTGGAAAATCACGAACTATAGCTAATTCACTGATTGTTTGTTTTCCACTAATACTCAAATTTTCCATCAACATAAACACCTCAGCATCATCCTGCACTAATTCATCCACTTGCTAGCATACATAAACAAGTCTCATTCATTCTCAGGCTCAAGAAAAATAATTGTCTTAGCAAAACAGTTGATAGACACATAGTTGAATATAACTAGTTCATCCCAAGGATAACATCAAGTTGATCTAACGGAAGACACACTAAATCTACTCCAAAATCTCTACCATAAATACTCAATGGACAATTCAAACACACATATGAAGTAGTCACTAAACTCATAGCAGGAGTATCAATAACCATCATTCCATTCATATTAGATAACTTGAGATTTAATCTCTTAACACAATCCAAAGAAATAAAAAAATGTGTCATTAAAAGTGTACCGTTAATAAGCACGTACCTTGAATGAATCGATTTTCACTAGAAGTCTCTGATCCTAATAGAGAAAACATATTTCCTCTAGCTTAAGCCTTATTCGATTTATCACACTTGGTACTAATGTGCCCTTGCTCGCCACAGTTGTAGCAAGTCACATCCGCACCACTCTTGCACTTAAAAGCTTTGTGATCTGACTTGCCACACTTGAAACATTTCAGTTCAGCACTTGTGCACTCTAGAGCACGATGTCCTTCAACACCACACTTATATCACTTAGCCGGAGCAGGAATTCCTCCCCCACTCAGCTTCTTGTCATAACCAACTTTCTATTTCTCCTTATCAACAGGATTCCCATACGACTTCCCTCTGAATTGACCATTTCCTTTCTTCTCATTCAAACTCTTGTAGTGAGTAGGCCGATCTCTACTATCTTCATCATAGCTCCTACTCTTGTTAACTCGTTCAGAAAATCGCCTAATCTTTTGATTCAAAGAAATTAATGAATTAAAAAAAAAATACTTTTAAAGAACGGATAACACAAAGACATATTTAGGATCGAGTTCGATCACTTTTGGCAGATCTGATAAAATCATAGCTAGGGACTTCTAGAAACATATTTGATTTTGATGCATAAAAACCTTTCTAACCTCATACGAAGCAGCGTCAAAGAAAATAGATTGCAAGGAGGCAACATCATGTCGAGATTTTTTAATGATGAAAATTAGAGGAAGAAGGAAGAAAAATAAAAGGAATAAGAAAAGACGAAAGAGAGGATCAGAGAAGAAGTGAGACAGAGGAGAAAGAGAGAAGTTTTATATCAACATGATAATTAAGATTAACAGTGTAATACCCTATTTTTCTCTTAAAAAAGATATTTGATCAATAAGAAGATTGACTTGTATATATCATGTTTTTTTTTTTTTTATACGGTAGATTTTAATAATTATTGTATCCCATCTAAAACATGACCACGTTGATAGTTAATTTAGAAGTATCTTATAAGTGCTATTCAAACTTTTTTTAAATATCTATAAAATTGGATAAAAAACTTAATCGAGTTCGAATTAAAATTATTTTGTTGAACTTATAAACAAAACCACAAAAGGTTGCAATGTGCATCATCATTAACGAGAGATCTGACTTTGCAAGCAAATAAACAAACACACTGTCAACCAAAAATATTATGTGTTACGATACTAATAAAATTCAATAGCTAACCTGCTTTGTCGTCTTGTGATGACGTTGAATGACAATCAGTGTTTCAAGATGCTGGAATTTACCTAACAACAAAGTTTTTCTATCTCCTTGTTTGAAATTGCTGCGATTATTGTTGTATATTTCATTTTATTTAATATATTTTTAATGAGCTCACTATACGTTTAGGCAAATGTTAGTATATTAATAGCAATTTGTATCTTATTATTTCCTTTTGACAAATGTGTATATTAGTAGTAATTGTTATCTTTGGGTAAAGGGTTGCCAAATGGGTTGTTTGTTATAATCGATTAATTATTCACATGATTGATAATGGTTCATCGTGTCAAAATGATAAGGTTTAATTTAATTCACATTAAAAAATCTTATGTTTAGGAATAAAGAATAATAACAATCAATATAAATGATGTTTAATAATAATAACTAATGAACAATAAATTTAACAAAAAATGATAAAATAAAATGAGAAATATAAAATATTGTTTATCCAGTTCGATTAAATAATCTATGTCTGAAGGGAAAATTATATCTCTATTTCACTTTATTCTAAAAGTTGTTACAAGTGATTATAAATAAGTTACACGAAAATAGCCTTAAAGTTCCAAAAAATAAACAATATCTTCTACCCAAATATTTCTCAAACTCTCAAACTCAAGGTATTAAGAAGTATTGTATAATCCTTCTAGATATCTCTATAAGGTTTTTCAAAACCCTAGTTTTCTTCCTTTTACTCTAAAACTCTAAAATTGTCACGCTATAATAACATAAGAGATACATATTTACAATTCCTAAAACCCAACAAAGAAAGCCAAAAACACCATCCATTTGCAAATTGATCCATGAACCGAACGAAATCCCCAATGCGAAAAGCGGCGAAGGATCGAAAAACTTGAATAATGTCAACACTGTCGGCCGAATGCTTGCGCGGTCGTACATATTCCAAACATCGCACACCGCGGGCTCCCTCCATCGAATGGATTTCGACTTTGATGTTTCTCTCTGCCCGCCACCTCTACATTACGATATCCAACCTCCGCCTCCAAGGTCCAGCCTGCTACCGCGCCTTCTGCCTCCATTATTTGTCGCTCGTTGGAGCTCTACCGGCCATCATCGCGGCTCTGGAACCACGTTCTCCATTTTTGCCCCCGATTTCAAAATCTCTGACTTTCTAAAATACTTTTTGAAATTTACAGTTTTCTGATTTATGCAAACTTCAAATATGTTTTCTTACTCTTCATCAATAAAGGTTTTAAGGGAAACTTCAATTATCTCCACCTTGGGTTGAAACTATGGTGATGTCACTTTAACCATCAACCACCTTGTTGCTCTCTACCATATTGAAACTCTAATAAGTAATCTTGATAAAGTTCAAGACACCTTTAAACCTTGATCTCTCCACTTGCATCCCCTTGTTTTTAACTACCCTTTTCGGTTACTCCAGAAACTCAGCGGTCTCATTCATCTTTATCCATTGTCTTCTACAAATTTCATTAAATTGTTCTGAAATAAATTTCAGGCAATCATCATGAAGTAACCTCAAATCCCATAGCATTTTCTTGTTATGTAAATCTTCAATAGTTGGTGATGAATAAGCAACAACATTTGAACTTTCTAAAATACATATACCACATGTTTTAGATCCTTTAACTGATCACTTCATCATGCGAAATATTCAACACCACATATTCGACTCTAGTGTAATAGCCTAGATCTTCAAACATGTTTATGGACAACAAATTTCGTTTGGGTTCTTAAACATATCTCACATTATGGAGAAAAAACTCACGGTAATTAAATATTTTAATTCTAACCATACCAATACCATGAACCTTGCAAACCTTATTATCACCAAGGCAAACTACTCCACTTTACTCCAACTTCAAAATATTAAAGTATTATATTATTGAACACATATGATAAGAGAAACCTGAGTCTATAACTCAACTATCATCAGTCTTCAAACTCGATACCACTAGTGCATCAACATTCTCATAACCATCCCCATCTAAGGCACCAACAACTTGTACAAGTTCATCATTGACCTTTCTCTCAGAACAATTCTTCTTAAAGTGACCAATTTTCTAACAATTATAACATTCTACCGTTGACTTGTCAAACCTAATTGATTTGGACTTCCCTCTACGCTCAATTCCTTTTCTTGAGACACTCAAGCCTTCACCATTATCATCAATCTTCAAATTCTCCGCCTTTATACATTCTTTGGATTTCACCGTCGTCTAGACTTCATTCAAAGTAATAGTACATTCCTTACCATAAAAAATGACATCCTTAAAGTGCTCAAAAGACGTGATTAATGAGCTCAACAAAATTATAGTTGTGCCCTCATCAGCAACCTTCACTTCAATATTCTCAAGATCATTAATAATCTTGTAAAATTCTATCAAATGTCCCAATATAAATATGTACTCCATCATTCGGAATGAATATCGTTGTTATTTTTGACACAATATGTAGTCCAAAGACTTGGTCATATATAATGATTCAAGTTTTCGCCACGTCAAAACAGTAGTCTGCTTTATGACGATTTTCCTTTGAACTTTATCCCCGAGATACAAAAAACAACTAACTAAGTTGATAATGAACTAGATTGAGTTGGTCAAATTTTATCTTTAGTTGTATAGTTGGGTTGGGTTGGATCGTTTGTAATTACTTTTTATTTTATTTTAATCAAATTTGATTTTAACAAAAAAACAATGTATTTTTTAAAATAAAAATAAAACAACCAAAAACATTAGCTTTAATTAAAAAAAAAAAGAAAACAAATTAAGCAATAAATATATATGATTTCAACAAGGTTTAATCACGATACCTAAACACACGTTGAGTTCTCTTATACAGAGGACAATCACCGTTGATGTTTTAGTTATAATTTATATATATTAATGTTTATCTATTTAGATATTTATTTATTTTTTTTAAAACAAACATATCTTTAAAGTTCGAGACAATGCCTAGTCCATCTCATTCTTCTATCCATCTTACCACTCTTATTTTTTTCCGTATTTTTAATTTTTTTAATGTGCGAAAAATAGTAAAATCGAAAGAAAAATATTTAAAAGTAAAAAAGAGTATGCTTTTTAAAAGAAATTACTTTCTTAAAAAAAGAGAGTATTTTTATATAAGAAAAAAAAAACATGTTTGAATTCCATGTGTTTACAAAAAAAATACTACATTTTATAAAAAAGACATTGTTGATATAGTTTTTTTTTTGTTCATTTTTAACATAGAATGATCCCTAAAATGAATGCTCCTCTAGCAATTTTCTCCTTTAAGTCTAATTTATACATACTTATGTTAACTTGTTTTCTGGTCCCTAAGTTATTTTGAAAAATGGATTACGGAAAGCACACTAATGGGTTGGGGTTGGTAGAGATGATATTGTCATCATTCCTAAAAGCTAAATTACTATTCACCCAATTTCCTATGTTTTTTTGGTTGGTCACCAACCCTTTACTTGCCACCTTTCAAAATCAAGGGTGAATGGATTTCCCCTTGTTTTATCACTCGTTAACTGCTCATCCTACTCATCTCTGAACTGACTGCAAGTTAAAACAAACATCTTTGCTAACCAAACTGTTACCGGATAATTAATTTGAAAGGGCTCTCTTTATGCATAGTTATCTATAAATATCCTATATATATATATATGCATATTCGAATGCATCTAATATTTTATTTTTAATATGTTTTTGAATATTATATTTAAGATAATTTAATATTTTATCTTTAAAAGTTTTGAGATATATACATTCGAAATATTTTAACAATTAGAATCAAGAGGTATCAATTATATTAATTGTATTATTTTATCAATTATTTAACTAACTTTTATATATGTTTAATGTGTCAGAAATGAAAAAATATTATTTAAATACATAAGAATATTTAGTTTGAAAAAATTATTCATGAGAGTAATTCTTTAAACAGTAAAACAACTCCCCTAAGACACAAATAATCTTATTAAATTTAATATTTCATATGTAATTTAGTTATATTTTTATTTCTTTGTCCTTTTATTTTTTTTCATTAAAATTTTATGATTATGTTAAATATAATTATCATTAATATTTATGCAACTTTCACTTTAAATTTAATTTATGTTAATGATATAATAACAATACAAGCACTACAAGAAAAAACAAAATTTGTTAGGGAATTATCCTCTCACAAATGTCAAAACCCTCATACAAATATGTAAATTGCGAGGGGACAAATCCCCTAGCAAAATAGGGGGTCGCAAAACAATTTGCGAGGGACTAAACACTTCGCTATTTACCTAGGGGAATATCCCCTCGCTAATTGTCAATTATAAATAAAGCATGCAGACATAGAGTCAGTTGGCGCATACTAGGTGTACAGACATGTCTGCAATAAATAAGATGTTTTGCCAGGGGTTTAGCCCGTGGAAAAATGCAATAATGATGACATGTACCCAGGAGTTTATCCCCTGGCAAATTGCAAAATAATTTAAAAATAAATAAATAAAACTTGACCAAAAATAAAATAAATAATAATAATAGAATAGTTATATATAATTAATATAAATTTATATAATAATTAAAATTTATATAATAATATAAATTTAAAATATAATAAAAATTCATTAAAATTATAATAAAAGTTTTAAGTTCAACATACTTAAAATAATATATCATACAAATTAAAAAAACTCCAAATATTCAACATAATTATGGTCTTACTCTTCATTTTGTTCTCCTTGCTCTTCTTCTTGAACAACTCCTCCATTATCATTAGTTCCTCCAAATCCACCACCAGAATTTTGTGAAGCAAAAAATTGATCAAATCTTAGAACCCGCTCATTTGCAATCCGCATTGCTTCTTGATACTCTTGTGCTTGCCTCTTCATTTCTTCCCGCAACTCAATTTCCCTTTGCATTTCTTGTTGCATCTCTAATTGTTTTTTCTTTATCTCTTCAATTTCTGCATTTCTTGCTGCAACTTGTTGTGCTGCCTCAGAATTAGCCAAATTTCTCACAGTTTCAAGCTATTCGGCGGTTAAGATAGGTTGGGCTGATGTTCCTTCACCATCAGCAAGTCTCATTCTGAAACACCTATCACGCCGCTTGATAGTTTTGGCGTAACCTCCAGCACCATACACTCTCTCATTTTTCTTCTTTCCACCTGCAGTATCATACCATGTACTAAAAGCCAAACTAGGATCAACATGATATCCTGATTGTGGTTCAACTAATTCAGAGTGATTTGATAACTTTATGGCAAGTTGCCAATCAAACTCCTCCTATAAAAATAAATAAATGTGTATAATGATTAGAATAAGTTAGATACATATAAAAGAAATAAATACAATATTTTTAATATAAGAAAAACTTACTTGGGTGTTTCTTGAGCGGTCGTCAATAAACTCTCCATATCCTTGAATTCTGCACGCTTCACCATTATTTGTGAATTTTGGTAGGTCACGAACAACATTCCATACTTCAGTCGATAACCTTCGAGGGGGAGGTAGATCTGTTACTTTTTTGTCTTTTCTAAAAGCATTCTTATTTCTTCTAAATTCATGGTTTATAGGTAAGAACCTACAATAACAGTCAAACCACGAACTTTTTCCACTTTTTTCCAAAGTAAATGCTTTTGATTTATCCATGCAATGCGGACATTCCATTTTGCCATGTGTACCCCATCCAGATAACATGCCATATGCAGGAAAGTCGTCAATAGTCCACATCAAAGAAGCTCGCATATTGAAGTTTTGTTTACGAGACACATCATAAGTCCCCTCTCCCACCCATAACCTCTTGAGATCGTCAATTAAAGGTTGCAAACAAACATCTATTCCTTCCTTTGGACTCGACGGTCCTGGAATTATGCATTTCAAAAACATGTAAGGTTTCGCCATGCAAATCTCAGGAGGGAGATTGTACATGGTAAAATAACTGGCCAACAAGAATATGCATTTGCTGACAAATTATAAGGAGTGAAACCATCAGAGCATAATCCAAGTTTTACATTCCTGGGTTCTGCTACAAAATCAAGATGAACTCTATCAAAGTGTTTCCATGCCTCGCCATCAGATGGATGTTGCATCATGCCAGAACTAGTTTTGTCTGTATGATGCCATGTTATTTGGCTTGCGTTGTGCATTGATGCAAACATTCTTTACAACCTAGGTATTATTGGCAGATAGAACATGGACTTCACTGCAACTCGTTTTTGTTTATGATCAACTCCTTTACTGGGAACTAAATACCTCGGACTATTGCAAAATTTACATTGCTCTAATTCCTCATCATTAGTTCCGAACTCGTTGTCATAAAATAACATGCAACCTCCAATGCAACAATCAATCCTTTTTACTTCTAGTCCCAACTTCGACACCATCATCTTCGCATTGTAATAACTTGTAGGCATGTTTTCCTTAACAGGAGTCACGTCTAACATCATTCTCGCAAAGAATTCCAAACATTGATCTGGAACATTCCAATTTGACTTTGCTGCCAACAGCCTCACACACATTGATAGCCTGGAGTCAGAAGATCCCTCAAACAATGGTATATTTATTTCTTATAGCAACTGGTAAAACCTTTGCGCTTTCTCATTCGGGATCTCTTCTGCGTCAAAGTCTTCAGGTTCATCATAACCCACATTCACCCCTAATGCGTCACTGACCATATCCTCGACTAAATTAAATTGTTCTTGATATCGCACGTGCGATGGACTACTTAGAGCATCTCTATTTGTATCTGATCCAACACGTGTTTGACTGTAAGAAGCCTCTTTATCCATCTCTTGCATTTTCTCCCCATTAGATGTTCAAACCCAATAATTTGGCCTAAAACCCACTCTCTCTAAGTGACGTTTCACTTCACTAGGGTCACTAATTATATTTTTGCAACCACACTTTAAACACGGACATCTGACCCCTCCTTCGCTATGACAACAGTCTTGAGCAAACGCATACACGAGAAACGCATCAACTCCTTCCTTAAAATGCGGTTTAATCCCGCGCCTTCCAAGAAATGTTCTATCGTACATCCAACTACGATAGAATTGAAAATATTCCATACTGCACATGTTCATATTTAATTTTATTAAAATAAAATGAGGAGTGTTCTATCGACAAATTTTTAAAATTTTGTCGATACTATCATATTTACTCTAAAAATAAATCATATTTACTATACAATGATCCTAAATATCCATACTCTAATTAAACATATATCTTTATAATGTCATAGTATTTATTTAAGTAATAAGTATACTTTTTATATAAAAATTTATAATTGTTAGAAGTATTTCAAAAAATTATGTTTAGTCTTATATTTTTTAAACATTATATATATTTTTAAAAATTATGTGTCTTTTCAAAAAAATTATGTATACACTTTGTATACATCATAGTGTATTAAAAAAAAATTTAGTCCCATAATTTTTAAATATTATACATATTTCAAAAAATTATGTTTACTAATTTATTCATAAACATTTACATATTTCAAAAAATTATATTTACTAATTTATTTATAAACATTTACAAATTTCAAATATATATACTATTTATCATAAAAATATATATTTTTAGAAAATATGTGAAAAATTCAAACACATTTAAAAAAAATAACATATATGAAAGTTATACATATTGTTTGTTTACTCAATAATAAATACTGATTTTTTTTTAATTAATTATAAATACTATTTTAAAAATTTATACATACTATTTTTATAAAATATATATACTGTTTTTAAATATATTTTAATGTTTTCTAATATATATATATATATATATATATATATATATATATATATATATATATATATATATATATATATATATATATATATATATATATATATATATATATATATATATATATATATATATATATATATTTTAGTTAATTTTTTAAAATAATTAATATATTTACATATAAATTAAAAATCACAAAATAATAAATTTTTACAGTTAATATATATATATATATACAATTTCAATTTTTTTTAAATATTTTATAACTTAATATTACAAAATAAATATATATCAAACCTAAACATTATATGCAAAAAAACAAAAATATTTCAAATTGTGTACTTTTGATGAAAAATTACAGTGGTTGATTGAAGCTTTTCTCTAAGATTTGTGACTAATACCTTGAAAATAAGAGAATATTATAAAATAGTTAGACATATAACAAACATAAAATAAATTAGACATATACCAAAAACAATTTATAGTTTTACCTTGAAAAAATATAATTGATTGAAGAGTTTGGTGATGAATAAAAATGGAGGTTTATAAAGATGGAGGAATGGGGAAGAAGAAGAGAGAAAGAGGATGTGAGAGAGAAAGAGGGATGAATTATGTTTTAAAAAAAAACCTGTTTTAATAAAGAACAGGAACGACTGAAATTTAATGGGCGTGCAATTGGAGAGGGGCATCCTCTCGGAAAAAAAACTGGAATACTTAGCGAGGGGTTCCCCTCGAAAATAGAAGCTTTGGAAGCTTTGGTAATTGCAGCCTGCAAGTGCAGTCGTGCAGTCTGCACACTGGGTGATTAGACATAAAGTTGTCTAGGTGGCGTGGAGTATTCCCTCGCAATTTACACACTACAGTTTCCTAGGGGTATCCCCTCGCTAAATACATTAACTTTTGGCGGTATTTTTGTTTCTCAGGGGTATCCCCTCGCAATTTAACATTTCAAAATTCAAAAATTTCATCTTCCCTATTTGCGAGGGAATACCCCACATAATTGAATTTTTTTTTAAGGAATTTTCACTTAGCGAGGGGATTTACCCCTAACAACGTTGTTTTTTATGTTTGGGGTTTAACCCCTTAGCTAATTCCCCAGACAAATATTGACTTTTCTTGTAGTGAAGAGTGAATTGTAATTTAGGCGTTATGTTTATATATTAAAAGACCAATATCTCAAAGGATCCCAAAGCCATTAATGGGCTTATTAATTAAATATTTTCATATAATAAAATAATCTTTTTTCTTTTCTAAAATAAAAGTTGAGATATTGATTTATTTTGAAAAACTTTTAAAGACGAAATATTAAGTTATTTTGAATATGCGTATCCGAAACAACCTAATAAAAATAAATTATTGAATGCGCTCAAATATACACATTCAAAAAATATTTGTAAATGTTTCAAAAAAGTTAACTCAACATAATTGGAAAAAAAATCTCTAGTTATTTTTCCAACTATCTCCAATATTTGGTAATAAGTAGTATATATATATATATATATATATATATATATATATATATATATATATATATATATATATATATATATATATATATATATATATATATATATATAGATTTTAAGTGAAATGAAAGGATCTGTAGAGAAGTTTTACACTTACATTTTTTTTTATAGTTTTTTATTCATAGTCATTTTACTCATATTTTTTAGTCCAAATATATTATTTAGTCTAAATATGAAAATACACATGTTTTAAGTATGTAATATTATATTTATTAACTGAAAACTTGTAATTCAAGTGGTTATTATGGAGTGTAACTGATTGCATATTAGAGAAAATAAATTATTTTTAAATTGAAGTAAAAATATTTTTAAAGTTGGTGTAATCGGTTATGCATTCGCACTAATTGATTACACTTAATTGTATTTTTTTAGTATTTGTCAACTGTAGTCGGTTATAATTTTATGTACCTGATTACATGTGCGATTTTTAGCCTTTTCTAATTTTGTTTCTTTGATGTTTTTGTATCTTAATCACTTATATATATACCTTATAGGTATGTTTGAATGAAATCAATAATTCTCACCCTCAATTACCTCTCCTTCACTCTCTCTTTTTTCGCATACGGAAATTTTCCATTGTTTACTTGTGAATGCATGCTCCAATATTTGGCATTAAGAGTTTGGTTCTGATCCACAAATACCTAGTGTGCAACATGAATTCTATCTCCAATGATAGAGTCTATATAAACCTACCCCTCATTAATG
Source organism: Vicia sativa (assembly GCA_021764765.1). Classification (NCBI taxonomy): domain Eukaryota; kingdom Viridiplantae; phylum Streptophyta; class Magnoliopsida; order Fabales; family Fabaceae; genus Vicia; species Vicia sativa. Next base: position 96,288,691 of record CM038795.1, on the reverse strand, counting down.
CGAGGAATTACAATAAATAGTGCAAGCAAATGAAGGAGTTGTTTGGCTACCAAAATGTTCTTGATGTGTTCAAGAATGAGGTGAATCTTATTGTCGAATGTGCAACGGGTGCACAACGAGTAACACATAAGGAAGAAAAGAAGAAAGATTACAAAGTGGTGTTTTTGATCCATCAATATGTGGATGGTGATAATTTTGAGAAAATTGGTAATTGCGAGTCGTCAAAGCAAGCATGGGAAATCTTGGAAAATGCATATGAAGGGGATAACATGACAAAGGTGTTGAAATTATAAACTCACAAGCGTCAACTTGAATTGATTCAAATGGAGAAGAAAAAAAGACAATCAACGATTACGTGACGAGAATTATGCGATTGGTGAACCAAATAAAGTCATGTGGAGAAACTGTTTCTGCGCAGAATGTTGTGTATAAAATCTAACGTTCTTTGATGATAAGATTTGACAACACTATAGTGGCGATTGGAGAATCGAAGGATCTTGCGACTTTGAGAAAATAGGAGATTCAAATCTCTCTTAAGTTTCATGAGAAAATGAAGGAAGATATAAATGATGACAAGGCAAAGACGAAGATCTCTTTGCAAGTTAGGTTCAATAAGAAGATCAAGAAGTCGAAAGAAAAATGCCCCCCCATGAAGAGTAAAGGGATTTTTCATAATTTGGGTGGAAGAGAGTCTCAAAATTCAAATAATTTGACTTGTCAAAAGGGTGAGAGTAGTTGCAACAAGAATGGTGGTGTAGGCAACTTTAAAGATGAAAGGGGAAAGTTTGATAAGAGCAAGATGCAATGCTACAATTATCACAAGTTCGATGTGACGCAAACAAGAAAGAATTTCAAGGATATGAAGTCAAGGTTGCAAGATAGGATTTTGATGATGATAATACACTCTTGATCATGATAAAATAAGGTGAATACAACATCAACAGGCCACAAGATAACAACTGTAGCAATTCTGGGAACGTTGTAGAAACGTCATGTAACTGGTTAGATAAAAAGAAAATCCAATTACATGCAGAAGAAAACGTTATGGTAACTGTTTACTGTGGAAAATGGTAAACAAGTGCTGGTCCTCCCTAGGTCCTAAAACTAAGGGTTACTCGCAAGATCGACCAGTTGATCTTAAGACGCGTGCTAAGATTTTGTATGTTATACTGACTTTGTCGAAATATACCTTGACCAAGAAACGGTTTTCGAAGACCAAGGGAAGCAGTACAACGACTTTCCACACAGAAGTTTCGACCACCTGCCTAACCGACAATAGGTTCTGGACAAAACAAGACTCAACTAACTACTGATTGGTGACTCGTGACCAACAAGTAATGTTGAAGGGTTCATGTAAAGTTGTTTGAAATGAAACGAATACGAAAAGTAAAGACAGTAAAGAGATAAAATTCAAACATAAACTGATTGCATTGAAAGTAAAGATGGTGATTCACATACATCAAAAGCTTAGTGACTCTTTCTTCCTTAAGCGCGAAATTGGGCAGAGTTTTGGTAAGCAATTTGAGAATACAAGTGAGCACATCAAAAGATTACAATGAAGTAACTTATTTATAGTATTTTACAATATAACCACCGGAAGTAATCAACGGATGAAATGAAACTAAAGTATAACTGCTACGTAAGATCTGGCCAACCATTTAGCGCCTAACAACCACGATCTTTTGAGGTAACTGCCCACAATCTGCATATTTTGACTTTTTCCCGCTTGTGATTTCAAAAGAGTTAACTGCTTCTAGATTCGATGCATCTCAGGCAAAGTAATATTTCTAAGTCCCTTAAACTACACCCTCGATAGCATCATTTGAACTTCGACCAATTTTCTTGCTTAGCCCATAATATGGCAAATCGACCAACAACAACTTGTTTGTTCCTTCAGTCGATTCGGTTCATTTTCAACACACTTGTCTTGTGTTTATTCCTTCCAACTTCCAATCTCGCCCTTTCTAGGTTCATTTGACACTTTGGTCGAATTGATCGACTTCCTGGTTCACCTTCTTGGTCGACACACTTCTTTCTGACACTTCTAACTTGGTTTTATAAATTCTCCTAAAGAAACTATACTCGTTTAGGATCGGCCCCTAACTTGTAAGGATGTTTGCCTTTGACAATTCCCTTAAACGTATTTAGGAATTTCTAGTTAACAAAATGCCCCCCCAGAGATGCCACTTTTGAATTTCCTCACTCTGTCGACTATATGAGACAGTGGCATCTAGGAAGCTTTACATCTTCGGTCGACTCAATCGTTTCCAATACTCTAAAAAGCAGTTTACTATTCCGATCTTTTCGTGACGTCAGGAAATCATGGAGATGTATTAGGTTTTCGCTTCGAGACGTGGGATCATTAATGTTGACCATCATTACTCTTTAGTGGCAAACATGGCCCACCATGCTTCTACCTTAGTCCGGCTACACGTGTCCTTTGACGGACAAGACTTTAAACCTAGGAAATCACTAAAAACTTTTCCCTTGCTTTTCCCACTTCGGTCTTAGTCTATAAAAAGGAATCTTGGTCACTTTTTCGTTTTTCTTCTTCCTCTTCCTTCAGTTTCTTCTACTTCCAAGCTAAAACCCAGAAATTTCCAAGACCGCGTTTTCCACCATTTTCAAGATTTTCTTCTTTCTCAAATGGCAAATCAACATATTAAAACGGTTCTAGCAGAAACTTTTCTCATCCGTCACATTGATGGCAAGCCTTATGTGCCAGAACCCCCTTTTTCCGCAGAGAAAACTAAAATCTGGTAATCCCAGGTACTTATCCCTTTTAATCTCAACAATGACCCTTTGGCTTTCTTAGATCCATTACCCGTGGATGTTCCCTCTGAAATATACGTTGACGATGAAGGCGCATTTTTCCCGACTAGTACTCGTAGTCACCCTCTAATCACGTCCCCGAAATCTATTTCTTTACAATTTGTTGACAAAAATTTCCGTACAGGTCCTCCTCTGAACTGTTCTAAATTCAAAGCCTGGATGGAACGGTTGGAACCCAGCAAAGGCCAACAATGGATAGAAATGAGAATCTATGATCTGCTGGAACTCTCTCGCGTTGGTCAGCCCTACTCTGGTGGCATGTTGTTGGCGGCTTTACATTTCTAGGAAGGGTTGACCAACACTTTCCACACTAAGTGTGGTATGATAACTCCCACTCTTCTTGACCTAGCCGCTCTAATAGGGGTAAAGCCCGCTGGCAAGGTTTTTAATCACACTGACCACGCCCTATTTCAATAAAATTCGACGTTGGCGAATCTAAATATCCAACGTATACCAACTTCATCAACTATCATCAACGAGACTCTGGCGACGTTTCTGATGAGGAACACGTTGCTTTTTTAACTCTCTGACTATCCCACTTTGTCTTCTGTTCATGGTCGATGCAGATAGCCAAATAATTTGTTTATTTGGCCACTCCGCTGCATAGGGGTGAAAACATTACTCTGGGTCAATTAATTTTGGCCTCTATATATGCTTCTCTGACCGATGTGGTCAACCAGATAAAGACCTTTGATCCCACTAATCCAAAGAAGAAAAATGTCCTGGTTCATGGTCCTTTTTGGCGCCAGATCTCATGAGTAATCCTGTAGCTAAAGAAAAGGTGTTCAACAGTTTCCTCAAAGGCACCACATAAACTACAGGTGTTGTCACGAATGAAGTCAAATCTTTTGAGTCTCTCTTTAGTTGCTAGCTTGCCATGGCAAGTAAGCCAAAGGATAATCTTAGCTTTTGGCTTATCTAAGTTATATCGGATGACTTTGTACCAAGCAACACGTCAGTTATTGTCAATAAGCTTCGCATAAACTGCTTTCATAGAAAATTTCCCACTGAGAAACATTTGGTTCCACATGCCTTGCAAATCTGCCACGCAGTCACGTCATTTGATAATAGAGTTTAATATCCAAGACCAGTTGTGTCCCAGCTCAATAACCATAATATCATTAGATTTCAGATAGTTCGCATGTACCCACCGAACCCAGAGGTTATCGCTCTTGTATTTATAGTTGTTAGGAAATAAGCAATTTTTTGAAAGACTAAAAAGAGCAACGCACCTCCATTATCAATAATAATGGTGCATGTACACAATAATAATGACTTGATAATAAATCGGTAAGTATAGTTTTCAAAAATATATTTTAGAATTTTTCTGATCATTTAATAGCCTTGAAAATTAATATTTGTCAAGTCATATGCCACGTGTATGATCAAGCGCCACATTAAATGTTACTCCAACAACACTTGATGTCATTTTAAAAAAATGAATGAAAAGGACTAATGTTTACTTTTTCGAATAATTAAATGATTATTTTAAAAAAATTTAAGGATAAAAAGCTAGAATGAATCTCGAAATAAACTTAAAAGACAAAAAAAAAAAATATTTTCCCTATTGCATTTGAATAGTAAGCATAATATGTGCATTTTCAAAATACAACCTTGTTGTCTTGACCTTAATATAGTTTGAATTTGATGGTTAAAATATAAAATAGTACTTTTTTATAATTATATTTAAGCTAATCAATCTATTGTTTTTTTTTTTTAATGTTTTGACTTTTTATGAGTTGAAATTTGAATTTTCATTTAGAATTTGTTTAGGAAAATTAGTGGTTTAGTGATAAAATTAATTGATAGTTTATAATTTAGGGTTGATGACTGATAGTTTATAATTTATGGCTGACGGTTGTGACTGATAATTGATAAGTTAATTAAAGTGTTTGATAAAATTAACGGTTTTATTAGCTGATAAATATAAAATGACATAAAAAATATTTTGTAATTAATAAATAAATATATATTTTAAATAATTAAAATTTATAAAGATAATAATGGAGAAAAAATAATAAACTATAAACTAATGCAATATCCTTAATATATTAAAACAGAATACACGTTTAAGCGTCAAAAGTAGAATAAAATATCGCCTAAACACGTGTATCGCGCGGGAGTAAAAGTATTAATTTATAATAACATCTGAAAATTAAATTATAAATCAATAAAATAAACAATAAACTCGTAATGAAAAAACTGTTATTAAAATATATCTTAAATATTTATTATCATACGAACTTATAAATTATAAATTATAAATTATAAATTTAAAATATAACTTAGCAAACAAATTCTTCTTACTCAGTGAGAGTCTACATTCTTTGGTCATAATTGGTTAGTGTCTGGATCCTTTTATTAATTGAGTAAAAAACCCAATTGAATTTAGAATAATACTATAATTAGTCATATTGGACGTGCTAGTTGCTACGCAATCGTGCCATTTATCTTACACAGAGCACATCATAACGTCATTCACCAAGCCACTAACTCCCACGTTTAATATTTAATATTTCATTTTTTTTCTTTTCTCTTTTGACAATAACATTCAACATTTACTTATTTTTATATTTTCCTTATGCATGATATACAAAGTTCCAGTCAAAAATAAAAATCAACAAGTTGAATGGACTGTGATTAATTAATTAATTAATTAATTATTATATATATTTTCTATTTTCTTTATGCAGATGATACATAGCACAAGAAGCAAGCCGTTCAATGCGACAAAATTTATATTACGTTGTCCAAAAATAAATTAAGCATGAGTCAAATGAATTAAATTATGCACTGACAAACCGGAAGTCATATAGTGATTTTAATATTCCGACCAGTAAGAAATCGGCGTTATTATACCGGTTCTATCGGATTCACATTCTACTAAACTATTATTTTTAAAGTTTAAATTTATTTTTTAATTGGTTAAATTTTAAATAATTACAAATATAGATTAATAATATACATCAATTTTTAAGCATTGATTTGTACTTACAATAAATCTACAGTTGATTCTCTAACTTCAACTATATAAAACAACACAAAAAAAAAAGTTTTAAAAGATAATAAACCTACAGTTGATTCTCTAACTTTAATTATATAAAACAACACCAAAAAAAAAATTTAAAAGATATATATTAAAATGAATAATCTACAACTACTATTTTATATATACGTTCACATATACACGTAGATTTATGCCTACAAATACATCATTATGGTGAAAAATCTACTACTGTTAAATTAAAAAATAAAATGAAAAATAAAAAGAACTCTTACATTATGTTAATCAAATTTAGTTAAAAGATTCTTTAATTTAGTTAAAAATGAATTTTGTAGTGAATTAATATATATTTGTAACTTATTCCCATTTAAATAGATTTTAAACTTTTTTATTTATTTATATTAATTATAATTTATTCTCGTTTTTAAAAATAATTATATTTAAAATATATGTTTTCCTATTTTTGTTATTAATTAATATTTTTAATAAAAATAAATAAATAGAATTGTTTAAATATGTTGTAAATTTTTTTCAAACTCACATTTATATAAGTATAAATTGATCAATATATATTTAGGAATAATTTTTACAATAAAAATTTATTAAAACAAAACTCTAAAGTTTATTAAAATTTTAAAAAGTAATTTGACTTTTTAAAATATTAGTGACAATATATATCAATTTTTTTCTTAACAAAAATTTAAATCATTAAACTAATGGTGAAATATATTAACACTATGTTTAAAAAAACACTTTTTGCAAAACTCTATGTTTAAATATTAATTGATTTAAATACTTATTCTATGTTTAGAAACAAATGATTAATTAAAAAAATAAACTATTGTAAAATGACTTGAAACCATTCAAAAATAATTGAAGGTTATACTTCCATTTGTTATAGATGAAAGTTCGTAAATTTATTGAAGAATGATTGGAGCTTCAAACTATTTACAAATTGAAAAAATTTAATAAGAAATTATTGAGATATGGAAATTAAATGAATACAAATAGAATGAGACACCTTTCTAAAATGAGTGGATATGTATAAAACCAACTAACAACCTAAACCATCAAATTATGACATTTTCCATGCAAGTTACAAATTCAATACATTTCCATTGCCACGAACTATCATATTTGAAACTCAATTAAATCCTAATAGTTTGCTTTACATTCAAAAGAGAATTGAATAGTGTTCCATATTGAAGGATTGCAAGAAAAAACCAATGCATAAGAAATGCCCCAGAAAATCAACCACCAAAGGTGTTCCAAAATATTCACAACTGATTCTCATAATAAACTGATACCTGATCTTGATCTAAAATTGACATTTACATAAGTTATAAATGAACAAATTTATAGACCTTTGTTACTTTCAAATCATCTTCACTCAAACTTGAAGTGAAAAACTGATATTATGTATATGTGAATGAGGATTAGATATAGAAAGAAAAAAAATTACTAACAACAGAGCTAATACATAAACAATATTATCTAATACATAAACAATATTATCAACAAACTTAAATTAATTCATATTAAGTATAACAAAACAAATCAATTTTGTTTGTTATATATCTAATCAAAAGAAGATGAAGAATAAGAAATAAAACTATATATTTGTCAAGAACAAAATTTTGTTAACTTTCAAGATTTACCTTTTCTTCTTTGTTATGCATTTTCTTTTCCAGTCTGACTTCTATGAAAAAATTGAAAAATCAAACACAAAAAAATGGTTGTTTTAATGATTCCGTGAAATGTTTTTTTGTTAGCAATGACAACCTAGTGCACCAACATTTGATGTCATGGTGCCAACCATAGCTGAAGATTTTTCTCCTAAAAGCTTGATGTTGTTTGTAATACCTGAAAAATTAATAAAGTCGCCATTATTATTTATTTGTCCTAAGGACGGGGAACCTTCTCTAATTTTAGGATACGGTGTGCTTGCTAAAATTTGTTGTCTATCTAATGTCTAATTTTATTATAATTATTATTTAAAGAAGGAAAAAAAAGTATATTTTAATTATTAGTTAGGGGACTCGGCTTGGTTTTTAAACCGCGTGCCCACGTATCCTCTTATGAGAAATCAGAGTCTCAATTCGTAGTTCGTATGTGTTAGGTTAGTTTTTTTATGGATTGTGGAAATGTTTGAAATTATCCTTGAACCAAGTCTGATTTGAAAATAGCGTAGTCGTAGACGCAGTTAATATAAAATATCTCCACAATCCTTTAAAAAAAAAGTTGAATTTGAATTAAATTAGTGAAAAAATATTAGTGCTTGGTGGGTTAGCTGTCTTAAGTTTGGTAGTCGGCAAAATTTAATCTTTGTTAAAACTCAATCGCGCTAGGCGAAAGAATTTAACCTTCGTGAATTTTAGTTATCTAAAATAATTAACTAGTAAGTGTTGGACTGACCAATTGATTATTTGAAGATGTAAAATCCTATTATTTGCAGGAGGTTGAATTAATTGAGAGCTAAAAAAATATACGAGATTAATTAAATTAATTAATCTAACTAACTAAAAATATATTTTGTATTTTTATATTTTTGACTAGGATTAAAATTAATTAACTACTAATACAATACGTAATTTTTAATCCAATTAAATTCAATAGCAAACAAGTTATATTATCGTGCTGTTATTATTCATTCAAAATCTAATTAAATATATGTTAATGTGCTATTATTATTCATTCAAAATCTAATTAAATATATGTTAATGATCATTCTAATAAAGACAATAAATCTTAAATAATTAAAATTATTTGCAAAGAGATATTTTTGATGTTTTTGTATTTTTATATGTTTTTTGTATTTTTAGTGGTTTTCTTCTAATAAATTAAAGCAATTGAGCAAATAAACTATTAAAATAACTTAAGTGAAATAAGAGAGAAAATTAAAAATAAAATTATGGTATGTTGCAGTAGGAGACGCTACCCCTTGTTCCATATTAACATGGTCTTTTCTAATTTTCATTCATAACCAATCATATAAAGACTAATGGCAATATGAATTAGAATTAGAAAAAAAGAAAGATAAAATTTCACACCAGTGCATTTTACGGATGAGAGTAAAATACATCAAATCTCATCTTCTTTCATTCAATTATTATAACTTTTTATTTAAAACCTTAAACCAATAATAAGCTAACACGTGTCATTTTTTAATAAAGAAAAGAAAATAAAGTAATAACTATAATGCATCTAATCTATGATGAGAGAGACAATAACATTCCTTTCACCTTCCACTTTCCTCTTCTTCTATATCTATAATATAAGAAAAATTGATGTTCTGGAAATCACCATTTTATCATTTGTTACTTTTCAAATATATTACTAATTTGAGGTTAAATATTGTCTTTTTATTATAGATTTCAACCAATTCTCACATGGTTGTTCATCATTTCATGTGCAACAAAAAATCATATTCATATTTTTATCTTTCTTTTTCATTCCTAATGTTATCTTTGACAATCTTATCATATCTCTCATCAATACTTTTTTTATTTCTTAACCTATTTTATTTAACAAACACATATATCTTCATATATTTCTTCTCACCTACTCATTCATCATTTCTTTCCTCTCACCATATTTATATATATTTTTCATTATCTCACAATGTTGAAACTTCCTCGTTTAAATTTCTTCTTCCAAATCTCTTCTTTCAACATTTCATAATATTAATTTAACATTTGATACATTTTTCAAGATAAAAGGTAAATATGAGTTTCAAATAGTTTTTCAATTTCATCCTTCCAAGTATAGAATAAGAAATAATAAATATAACTTTTTTTTAAAAATAAAAATAGTTGAAAATAATTTTTTTTCTTCACATCTACTCTTTTTAAAGATTAAGTTTTATTGTTCTTAAACAAGTTTCATAGATCTATATTTTTTTTTTATAGATTTATCCTTTTTTCTTAAATAAAAATGGTGAGAGAAACTTAATAGAATTTATAGAAATGTCATATTGTATTTTTCATAAATTTTCAGATATATTTGTAATCGATACCTAAACAAAAATAATATTTGAATACGGGAACAAGTCTATTATTGATTCAAATATTTTTATATACGAAAAATAGTATTTATGATTCAAATATTTTTTTATCTAAAAGTGATATATGAGATAACATCTATTATTGATCTAAATATTTTAATATACGAAAATTTACTATTAATCTAGATATTTTTGTAAACAATGCCTAAACAAAAATGATATTTGTATACAGGAAAAACTCTATTTATATACGAGAAATAATATTTGTATATACTAAAAATGATATTTATACTACAAAAATCTTTTGATTAAAAAATAATATACGGGAAACAAATTTATTATTGATCTTAATATTTTTATATATGAAAATTTACTTTTGATCCAAATATTTTTTTGTAAATGATACGAAAACAAACATAACATTTGTATACGGGGAAAAAATATTTTTGTAAACTATATCTGGAAAAAATTGTATACTGAAAATAAATCTGTTATAGATCTAAATATTATTATATACAAAAATTTACTATTGATTTGGATAATTTTGTAAACGATCCCAGAACAAAAATATTTTGTTATTGATTAAATATTTTTATATACGAAAAATAGTATTTATGATCCAAATATTTATTTTCCTTAAATGATATACGCATAAAATCTATTATAGAGATTTTTTTAATTATTAATCTAATTTTTTTAACCTTTTATTTAAAATAAATATATTATGTAAAAATATGCGCATAAAACCCGTGCGTAGACACGGGTTTGTTACCACTCGTATTGTGCGGGTTTGTTACCATGCGGGTTTGTACGTAAAAAAAATGAGATTAGAAAATTGGATAAAAAATTGTTGGTGAATATAAGAAATTGAAAAAAAAAGTTACTGTAAGCATCGAAAACAAGCATATTATGGTAGAGCAAGATAACATTGAAAACTAAAGAGGCCTCATATGAGAATCATTGGTCCAAAATTTGTATAAAAGTAACACCAAAGAAATTAAAAAGTGAAGTATATGTGAATATGTGAAAATTTTGGTGATTGAGTGAATTTTTGTATAGTGAAAAGTTGTGTGTATATGTGTGAACAGTGAAAAAATAGTTGGTAGAAATTGGTCTCCCTTTGTTTAGAAATTATCCATCTATTTATATACAAATAATTAGGTCAACAAAAAAATAAACAAAACTCAAATCAAATTTCATTTAATTTTGAATTTTTACCATATTTGAATAATAACTTCTTTGCTTCACCTCCAAGATAAGAAAATTTGTTAAAAGTAACCAATCATATGAACTCATGACTTTTGACTTGAAAACCACACTCCCTTCCAATTGTGCTACAATACTTATTTGAAATAAAATCTAAATTGAAACTATGTGAAGACAAGCAAGTATTTGCCATTTAAAAAATACAAATAATTTAGAATAAATTATTATATTTTTAAATAGACTTGAACACGAATATTTAATAAAACTCAAAATATTAGTGTAAATAAACCCAAAGAATTTCATAAAAATCAATGTTGAAAATATATTTGATCGTAGAAATAAAGGGCGGGCAAATTTGGGGCATGACATTGTTGCATAGTTAGTTGAAGCTCCAGCACCATATGTTGTGAAGTATGCTCCATTTAGATATAAATCTCCCTCTAATCTCCAATTTCTACCTTTCCATTGACTTTCACTTATTTCCACTCTCTTAGTTACCTGCAAATACACACCAATATGATTCAATCAATCACCAAAATTCAAAATTCACAGAGAAAATTAATTTTGAACACATTTGGATTAACCAACTATTAAGTTACCTATTTTGAACTATATTTGTTACACTGGTTGTTGATTGTAGGGTCAACACTTCCGCCAATTGCATACATCTCCTAGTAAGTATAATCATTATTCATCATATGGAAATAACCATGTCTACACCAAAATTTGTCATGATCGATAAATTGTTAGATTATACTAATATTCAATTGGAGAAGTAGGGAGGTTTATGGTGCATACATCAGAAATCTAACTGCATCAATACATATCGGGCAGCTAAAAAAAGTGATAGTTGTTCGAATGCTGGTATAGCTGGCAAGCAAAAAGTAAAGTATTATTTTTACCAAGTGATATATATCGGTTAGGTTATATCGTATCGTGTCCACAGAGATTGATTATTAATTCGTAGTTCGACAATTCTATCGTTAATGAGTTTGGGATTAAATGAGTTGAAAATAAAAGATAAAAAGTAAATGGACAAAAAGTATAAAGGATAGACAACTTGTCTGGAACAAATGCACACTACCCGTCACAGACTTAAATCTACCATCCAATTATACTCAACCTTCGATACTCGTCCGTGTCATCACATACCTCTCATACCCCAAGCTATTTCTAACCTAAGTTGAGAATTCAACTGCATCACCTCCATACCCATCTCTAGCATATCTCACCAACATAGAGGCATTAAGCTCAGATACCCTAAGTGAATGTCAGCTCTAAACTCATTCCTAGCATTTAGAAACTAACAGATAATCATCCTAGGTAAGAATCTAAGCGATCTATATCTAGCAAAGCTCAAATCCCTAACATAGAGTAAAAACCTAAGACAATCACCAACACAGATTCGTAAAGCAAACTTTATACAACGCCAAGGGCGACAAATATACATGAGTTATGAGTAGAAATACATACAAACCCAACAAAAAGATTAATACATAGAGAAAAGAAGAGATACACTACTCATTTACACCAGTTTGTCAACGCCTATCAAAGAGCAATCCACCTCCAATCATCTATAAGCAAGACCTAATGTTGTTTTCTAAGTTAATCTATCAAAAATAAAGGTTGATGGAAATGGGGATCAAAATCCACCCCAAAACCATAACCTAAAAATGGCAAAAAAATGAAGTTATAATATAAATCTCAAACGACTGTGCTCAGCGGCGAGGGCGTGCTCAGCGCCATCAGATATTTACACGTTAAACCGCCTTAATGTCGCTCAGCGGCAAGGGCGCGCTAAGCGACCTCTAAAACTAAATTTCTTTCTGCCAAAACATTGTCAAAGCACTCAACGCGCTCCAAAACGCGTTGAGCGGACTCGCGCTGAGTGGCCTCACCGCGCTCAACTGTCTCCACTGAACAAAAATTCCCCAAAATGGACTTTTATTGCAGAAAAGCGCATCTGAAGCCGTGTCTTTGACACTTTATTCCTCTATGCTCCAAATGTACAACAAATTTCTACAAAAATATATTAAAATTAATCAAATGGTACATTATGTACACAAAACACAATAAAACATATTTACAACAAAAAGCGGGGTTATTCAACAATAATTAACAAACAAGAACGGATATGTGCCACAAAACATATATACAAAATAATTATATTTTGACACTTATCAACTCTCCCCAACTTGACACATTGTTTATCCTCAAACAAAGTCAAATAACTCAAAGAAACAAAGAATGATAATCAAATAATCACGAATCAACAAGTTTTTAAAACGGAAACAAATGTTTGGTTCAAATAAAAACCTATACGACAAACACATACTTACCACTATCCTACAACAGTAACATATAAACGAAATAAATCCTAAGCACAAAAATCATACAAAACATTCTAAAACAAAACAAGTTCAATCATGAATCACACCTAGTAAAAATTCATCGGTAGATGAAGAACACACAAAGGTGAGGTACTTTTGACACTCATCCAACAATCTTGCAAGCAAAAGACTAAATTATGCATTCATCCAAAAACTCAATTGAAAATACAAATGCAAGAATCACAAGGGCTTTTCAAGGTTGTAATGTGGCTTGGTTAACAAACAAGTGATAAGTCCTAAAGCTAATTGAAACAAAAATTTGCCTAAACCTAAGGAGGTGATCAACTCACAATGTTCCAAACAATACAATTTCAATCAAACTTCTTCTTCATCACAAATTGTTAAACCAAAACACCTCACTTATTAACACAACATTATTCATACTTTTTTGTTTTTCTTTTTCAAAGCTTTTTCTCTTTTTTTCTTTCTTTTTCTAATCTTTCTTTTTCACATTTTTTCTTTCTTATCTTTTTCTTAACCTCATACCAATCACAATATAAGTACATAAACATTACTCTCCCCAACTTGAATTCAACCAACATCATTATATGAATACTCCATACTTTCTAAGACAAGGTAAAAATTCATACCACAACATATAGTTGAGGGTTCAAGAAACAAAGAAATCAACATCCATAAAAAAAGGTGAACTAAACACTCATAGACAAGCATCAAGTTCAAATAAACATGGATATTGATAAAAGTTCAAAGGGGCAAACAAGGGTTCACACACTCACAAGGTGAATTGAATATTTGGCCAAGGTAGTTGTGCTCAAAATCAAACAAAAACACCTTGATCATTTTCATGCAATCATACAATCAACAACAAACAAAAGATTAAACATAATAAAATTCAGTTAAACAAGAATGTGGCCTCCAGCATATGTAAACAATGTAAAACTTCCTCACATTTATGGTTAAAAAGGGAACTAAAGTGATTCAATTCAAGAGAAGTAATGAAAAAAGATTGAATGACATGGTAATTATACAAATGAAAAATTTCCTAAATATGTTATGCCATAGAAAGCGATAAACGAGTACATGGCGTGTACCAACTTTGAAAACTATCATTACCATACATCCGCGAGCTGAAACGATCAAACTCGGAAAATCACCAAACGTAACCTCAAGCTACCGGACCAAAATTCGAGTCCAAACAACAGTAAAAGAATTAGAAAAACAAAATTTACAATATTTACAACCAACAAAACTTCACAAGCTAAACATGACAAGCTTGTGGAAATCACAATTTGACAAAACAAAATAAATGGGTGAAAGTGAATCAACAAGTTGAAAAGTGAATATTTGAAATTAAGAACATGTCCTATTTCAACTTGGTAAAACACAAGTCACCACATACATAAACAAACATAAACAAAACATGTTTGTTTTACGTCGTAAGCTCGACGCCTTTATTGTGCGAGCACTAGTAACCTACTCTCGTCATGCCATGGTATTGTCACACCACGCAAACCTAAAGAAAGTGTTCTAACAACCACACAACAAACGTTACGAATACGAGACAACTTACAACAATACTTGAAAACAAGGAAAAACACATATGTACAAGTATGAAAAGTAAACACATAACATGTACAAGTAACAATATACAAGTTAATATACAAAGTCTATACAACATATACATTAATTACAAAACTCAAAAACAACGGAATTATTGCAATACAGAAACAATAAAACCAATCTCTAGCAATGACACGATTTTGTTCGAATGCTGGTATAGCAGGCAAGCAAAAAGTAGAGTATTATTTTTATCGGGTGATATATACATGTTAGGTTATATCGTACCGTGTCCACAAAGATTGGTTATTAATTTGTCGTTCGACAATTCTATCGTTAATGAGTTGAAAATAAAAGACAAAAAGTAAATGAACAAAAAGTATAAAGGATAGACAACTTGTCTGGAATGAATGCACACTACCCGTCACAGACTTAAATCTACCATCCAATTATACTCAGCCTACGATACTCGTTCGTGTCATCACATACCTCTCACAACCCAAGCTATTTCTAACCCAAATTGAGAATTCAACTGCGTCACCTTCATACCCATCTCTTACATATCTCACCAACACAGAGGCATTACACTCAGATACCCTAAGTGAATGTCAGCTCTAAATCCATTCCTAGCATTCAGAAACTAACAGATAATCATCCTAGGTAAGAATCTAAGCGATTTATATCTAGCAAAGCTCAAATCGCTAACATAGAGTAAAAACCTAGGATAATCACCCACACAGATTCGTAAAGCAAACTTTATACAACGCCAAGGGCGACAAATATACATGAGTTATGAGTAGAAATACATACAAACCCAACAAAAAGAGAAATACATAGAGAAGAGAAAAGATACACTACTCATTTACACCGATTTGTCAATGTCTATCAAAGAGCAACCCACCTCCAATCATCCATAAGCAAGACCTAATGTTGTTTTCTAAGCTAATCTATCAAAATAAAGGTTGATGGAAATGGGGATCAAAATCCACCCCAAAACCATAACCTAAAAATGAAAAAAAAAAGAAGTTATAAAACAAATCTCAGACGACCACGCTCAGCGACGAGGACGCGTTGAGCGCCATCAAATATTTACACGTTAAACCGCCTTAATGTCGCTCAGCGACGAGGGCACTGAGTGGCCTCTAAACCTAAATTTCTTTCTGCCAAAACAGTGTCAATGCACTCAATGCGCTCCAAAATGCGCGGAGCGGACTCGCGTTGAGCGGGCCCACCGCGCTCAGCGACCTCCACTGAACAAAACTTCCTAAAAATGGACTTTTATTGCAGAAAAGCGCATCCGGAGCCGTGTCTTCGACACTTTATTCCTCGATGCTCCAAATGTGCAATAAATACCCACAAAATACATTAAAACTAATCAAACGGTACATTATGTACACAAAACACAATAAAACATATTTACAACAAAAAGCGGGGCTATTCAATGATTATTAACAATCAAGAACGAATAAGTGCCACAAAACATATATACAAAATAAATACATTTTGACACTTATCAATGGTCAAAGGAAAGTGCAGTGTTGTTGTGCGATTTCCAATGAGAAACTTCAGCATGTTGACCGAAACGGGATCGACGCAGTTGCGTGTGATGGATAAAGGGTTGTGTTGTCCTTGTGGGGTTGAACGAAGTTGCTTTATGTTGATTTCGAAATCGCGGGTGGAGGGAGTTGCTTTGTGCAGTGTGGGTAGACGGTGAATACAACATGGTGGTCAGAGACTATCACATGCACAACGACGAGAATGTATATCAGTGATGTTTCCAAGGGAGGGACGGTAGTTACGTTGTAAGTGTGGAGAAACTGACGGCGACCGGAATCAACTTACTCGTCCTCCATGTTTTAAGGCCTCACAGATCTTTAAACCCTAAAAATAAATAGAGAGGTTGTAGTAAAGAAGGTTTCGGCATTGTGCAGAGGTGAGATTTTGGCTCATGACTCATAGTTTGAATTTGTAGCCACACAAATTGATTAGCAACATGAAAAAATGTAATGACTTTATATTGTCCAACAATTACATTTATGTTTTGTGATTCCTGTTAATGAAAGAATTATAATAGACATCATACAATATAATTACATATTATTAAAATAAATAAAAAATTAATTAAAAAAATTAGGAAGTGACACGTCAGACTCATTAATTGTCAAACTAATGTAGTTGCAGCAAATTAAATAGACATTTTTAACCTTAGAAACAGAAGAGTTTAAACTCGAACTTAGAAGGATATATACGTAATATTTTTAAGTATTTCACATTTTAATAATTCAATAGATTATTCTTTAGATTAAATAAATACTGATTTTAAAAAAAATTGAAACTTTTTTTTAAAAAATAATTCTCTTATAAATTATTTTTTTAAAACTGAAAAAATTATTTTATTTTTCCGGAAAATAAATTGAAAAAAAAATTTGAGAAAAAAACTGAATTTTTTTTTTTAAAAAACTGCAATTTTTTTTTTCAAAACTGAAAAACATTTTTTTCCCTCAAATAAAAAATTGGAAAAAAATTTTATTTAAAAAAAAGTGAAAATAAATTGTTTTTTCGAAAAAAAATTTTAATTTTTTTTTTGAGAAAAAACCTTTTTTTAAATTCTGTTTTTTTAAATAAAAAATAACTGAAAAAACAAATATGTTTTTTTGAATGGATATTCATCCATTAAAATGTTGTTAATGAATGGATTTTATTTTTCAAATAATGGATTGGATTGGATATATTTACGAAAGTTTTAATAGATTGTAATTGATTAATAGATTATTTTGATCCATCCATTAACAATTCAATCCATCTATTTTGCCATCCATAATATTATTATATTGTATCATTAATAACACATAAGTTTAATGAAAATTGCATTACAGAAAATGTTATATATATATATATATATATATATATATATATATATATATATATATATATATATATATATATATATATATATATATATATATATATATATAAACTCTATTCTCTTTGATCAAATTAAACATCAAAAATATTTGTGTTGTAGTTGGTAAAACTACAATCTTAATAGTTTTGAAATGTTACATATCTTATATTTAAAATTTAATAAAATTCTATTTATAAAATTTTAACATTATTTTATAATTATAAAATATAATTATAAATATTTATAAAATTAAATTTTAAACAATGACTCAAAACGTAATAAAAATGATAATAGGGGATCAAAATTATAATTGAGCTAAATTATAAATATAAAAAGACCAAGCCGTCAGATCAAGAAATCTACTGATTTATTGGTTTGACCAATGAACCGGTCGAGTCACATCGCTTTTCACTGAGTCAATTGCAACAAAGATCCAATAACCTAACCGGATCGCTCTACTCTTCGATTCACGGAATTATGGTTGGAGGCATTTTGTTAGATTAAATATGGTACTTTATGCTTTTAAATTTATATTTACATACAATGAATAATCATTAAAAATACATATGGTCAAATGTGTATATTAGAATTTAAAATTTAATGATTTTATTCGATCTAATAATATTAATTTTTGTGAGTAGAGTTTTGAAGATATGAATTTATTTGTTTTAACTTTAAAAAAAAGTGGTTTTTCTTAATTTTTAAAAATAGATTTAATAGAAATATTTTTTAAAATATTACAAATTTTTTGTCTTATTTTTCTTTAAATTAAAAGACTAACTGACATCTTACTTTTTTTAATGAATCAAATATATATATATAAAATAAAATAAAAATTACAAAGAATTGGTATGGCATTAATCAAACTGAACCACAAATTTAGTTAAAACATTATAGAAATTATAATTTTTTTAAACTGCATTTCAAAAATCATTTTATGAAAATTATTTAAAATAGTTTCAAAGTTTTTATTGAAATTTTGATATTTAAAACAATTTTAATAAAATAGTTTGACATTTTAAAAATAAATATTTAAATCAAATTATCGTTTAAATCTTTTATAAAATTTTCGTTGTAAATTATTTTACACAAAATTATGTTATAATTTTTTTAAAAATAATCAAAACAAAGGGATCATTTATCACTATGTTTTAGGTGGATTATAATGCATAATTTAAAATATATTATTTCTCCCGTTTCAAAATAATTGGCATTTTAATAAATAAAATTTGTTTTAAAATGACTGGCATTTTAACAAATTATATTTAAATTAAAATATCTGTCATTCTCATTGTTCAATGTAAAAATCATTGTTATTTTTCTAATTGTATCATTTAATGAATACTACCTCTTAACGATTTATAATAAAAAGTTAATGTTTTAAATACATTGAACAATGTTCAATTAATGTATTTGAATAATATATTGTCAAAATAATTAATAAGTGACTAATCAACTATAATGAAAAAATAATAGAGTGACACATCAGCCATAATTAATATCAAATGAATGTGGTGCAAGTAGTGTCAGAAAAAAACTAAATTACTCTTTGATTAAGGACTAAATTAGAATTTGCTAATTAGATTATTAGTATAATCTAATGGTACTTTGATTTTTATAAGTTTATAATAAAATTGGGATGTTTCCTTATGTGAATTTGAACAGAGCCGACATGGCTATAGGTATACATTTAGGGTTGAGAATGGTGAAAGGCAAGGGAGTATTGGAAATCTAAAAGAAACAAAGCATTGAACTCAAAACAACGTTTCGTTTTCCCTTAGTCGCCTTCAAATTCAAAAACAGAGACCTTTGGATGTATGTATTGGAAAGTGGATGTAACGTGTGAGATAACAAAGCTAATACGTGATTAGGGTGTATTAGAATTATTTTAAAATATAATGGGTGTGTGAGTTAAAAAAAAAGTAAAAAATGAAAGCAAAAAATAAGAGAGTGACACATCAGAAATAATTAATATCAAATGAATGTGGTGCAAGTAGTGTTTGATTAATGTTAAATTAGAATTTGCTAATTAGATTATTAGTTAACCTGATGATACTTTAATTTTTATAAGTTTAATAGATAATAGATTATGTCCTTAAACCATAATTAAATAGTTTTTATTTATTCTATCAAAGTTAAACGAGTCTCTTAACACTTAATTTTTTAATTATGGTTTAAATTTTGATCATTTAACCATATTCATTTAAATTATTTAATTTAATTTTTTAAGATATTATTTAAACTTTTAATAAAGAAAATCAGTTACAATCTCACAACAGGAATAATCCATTGCAATATGAGTAGTATACTGTAAGTTTGTTTTATTTTTATTTCTTAAACTTTATGTAAATAAAATACATAATTTTTATTTTATTTCTTAAAATATGAGTAGAATTAAATCCAAGAGAAAAGGAAAGACGGTGGAGAGGAACAATCCTATCTACCACCGACACGGACACGCAACAAACCAGATCTGGCATCAACCGGTAATAGTTGGTAACAACCGGCAATATCCGGTCACTAAAATCCTTTCAAACCATCTCACCAACTTTTATTTCCGCGTCAAATCTAACGGCGCACCGAAGCATCCGGTAACCAGTAATCCTTCCCATCAGCTAGTATAAATAGATAGATAGAGTCGTTGGTCTCTTACACCCGTCATTTGAGTTTCTCAAGCTGGTCTCTGCTCATAGCATAGCGAGTGTTGGTTGCTATTTGAACCTCCATTTCTACTTTCACCCCCCACTCGCTCCAGGTTCATCACCATTCTCTTCTCTTCTTTACGCACCTCTTTTCTTAATTGTTCGTATTCTGTTGCAAATTAACCGTTTCAGTTCTAGATCTGATTTTATTATTATTATTATTATTATTATTATTATTATTATTATTGGTATTTCCTCTGTATGATTTTGATTCTTGTTTTTCGTTAGCGTTTGTATCTTTTTGAAATCTCTGGATTTGTTACAGATCTAATATTGTTAGAGATAAACGCGTCGTAACGGTTATTTCTGTGGATCCAGAGTTCTAGCTACTAATGTAATTGTTAGTTCCAGGAATTTTTTATGAGTTTTGAAATAATATAAAAGTTTATAGCATAAAGTTTTGGTATAATTGGCTTTATTGTATTCCTTTTGCAATTTGAAGTGGAATATAGAATATTAGTTATCTTGTATAGATACTTATTGATTGGTTATGGTTTATGAATATAGTTTTGTTTGTTGTTTTGTGTAATAGCTTGAACAATGGCCGAAACCTTTCTATTCACATCTGAGTCGGTGAACGAGGGTCACCCTGACAAGCTCTGTGACCAGATCTCCGATGCGGTGCTTGACGCCTGTCTTGAGCAGGATCCTGACAGTAAGGTTGCTTGTGAGACATGCACCAAGACTAACATGGTGATGGTGTTTGGAGAGATAACAACTAAGGCTAATGTTGATTATGAGAAGATTGTTCGTGACACGTGCCGGAACATTGGATTTGTGTCTGATGATGTTGGTCTTGATGCTGATAAATGTAAGGTTTTGGTTAATATTGAGCAGCAGAGTCCTGATATTGCTCAAGGTGTTCATGGGCATTTCTCCAAGAGTCCGGAAGAGGTTGGTGCTGGTGATCAGGGTCATATGTTTGGTTATGCTACTGATGAAACTCCTGAGCTTATGCCTTTGAGCCATGTCCTTGCTACTAAGCTTGGTGCTCGGCTTACCGATGTTAGGAAGAATGGTACCTGTGCTTGGCTGAGACCAGACGGTAAGACACAAGTGACTGTTGAGTACTACAATGAGAACGGTGCTATGGTTCCGGTTCGTGTCCACACTGTCCTCATTTCAACTCAGCACGACGAGACTGTTAGCAACGACCAGATCGCGGCTGATCTTAAGGAGCATGTTATCAAGCCTGTTATCCCAGAGAAGTACTTGGACGAGAAGACCATCTTCCACCTCAACCCCTCTGGCCGTTTCGTCATTGGAGGTCCCCACGGTGACGCTGGTCTCACCGGAAGAAAGATCATCATTGATACCTATGGAGGTTGGGGAGCCCACGGTGGAGGTGCCTTCTCTGGCAAGGATCCAACTAAGGTCGACAGAAGTGGCGCCTATGTTGTTCGACAGGCAGCAAAGAGTATCGTGGCTAACGGTCTTGCTCGCAGATGCCTTGTTCAAGTCTCATACGCCATTGGGGTGCCAGAGCCTTTGTCTGTGTTTGTCGACAGTTACGGAACCGGAAAGATTCCAGACAAGGAGATTCTACAGATTGTGAAGGAAACTTTCGACTTCAGACCTGGAATGATCACCATTAACTTGGACCTCAAGAGAGGTGGCAACAGCAGGTTTCTTAAGACAGCTGCTTATGGACACTTTGGAAGGGATGATCCTGATTTCACTTGGGAAGTTGTGAAGCCACTCAAGTGGGACAAGCCTCAAGCTTAAGAACTGTGTCTGTGGATTTATATTCTTCCCTTCAATGTTTGTCTTACTACTATTAGGTGTGGATGAATAATCTGTGTGTTTAGTTAATCGTTGCTACTTTTGTTGTTTTTTCTCTTTCTCTTTTTTACTTACAATTTAAATTTTGTAATGGAATGTTATTGTTACCTTGTTGGTGCAATGAATGTGTTTTTACTTTTACAGAAATTTTGTCCCAATTTACTGCATGTGGAATTTGAAATGCTGAAAAAGCTAGTATCTGTTATGCTTTTATTTTTTTCTCAAAGTTTCAAATCATCACTCTCACAAAACTGAAATTTTTGTCCCAATTTTTAGAGTATGATGTACTTCAACTACGGACACTAGTTATGGTATAAAATTAAATATTTTTATGGACAGTGTAAAATTGTTTTTCAATACAATTTTTATTTTATAATTTGTCTTCTGATTTATGTGAAGTTAGTGATTCACACTTTTAAAGAGTAAAGTAAATAATATCAAGTTTTAATAAATAAATTAGTACTTGATAAGTATAACGAGTTATAGATGATTATATTATCAACAAGTGAGATCTTACTTTATTAACTAATCATCTTAGGAGCCAAATTCCCTAAAGATAACATGTTTACAAACAAATCAATTTTAAAAATAATGGTTAACAAAAGTCACGCACTCTTTAGTTTTTTGAAAAATTATTCAAGTTTTAAAAAGGCATCATGTACTCTTAAGTTTTTGAAAAAATTATTCAAGTTTTACAAAGGCATCATGTACTTTTAATTCTCACACTGTATTATTTTCGTGTTATGGGAAATAATGGTTAGTGTTGTGCCACAATTGAATTTTTTCATTATATCGTTGGTGGAGGTCATTTTCAATGAGGTGGTTACTCATTAGAGTTTGAGTTTGACGCTAGAAGCTATCTCATACGCTTTTGAATTTTTTCAATTCGTAGGTATTTTATGATCATATTTTGGATCATATTTTGATTGAGAGACACTGGGGGTAGATGTTATCTACTTAAATTTTGATATAGCTTTGGATGGTTTTAATGTAGTGATTCAAAATTTCAACCTTAACGGTTTTATTAGTAAGGACATTGTCCCCCAAAGTTTTGGCAAATGTTCTTTTTAGTAAAATTGTTAAGAACATGAAAGTAAAGTTTGATATTA
Organism: Vicia sativa; assembly: GCA_021764765.1. NCBI lineage: Eukaryota > Viridiplantae > Streptophyta > Magnoliopsida > Fabales > Fabaceae > Vicia > Vicia sativa. The sequence continues at coordinate 96,265,240 of CM038795.1, read as the reverse complement.
CCATAAGACATAAATTAATTTTTGATATTTTTTTAAGTCGCACATGCTCATGAATTTCTCTTTGTTATTCTTATTAATGAGTTAGGTCAACCTATGCCACTGGTGAAGTATCGTACTATTCTAAGATAATGTTTTATGATTCATTTATTTTCTATTGATGAAATTTGTCTTGTTTGTCATAAGGCGTGCTTGGATATATTTGGAAAGTACACAATTAATTGTAGGGACTTCCAAGTTTCAAATACCGACGTGATCTTGTGAGGGATATCATGCTTGATATATTTCGATGAGCCTAAGTATCTTTGAAGAAATAGGCGCCTGTGAACTTTTTGACTGACTCACATGAGGGAAAATCGACACTTAGACAAGTAGATGTTCTGGTGTATGAGTGTGTAGGAGAAAAACATGTTTGTGTTGACTTGACTGGAGTTTTTTCACTAGTGGGACTGAGATTGGTGATTTTACTGTGGGACAGACAACTCTCAAAGTTGCATCAAATAAAATGATCAAACATGAAAAAGTGTGTTCTAACAATCAACATACTTTCATACTATTTTCCTTTGACATTTTTAATTTTCTAACAACAGAAACAAATGATTTTTTACATTGAGTCTAAAGGCTTAAGAATAACAATATCATATCTCCTAAATTATAAATATAAGTTTTAAAAAAATTAGTTTTATCTTAAAATGAGATAGCGACTCGCCTTATTAGTTATTTCCCTTCTATATTTATGTATAAATAATTTCTTACTATAAATGCATTTGTATTTTCTTATTATGCTTAATTTTTAAAAACAATTATAGACATGTAAAATAAGATCAGGTCAAAAATATTTAGGATTATCATATTGAATTAAATAAATATTTATTTATTTTTGTAAATTTATAGTTTAATGTCTAATAGTGGTATTCATTTATGTTTTTATATAAATATAATTAAATTTTTTAAATTTATAAATTAATAATGTACAAAAATAATAATGTTATTCATTGAATTATTCTTTTTCTCTAAAAAAATCTTAATTGACAACTTACCAAATAAGTATTTTTCTTTTCTTATTTTTTAATATTTTATTCACAATAATCATAAATAAAAAAAATGAAGTTTAATTTGTATACTCTGTTAGTAAAGAAATTATTTAAACATCAAATATACTATTCAAATAACTATAACTGGTCATCTAGTACAATACTTTGACTATTATATATGGTGATCTATAGAAAGAATTTACTTCGGTAAAAAAAGTAGGAAAATATATAAACTTACTACCTCTAGAATGGAAATCAATACTCGAGCTATGTCAGGTTAACCAGTGGTATCAAATGGGCATGTTTGTTTCATTTAGGCCCGTCTCGTAAAAGTTCGCAAAAAAATGAGGCAGGATGAGCATTATTGAAGGTATTAGCATGAAACTTTTGCCTTTCATACAATAAAAGTGAGTACGAGATTTTTCTTTTAAACTTCAGTGTTAAGCTATTTATAGCAGTGTTGGGCTTAGATCCTTGGGCCCTTGAAAAGAGAAACCATCATTAAGAGGATGCAGGAATGAACGGTTAATCCACTTTATTTTGGAGGATATGGTCAAATGACTCATTTCATACCGTTACAGTATAGGGACACATCATTTCTTCACTTTTCTACCTCGGGAAACTCATCCCAGAGGAAGGCGACATGTCTAATACATGGATGCTCAAATTAGAAAATGGACGACTTGAGAGGTGATATGGGTGATATGTCACATTCATTGCCTCTGGATGTCTATGTGAGTCCTTTACAAATATACTAATACACAGTCCCTCAAGCTCGAGGACTTATAAAGGCCAAAACAATTTAGTTCATTTTCTTCATTTCAAATTAACCTAGAGGGAACCTTAAACGAGGAATTTCGGGCGAACCTTAAGATGAGTTCCTCTGATGATAGTTTAGTTCAGTCCCTCATGCGAGACTTTAATTGACTCCCTCGTGCGAGACTTTAGTTGACTCCCTCGGGCGAGACTTTAGTTGAATCTTTCAGACGAGGATCTTCATGTGGAAGTCTAGCATTCATATTTCCCTTGCTCAAGGCGACAAGGATATTCCTATTGAAGAACAACATTCATATTTCCTATTTTCAAGGCCATAAGGATCTTTCTATGAAGTCCAACATTTATATTTCCCTTTTTCAAGGTTGCAAGAATCTTCATGTGGAAGTCTGTCATTCATATTTCCCGTTTTAAATGCGACAAATATATTCATGTGAAATTCCAACTTTCATATTTAGTGCAAACCAAATAAACATGTGATAAATAATAAAAAACAATGATATTCATATATCGGTAAACGACTCTTATTTATAGCAATTTGCTATAATAATATCTCAGGCAGATCGAGTTCCAAGTTTTAGGAATGATTCATCCATCTAACTCCTCTAACTCATAGGCTCAGTGAGCGAGCTTCAAGTATATGTGATATGGTTCTTCCCAGTTAGGTTGTAGTTTTCTCTGTTGAGCGAGCGTGAAGACTTGTCTCAACACTACGTCTCACTCTTGCATTTCTTTTCAAACCACTTTGGATTTATATCTTTTGTCCGTCCTTTGTTTGGTGGAAAACTTTCAAATGTGTGTGATGTCTCTTGTTTTGTTAATTAGGTCAATGACACATCTTACTGCCTTATTGTCTTCTTTATTGAAGTAAGAAAGCCGATAGGAAAACGTGTCAATTTTTATAGAAAATGTGGTGTTTTCCATGGATATTAGGGAGAAATGAGTCTTTTTGGTAGTTTAATGACGGGTGATGTGATATGGCCACGACACTTCCTACAGCTGCTTAACCATAGTCCCTTGGCATCATCTAGCTTCTTATTGATCCCTTTCAGTATTACTTTGATTGCTGATTATGCTTGCACATTCACATGTGAATGAACAACTTATATAAAATTTGTTTGCACACTTAAATCATGGCATAAATCAGCCGCAGAAGGGCTGGAAAACAAAGTCTCATTATCTGAAATGATGACCCATGCAAAATTGAACTTGTACATAATTGTTTGCTTTAATGTTCAGATAGTTATAGCGGTGTTTGGGCTTGGATCCTAGGCCCCTTGAAAATAACAATCATCACTAAGATAATACATGATTAAACGGTTAATCTACTTTTATTTCGGAGAATGTGGTCAAATGATTCATTTCGTACTGTCATAGAATAGGAACACATCGTTTCCCCACCTTCCCACCCCAAACGACTTATCCTAGAGGAAGGCGACACATTTAATACATGGGCGCTAGATCTAGGAATGGGCGACGAGAGAGCTAATAAGGGTATGATGTCATATTCATTGCCTTTGCATTGCCCCAGGGGCGGTTCTACAGCCCAGCGAGTCCGGGCACGTGTCTGGGCTCAACCCTTATTTTCTTTGTATTTTTCTCAACCTAATAACCGATTTTTAGACAAAACCGAGGACAAAATTAGTAAAATTCATGGGCAAAATTAGTAAAAACATTGTGCAAAATTAATAAAAATAAGATGTAAATTTTTTGCCCAAACTTCGTAAATTTTCTGGTTCTGCCACTGCATTGCCCCATGTGGGTCCTTTATAAATATACATATGCACAGAGTTTGATTAATAATGCAGATTATAATTATAATGATGATCTTGATTGAAGGAAAAAATGTTGAACTTCTATATGATAATAAGACATTCCATATGAGTTTTGGAGAAGCAATGTAAGGAGTAAGTGATTTAAAAAAATATATAGAAATATATAAAAATTGTTCTGGACTGGCCCAACACTTGGCCCACGGTCATAGGGGCCCATCATAGGGGCTCAATCTGGTAGGCAAAACCAAGGCTCATTTACCCTTAAAGAGGGCAGTTTGCCTCACTTATGCGAGGGCCACGTGGCCAACGGCTGTTTGACTGCCACATGCCCCCCGAGAATATCGGATCAATTGTTCTTCATCTCAACCGCCATTTGCCCTCCGAAAATCTCGGAGTAAATCTGGATTTCCCGGAGCGACAATTCAAGGAGGAGGCCACGTGCTGGCCTCCATGCACACGCAAGTCCTGGCAGTCCGTTAGTGGGCTTGGATCATCACCCACTAACTGGACCTTGGCCCAGCGCTGAGAGCTATAAATACCCTCTCACTTGAGAGAGTCAGGTAATTGATTCATTCTCTCTTTTCTACTTGCTTGCTTCCTCTTGCCTTTTCTTACTTTGGCATCGGAGTGTCTTGCAGGTACCCCCTCCCCTTTTCATCATCAACCGCAGTTGCAGATTGGACCGTGACACCTTCTAATCAGGTACGATCAAAAATAAATTACAACATGGTCAAATTGAAATATATTAAATTGAAATAAGTAATAAAATCACTAGATTAAAGAATAAGTCTAATAAAGTGAGTGTCTCACACTTAGAGTAAAGTAGATAATATTAACTTTTAATAAATAAATTAATAGTTGATAAGTATAACAAATTATAGATAATTATATTATCAACCGTTGATCTATTTACTTTATTAACTAATAATCATTTTAGAGGAGTCAAATTCTCTAAAGATACATGCTAACAAAATCTCTTCTTTATTTCTTTAAATGGTTAACTCATAAGTTTTTTTTTAATTTAAATTATTCGTGTTTTACAAAGGCAGTATGTACTCTTATTCTCACAAACTTGATTTATTTTCATGTTATAGAAAAGCTGTATTTAATTGTATGTGTTCTTGTGCCAACGTTATTGAGTTTCTTTCATTCTATTGTAATGCATTTGTATTTATGCATAATTTTTAAAAACAGTTATGGACATAAAATAGAAACATGTTACAACAAATGTTTGGGATTTTTATATTTAATCAAATGAATATTATTTATTTAATTATCATTTTTTCTACAAAATCTTAATTAACAACTTACCAACCGATTATTTAAAAAAATTAATATTTTATTTATAATAATCATTAATAAAAAATGATGTTTAATTTGTATACTTAGTAAGTAAAAAACAACTAAAAAGTAATTTAAACATCAAGATTTTTAAATTATTTTTTTGAAAATTTTATGTTTTTTATTGTATTTATCTTCAATATTCGATATTTATGTTGTTTGATGTTAAAATTAGTTTTTTAATTTAAAAAATAAATTTAAATTTTAGAAAAATAAAAACATTTTTATAAAAATATTATTTTTAAAAGTTAAAAATAAATCTATTTTTTGAAGTTAAAACAAATTTGCTCATACTATTAAAGCAAGTATAAATTGATTATCTATACTTTGATTATTAAAAGATTATTAAAAGATATAGTTGTTTTTAAGTACAAAACAGGACTTAAGGGTCCAGGAAAAGAAAAATCTAACTATGCACTCTAATACGTTTAGGGAGTGGTTTTAAAATTATCATTAATTGAAATGACTTTTAACTCATTCGACGCGAAATTTAGAAGAATGTTAAATTTATCGTTATTCAAAGTAAAATTTTAATTAACTATATAATATGTACAAAAGTTTACTTCTCATAAGTATGGTTAAATTTGATTTATCAATTCTTCTAACTTCTCCTTTTAATTTTACAAAAGTTTTGATCGTCTTCATTTTCTTCGTTAATCATATTTATTATAAAATAGGAGCGTCAAACGGCCATGACCACTCTAATTAGCATGTCTTGCAAAAAAAAAATAAGATGAGGGCAAACATATTTTAGAGTGCGTGTCTAAAATTTTGATCCGTCTCACACTAAAAGTGAGAGTGGGATGGGATGGGCCCACGAACATTGTTCTTTTTAGATCTAAAAATATAAAAATTCATGTAAATACATGTGATAGTAAAAACTTGCAAAAAAAAGAGGTAGGGGCAGAGCAAACACATTAGAGAGTGCATGACTAAACCCTTGGTCCATCTAACACTAAAATGCAGATAAAACTGACATGCTCAACGATGGGACTCGTTTTTCCACCCCTAAATCACGGGGAATTAACATGTCACCCCCACTTATACATGTCACCCTTCATTAAAGGCAAATTTACCATAAAGTCCTTATAAAATATCGAAATTTTTTAAAATTTACGGTTATGTATCAGAAATTTTAGTTAAATCACTCCTTTTTACCGTGACATGTGTATTCAACTGAAAATTTGAAATTTCCGAGAATGGTCATCTTGTATATGCTGAAAAAATTTGAAATTTTCAGTTGGTGCAAAAGAACCGAAAATTTCAAATTTTCGGTAGTAGTAAGAGTTGTTTTTTTTTCTTTTTTTACTTTTACTTGGATAATTTATACAGTAAAATAGCTAACCGACTTAATATATAAATAACTTTAATGTCATACGTATATGCATAAAAATAAAACTACAATCACTTCCTACATAAATCTTCTCAATGCCTGAAGTGACTCGCATATGCTGATTCCCATTTTTTTGCATCATTAGCACAATTTTGTCTTCAACTAGTAGTGACGAGCGACAATGGACAATCGAGTTTCAACTTTACCTGAACCCAATGATTATCATTGACAAAACCAACAACAATGATTGTATGTTGACTCGTGTACATTACCTGAACCCAATGATTATCATTGACAAAACCAATAACAATGATTGTATGTCGACTCATGTACATAGGTAAAGCTATGAGAAGTAAGAAAATGTGAAGCAATGTGCAATTTCGTCCACTTACTCTTCACACTCTTCTTTTGAATTCAACTTACTCTCATCATTGACTAACATCATGTTCTGAAATGTGCAATTTCGTCCAGAATACATGAATCGCCTAGAATTTGGAAACCAACAATCTGACACACACACGGTAACCCATGTGTTATTCTAATGTAATAACCATGAAATTCTGGTACAACAGACTCAGATGTCGAATAACATGTCGAGACATCTGATCTGACATAAACATACATGCAAGGTAAACTAATACATAAAATATAAAAGACACTGCATAATTGTTAACCCAGTTCGAAGCAACTCTCTTACATCTGGGGACATACCAAGTCAGGAATGAAATCCACTATCAATAGTATTAATTCAAAGACTCTAACAGCCAACACACTCGTTGATAGCCTTATCACTTAATCCCTACCCAATGCAATCTCTACCTAGGTCCTCCTTAGATATGGAATATCCCCATTCCACTTCCAATAACCGCAGTGATGTCTAGCAGTCAACGCCTCAGCTACTGCATCGACGGCCCTTCACCTACAACTCTTCAAACACAGAAAAGTAGAAGACACACTTCTTTCACAACCTAACTAAGTCTCAAAGAAATTTGCTTCTAACTTAGGACACAACTTAAAGTTGCTTCAAAGCTTCCTCCAAGAACAATACTCAACTCATTACCTAAAGGCTTCTGAGTGAGAACAATAACTTAACAAACTATTAAGTAACAACTTGTCAACCTCATGATCACAGACGATACATGGGCGACTTTAAATTTGCATAAGAGACTCTCAAAACAACAATCCTAATTTTAATATAAAACCTATTAATTCAAAAAGTCATTATCTCCCTAGGTTTTGGTCTCTTTTTATAAGCTTAAGTTGTCCATGGGCTTTGAAATCTCTGCCCAATATCTTGTCAATCCATAAGCTTATTGTTGCAGAAAATAACTCCTTAAATCTTGGAATCAATATCAAGTTTCCTAATTTGTCTCAACAACCAAATTTAGAAACTTAATATACAGTTGGAAATTAAATTAAATCTTCCAACTAAAGGCTTCTGGATTAGCGCATATATGAGAACTAAATTTGTTTCATATTCTCATATTTTAAACTTCATTATTCCAAGAAATAAAGAATCCAACATGTATTGTTGTTCTGGAAAAACATGTTCTGACATCTTGTTACGACATCAGTCTTCAACACAACACAGTATAACTTGCAGTTCACACACCAGGATGTCACGACATCTTCACTGCAGAAGCATGATAGTAGTTGTGACTTCTTGTTCAATATCAGTTCATAAAGATGTTAGAACGTCTTCCTTAACATTAGCTGCAATCCATTTCTTAGCAGCATGATAGCAGTCATGTCCTGTCAATTGTTGTGACATTTCGCACAACATTATCTCAACAGCATATCAAGGCTTTTTTCACAGTATTACCTTACAACATTAGCTCCACCTGTGATAGCATAATATTCCTAAAGTATTCTGCATAATTAGAATCATAAACCAGTCCAAAGTTCATGTTTGTGTAGAGCATGATGTTGAATGGCTCTTCATAGGACATGTTGTCCGACGTGTTCTTCAATCATTATAAAAGAACATGTGGAACTTCTTATTAACATGTTACAACCATATTATTTTTACCAAACATAATGTCAATCATAAAATCATAGAGTTAACAAACCACACCTCTTTTTGCTTGAACCAAGAAATTTTACTCTCTCTAGTTCCTTCCCAATGAATTCTATACATTATCTTGAGACAAAACCCTAGAAGTTAGCATAGAATAAGGTGTTATACTAATGCTCAATGTTGACGATATTTTTTTGAAACGACACTCTGATGGAACCTAACTGCAACTTCAACACGGTGTTCACAGCATCCCAACTTCGACATAAATCACCATAACTTGAAGTCAACAAGTTTTTTAGTCTGCAATGTGCAGACTCCACCCTAAAATCCATAAATATAATAATATGTTTTGAATTATTATCGAAACATAAACATGTATAATAATGGCATTAAATTGTCGCGATTCGAGTACCTATTTTTTGTTGTGTTCCCTAAATGAGTGACTTTGTTAGTCCATGCAGCAACACATATTTCTTTATATGGTGTTAACCATGTTTCATTCATATACTTCACAAATGATGGAAAATCACCACAAACACTTTCGAAGTGCTTAAAGTGTACATCAAACTCATCCTATGTATTTGAATACATGGTGTTGTTCCATTGATCCATGATATGTTCTTCTCTTTCTGATTTCACGTACTCTTTATATTTCATGATCTCGTTTTTTGAAATTTGGAACGTACACAACAAATGTGTTGTATTTGGAAACACAAAATCCATGACATTCATTAATGCAAGTTTTTGGTTCGTCACCACAACATTCGAAAGAAATTGCTCTTAATAGAATAACTCTTTGAGCTTCTCAAGTGTCTATGTGAAGTTACATCCCTTTCATGTTCCAAATAGGCAAAGTAAATTGAAAACATCAACTTTGTTGATGTAACACCAACAATCTCCAGGAGTCATATCCAGTACCTACACGATTAAAATGCACATAATCAATCAGCTCACTCGACATATTTTAGTATGAGAAAATTAGAGTTCTTACCTATTTGTCTTGTATGTTCAAAAATTAACACCAGATGAAACATATTCAACAACTTCATTGAGTCAAGATGTGTCTAGAAGATATCAGTCTCAATATCTAGATTCTCTCTATTTCTCTTGATTAATAAGGCGCAATAACATTTTCAATTATGTCATTGCACCTCTCTTGCCCAATCTGTATGTTACTCTAACTCTATATATCTGGATAATACTCGTGAAATTTTTTGGATCTTTATATTTCAAAGCAAAAATGATGTACATTGGTGCCATATTGTTCTTCGTCATGTCATTCACAAACTTTTTTCTTGATCTTTTAGACGTCCTAATATGTCATGGACGTCCAACCCCTTATTTAGTCTATGATTATGCATCATGCATCTGACCATCATCTTCCAACTGATATCCCTTGGAACAGATCTCAGCCTAAACTGACATTTAATCTTCATAGTATAGAGGCCATCAGAGGTGTTCTCATATTTATTTTTTCTTCTGTAATTTTCTTCTCTCTCACATATTGTATCTATGGTGAAGAACTGCATAACATCAATATATGAATTCGTAGAAGAAGTTGAAGTTGTCGACTTTGGACCGCAAAGAAAAAAATTCGTCTGCAGACATACCGAAAATTTCAGATATAGTTGAAATTTCTGGTATTCCGGCAATTTTAAATTTCTAATTTTATACTATGTATCCAAAATTTACGTAATTTCCTATTTATGTAATGGCTTTTTGAAATTGCCCCAGAAATTTTGAAATTTCCAGTGAATTGCACCCGGAAATTTTGAAATTTCTCGTTTTTTGTAATCGAAAATTAAGATGATGCAGAGAATTTCTGATATACGCCAAAATTCAGAACCGAAAATTTAGATGATGCAAAGAATTTTTAATATACGCCAAAATTCAGAACCGGAAAGTTGATTAGCATACCGAAAGTTTCATTTTTACCACCTTTAACCAATAGTTTTTTTTTTTTGACATTTATATTTTAGAAGTGAATAGTTTGGGGGAGACTGGTTAAATTCTCCTAAGTCACTCAAGTCTCAACCACTAAATTTATAATTATATTGCGCCAAACTTTCTCAACCTCATGTACGCTCACATATCTATCGTAAAAGCATCACAAACTAATTTTTCGTGCATAACCTATGAACTAATTTCTAAATGAATCTCTAAATAAGATTAATTGCATTCTTCTAATATACTTCATAATGGAGGATGAAAGAATCAGGAGAGGCAAAAAAGAAATATGAGTGGAGTTTATTGCCCGCTTGCATTAAATTTTTGAGGAATTCTTATTAATTATATAAATTATTAAGAATAACATCCATCCGTTAACATTTTTTAATAAAATTATTATATAGAAAATAATAATTGTTCAAAACGACGGTGCATATCATATCATATCCCTCAGGGTATAACGCAAGAATTGGTGTGTAATAAGAGTTGTAACTCAGAAATATCGAGGAAAAAAAATCACAGACAACCTTTGCAGTCAACTCATAAAAGTGACCCAAAGTAGAAGCCGCATAAATAACCTCATTATGAAAAGACAAGCCTGCACTGCAGCATACAAGCATTATGCTATTGTTCAAGGATTTAGACAAATGTAGTTTGAGAAGTCAATACAAGCAAATCCACACATGCAGTCTCACAAGAAAGCATAACAATGATAATTATGTAAAAACAACATTACACGACTTAGCCATTTAAGGAAACCGTCCTACAAGTCTATTATTACATTGTCTGTTAAACTTACCTTATTGTAGGTTAACAGAGAGCTCAGCTTGTTCCGAACTCCAACGATTCCCACCTGAACGGTCGGAATATATACAGAACTTCGGGCGAGCTTTTGAAGAGAAGAGCTACGCAGACACAGACTGCTGCTATGGCAACCATTGACAGCATTGCAGGTCTGTATACGAAAGACTTCCCTACAGCAGTTCTGCATGATAACTTACGATCACAGAGTTTGCAGTGCTTTTGGATAGCTTTAACTTCGGCTTTTCCAATCTCAAAGGTAGTGGACGATTCATCTTTCTTCTTGCTTGTATCGAACTTTGTCGGATTGCTAGGAATATCAACCACGACATGAGCCCCTCCTTGTCTCTTGCTGTTGATTTTCTTTTGCACCAAGTGAATGTAACTGTAATGACCACGTAAACGTGCATAATCTTCAGGTGTTGACCCTGTGCTGTCACGAGCACTTTTCCATGCTTCAATTCCCACCTGAATTAAAAGGCCCGAGTTATCATCAAATACTAAATACCACTAATCTTAGCACAAGAAAATCTCACCCTCTCTTATCAATTTAAGATGGAAGAGTTCTTACCATGCAGGGATCATCAGTCAAAGCGTCCAGAACATCCTCAGAACCATCTTTACCGGCTGCTATATGGAGTGGTGTCAAACCAGCAGGACCGACAGCATCAGGTCTAAACAAGAAGTTTTTATTCTCTCTATCTTTATCTGAAATATTTTGAGGAACAAATCTCAAGAGAAGCTCCACCAACTGCCTGCTATTTCTCCTCACAGATCTGTGAAGGAGACCCAACTCAGAGAGTGCAAGATACAAGGATGCGTGGTCTCCTGTACTCACTGTTCCATCAAGGAGGATGTTTAATAGTTTTTTAACTACTGCACACCAATCGTGGTCTACAGAGAATTCCACAAGCCACTTGAACCGGTCTAATGGAAACAGATCTGCGCGGGATTTCAAGTGAACCGTCCTAGATTTTATTTGGCTTCTGTGGAGAAGCCAGCCCATTTCATGAATGAAATCCATGGCTTGATTTTTTGCTTGAATTTTCCCTGCCCCTTCAGCATCTGGATGAGTATCAATTTCCAGTAAAGGCTCAAGCACACAGATTTCAGAGCAAACATCCTCCTCCACAACTATGAAAGGGAAAAAACTGCTGCTCAAACCCTGGTCCTCAATCTGGAATATTCAAGAAAATTATAAAATAGAAAGCTCAGACTACACATACTTCACCATACTTCATGCATAAAATCTGCTCTTTAGTCAGTATTATAAGAATTGTTTATAGTAAGCAATTATAGGTTATATTATATAACTACTCTTTTTTGCTACAAAAATGTTTAGGCGGAGGGCACTTTCCCTTTTCCAAGGACAAGGCACTCTATGAGCCTTGGTGTCTACTTATCATAATAATTTAAACTTTAATTTGCGATAGCAAGAAATAGCACCTCAATAAATCCTCGTCCATTCATTGCAGGGACAGAACATGAAAATTGGACGCACTGAAGCTCATCGAGATCCTTGGAGCGTTGATCCATAGATTCATGAGTATCTTCACAGGTCAAATAATTCCCTTCTAAAGCACACAATAACCTGAAATAATAAGAACAAGGTTCATACGCAAGAACAAAATATACACACCCACACATGTATATCCAAGAGACTTTCAAACTCTGCATCTAACTTTCAACATGCTTTGTTATTCAATTCACAGGGCAACAAGTAAACAATACCTAGTGGCAGGGCGAGTCAGGTTGACACCCTTCACAGAAAATTGAGCTGTCTTTGATGCTGGTACGGCAATTGGACTAACACTCAAAATCTTACCATAATTGTTACTCCTGAAAGGTAAGGATGTATCAATGACAACCTGGCCTGTAGCAGAAAAGTGTTGCAGTTAGACACCTAGTCATAAAAAGTACAATTTACTGATTTGACATGTGCACAAAGTATAATAACAATGACAACAACGTGGACATCAGAAGTCCACTACCATAGATTTAATTCAATAAAAGTCCATCAAATCAAGTTAATAAGAGGCAGTGACTTGAATCAGATGTTGATACAAGTACTCGACGTAGATGATTTAACCTTAAACAATTAATGTAAATTTATTGAGTAAAATAATGGTTGATGGACTTGGTTGAATACTGCAACTAAATTCCAATTCCTGATTTCTTCTAGACAGATAGCAAAAACAACAATAGAAACATAGCAAGAGACCATTGAAAATGAAGGCCATCTGATTCTGCACCCTGATGTGAATCCATCCAGTTCTCCAAAAATCATCATTTGAGACATCCTGAAGCCTATTTAAACTGGAAGTAAGATCAAAGCAAAGCTGTACAAGAACAAATAAGCCTTGTAAGGTCAAGAGTGTCCCCTGATCGCAGAAATAACCACACACAGACCAGCTAGTAGTTTTAGAAGGACAATGCTTACCTCCTCCCACACAGCCTCAGTCTGACGTAGATAAATAGTCAAAACAATACAACCAGGCCGTATATAGCCTTCAATATCAGTTGGACTGTGGGATAACCAGTCAAGAATCTGGAGTCCAAAACCTTAGAATGATTAAACTTCAAAGAAAAATAATAGTAACAGTTATTCATAGATGCTTTGAAAAGTTTAACGTACCTGTGCTCTGAGTACAAGAGGAAAATCACTTGGTTCTTTACCAAAGAGTTTAAAAACAATTCGATCCGTGCGATTCTAAATGGTGGAAACCAACATATTAGCTGTTGAATAATGACAATCTCAGGATAGTATAAATTTAACATATATAAGGGTGTCATTCAAGAAAGCATTAGGAGCTAGAACCAGAATGAAATTTCATACACGCAAACAAGGCACTACATAGGAAATTACAACAAAAATTTCTGCAAGATAAAAAATAAGGCACCGGTTATTTCTGACACCTAAGGAAAGTCCAGCATGGTCTTTCACAGCATAATTACTGGGGGTGGTGGGGATCGGCATCATATACCATCCTCAAGTCATATGAATGATTTCATCAGAATCACAGCCATTAATAGGCCTGCTATTTTAAACCAGGATTGGTAAAGGATGATCAAAATACTCATATGCAAGGCTTTTTCGCGGTAAATATATCATGGACTGTTCAGTTAGTCTCAGTTCTTCACCTCTCCCTCATTCCCTCGTACTAAAAAGCTCGTGTATATCACGAGGAAGCAGAAGCAAATGAATTTCATTCCCCTCCCTTCCTCTGACCTCTTGTCAGATATTCCTAAAAAGCCGTGCACCCATCAGAATATCAGATATTCTTGAGTAATATTATTTTTTGGATTCTTGTCAAGTAGGATTAGTGAAGCAGTTTAGTTTCACCCCATCAACCTCGGCATGACAAATTAAGACAGCACGGAAAATTCTAAGAACAACAACCAAAAACATCGGTAGTGTCATAAAATCCCAATCACGGGGGAGGAGTATGAGTCTAAGGACTGTGTACATGAGCACGGTGCAACAGAGAATTCAGAATAATGCTGCAATAGATATATACCTGAACTTCGCCAGTGGAACTAGAAGGGGACTGGGCAGATGCGGAATCTGAATTTCCACTTTGAGGTGGACTTGACTGGTGTGAATCCTGTTGCATCCATGGGTAATCAAGAGAGCTAGTAACGATATTTGCAGTGACAGGCAACCTTTCTATGTCCTCTATGCCATCGTCTGAGTCAATATAAATGTCATTCAGATCAAAATCATTCATCTTGGGCTGTCCAGCAGTACTGTCTCTGGCTTCTGAGTAAGCTGGAGGGCTGTTTGAAACACCAGGCTTTGCAGAAGATGTAGTTTGTTGATCAAAAACCGTAGCACCGTGTGCATGTATCACTTGATGCTGAACTTCACTGATAGAAACTGTTTGATTTTGTCGTGTGACAGTTGGAGAACCTTGGGAACCATCAGTAAATAAAGTAGAAACCACCTCAGACTTCCCAAATAAAGACCCTTCTTTCAACTGATTTTCAGGTTCCCGTAAAAGGTTAGACAAGTTCCTTCCCCCTTGTTCACCATTCTGATTAGCAAGACTCCTTAAAAGATGAGTAAGCAGATCCTGATCAGTGGCCTGATTTGACCTGTCGGCTATAATTCATAAAAAATGTCATTATTCATCCTTCCATTAACAATAATATAAGCTCATAGCAAAAATAACAATTGGAGAAACAGATAAGAGAAGATTAAGAGGAAACAAAAATAAATATGCAAGAAAGTCTCATTTTGGGAGTCTCTTTTTACTTTTGAAGATTTCTATGTCTGAAATATGAATTTTTATTTTGCATCCATAATCTTCAATTATTGTGCAGGTTAACCCAAACAAAGACCGACAACAATGCTCTCAATTATTAGTGTTTCAATTCGTAAAAACCATGCCCGGGATCACTACCTTTTTAAATTGACACTTATCTTTATGTTTAAACAATGTCTCCTCTATGTAATTTCTTCTCCAGTATAGCTGTCAATCATATGGGACTAAGGCATATTTGGACAAGCCATCTCATCTGAGCCATTTTCAAACCAGTTGACCAATCAGTCATTTTAAAGCAATTTGTTTTATTATTATTTATTTGGATACTGCCTAAACTGAAGAATATCTTATTCCATAAATTGTCCCCCAAGTTACTAACAGATGCTTCTGAATGGAAACTAGTTGTGTTGTGTACTCGTGCAATAACCTCAAATCTAATTAAGTAATGTCCACTGGCACCAAAAATACCTATTCAGTGTTTATATTGTGGCTAACTCATCTTTACAAAACTGGCTTGTAAAATGAGGGATGAGCCCAAAAAAACTAATATTTTTCTTCTATGTTCTTAAATGTTAGGTCTCACTCTTGAAAATGAAAAGTGAAAATCCCTAAATCCCAACCACTCTTATTTGGATCCTCTCCTTTTCCCCCTCATATTAGGAGAGAGATAGACACAAACAATTTTGATATAAACTTTATACATGGAAAAAAATTGAGTAAATAACTGCTTGTGTCTCTATCTCTCTCCTAACATGAGGGAGAAAAGGAGAGGATCCAAATCCGATTGAATACCCGTAAACTATGATGGAAGGTCAAGCCCCCTACACTTCTCATTCCCATGTTGTAACCCATTTGACCCATTATCTTCCATAGAAATTGAGAGAACACACTTAGTCCAATTCTTCGTCATGAAGTGCAATAGAGACTTGAGGAAATATATGTTGGCCAAGGAGTTATAGTTGACTCTGTGTGAAAAATTCAGACCAACAACTGGATTTACGTGTCTATTTCGGGTTACCAAGGTCAAAGTATGAAATCTCTCCTTGTAATAAATATGTCTTCCCTCCCGCATATCCTTGACAAGATATATTTTTAGTTAACCAAATTTCAAATCAACAAAGTACCTTCCTGCAGCTACTAACATAGCTGTCAATTTCGTCTAGTAAAAAAGTAGTTTAAAACAATACAAAGTCTTTCATCATTTCAAACAAGAGAAACAAGCATCAATCATCATCAACATATCATATAATATGAATACGAAGCCAACTAGGCCCTGCGTACAGAAATTAGACTAAAGAGATACTTACGCTGCATATTTGAAAGTATCTTCAATAAACTTATCAACAGATAGCTACTGGTCTGATCATCATTTGGTGAGCTTCCATTAGAAACAGTCTCCCGATTTGTTTTCCTCCTCCTGTCATTATGGCCTGCCAAACGCCTTCGACAGCTTCTCTTTCCTTCATCAAACTCTTGAAGTAAGTGAAACCTGTTGACAAAATAAACGAATACCATGAAATCAAATTAATCTAGATCCAATTTCCAGCTATTCGCTACCCGGTAAATTAAGAACCGATACACTACAAACAAAAAGAACTAACCTACTGCATTGTTGGCAGAACCGCTGCATCACGTTTCCAACAAGAGACTTACTTGCCTTCGAGTGCACCTCACAAACCTTATGACGTCGGTGATAATCTTTAGCATTGTTGAGATCTGCGCGACAATCCTCCACCTGACAAAATGCTCTACTGGAGCTACCTCCAGCAGCTACTCTACTTTTCTTCCCAGTGTTCCCTTCCCATGTAACAACTTGACCACCACCACCACCACCAAGGTTTAAGCTAAGACCACCACCTTCCTTATTCAAACTCAGTTCATCCTCCACTACAATAACCCTCCTCTTCCTCTCTCCTTCCTTGTTCTTGTTCCCTTGAGAAACCCCAAGATCTAACTGTTCAGAACAAGAAGATGAACTGTTTGAATTGGAGCAACCACCAACACCAACAACAGGAAGAGGCAAAAACTGTCTCTGCTCCGGGACAGGACTCAACCTACTAGCTATGAAAAGATCACCATCCCATTTCCAATTATTCATATCCCACTCAGGCCTTTTCCCCGTAGCCCTCAAATCAGATAACCCATTACCACTACCATTACCGTACAATTGAAAAGCTTCCATTTTTTCACACAATTCACACAGAAAGAAGAAAAAAAACAAGCAATTTCAAAAAGCAACGACAACAACAACAGTAGAAAACAAATTAATCTTACTCATGTTCTGTTCTTGTTCCATATAGATCAAGAAAAAGTAGTAAAATTGAGTGAAATTAACATAGCTAAGTCAACTAGAGAAAATTGAGTAAGAGTATAGTTGAAGATTGATGATTCAGAAGAGTGGATCGAATGAAATTGGGAAAGTGCGGGAAGTAGGGTTGGGTGGAAGAGGAAAAGGATGTGTGATGGAGATGGATGGGGGAAGATGGATGGATGAATGAATGTGAATTCTTTGCGTGACAAAGAAAAGGGCAATGGTGGTAATGGAAGATATAGTACAATGATGTGATATTCTATGTTATGTTGTATGTACGCACTAAATTATACTAATACACAATACTAATACTAATAACAAAAAATTATCATTCAATTCAACTCTATTAGGGCATGCAAGCATCACTTAAAAGAAGATTAAGAGTATTTAACTCTAAGTATTAAAATTAATCATTGTATAATTAAAACTAGTTAAAAAAATTGTGTAAATGTTTTAAAAATGGGTAATCTGGATTTTAAAGATCTAGTGTGACGTCTAATATGGGTAACCTAGATTGTTTAAATTTAATACGAGGAATTTACTTAAACAAAATAGAATTTGTTTCATTTATGTTATATCTCGCTGAACTCATATTATCCTACAATTTAGAATCATTTTCTACGATAAATTTCATAAAATTATGTCTCTCTAGTATGTCCATTCTCAAGTATGTATCATATATTTAAATATGAAATTGTTGCAAATGTTAAATTTTAAGGTATTATTTAGTCAATTTGTGTTTGAAATTATGTGTTTCACCATGTCCACATCTCGCAAAATCTATTGACTATTTGTATGTTCCATCGTGTTATAGTTTAAAGCATCATTTTAGAGGATGCTTCTAACCAATGTAAAGAGTATCCAGATGATGTGGTCAAATAATATAATGAGGTTGGTTATCAAATCTCAACATCTTTTTTCATCTTTAGGAGCACCTAAATTGGGTCATCTAAGCAAAGAAAGTCGATTTTAAAAATTAATATTTTCTCGATGCTCGAAGATATTAGTAAGTTGTCATAAAAATAGAGTTTGAGAGTAACTCGAAGTAGTAATAAATTAGTTTGCTTTCTCATTCAATGAAAACTCATCAAATCGTCTTATATAATTATTTTTTAACAATAAATATAACTTATTTAGTCTTGATAGTATGTAAGATAAATCAACAAATAAATGCGTTATCGGTAGACCATTTTTATATATGCGGAAGGTAAATTCATCTTGGAGTTTTAGCTGACTTTGGATCTTACGATAGCAAATACATGGTTTAGCAAAAGATATGAACATACTCTCACATATAAAATTGTGGTGACATGTTCTCATATAGATTTCTTTCTCACCAGGAAGTTAGATAGGAAGATTTAATTGGACTATAAAGTTATTCCATAATTGAACTTGATTATCCAACATAGATTTTTGTTCATGGATGTAAGAGTTATGGGGATAGCAAAGAGACAAAGTCATATGGTAACACAGTAGATTAAATGGTGGCATTTGAAGGGAGAAAAACAAGGAATTTTCCAACACAAGATCTTGGAGGGAGGGTCTGGACAACCACGATGAATTGCAAATGATATGTGGAATAAGATACTCCACGATATTATAAAAGTGGCTAAAGAGATGTTGGGTGAATCAAGAGGTTTTGGACCAAGAGGTGAAGAATCGTAGTGGTGGAATGAAAGTTCCATAGTAAGACTAAAAAAGATTATTTTAAAGAGTGGTATAGGTGTAAAAATGTCGAAACTTGGAAAACGTACAAGAAAGCTAAAAATGAGAATAAAAAGGCGGTGAGTATAGCAAAAACCTAGGATTTTGACGGATTGTACCAATTTATATGAACTAAGGAGGGAGAAAAATCCATATATAAGCTTGACAAGTGAAGAGAAAGAAAGACTATACATTTGTATCATGTGAATTGTGTTAAGAATGAAGGCAAAGTCTTGGTTCAAGAAAAGATATAAAGAATAGGTGGAAGACATATTTATACAACCTATTTAATGAAGGATATGGTATCTCACTAGACTCCAGCAGACTCAATATTAGAGAAGAGTATTAGAACTATAATTACTACCGTCAAATTGAAAAAAAGAGGTCAATGAAGTGTTGAAAAGAATAAATAACAATAAGGCGGTTGGACCCGGAAACATACCTATTGAAGTGTGAAAAATTCTTATAGAGAGAGAGGTATTTAGTGGATCATCAAACTCTTTAATGAAATTATGAGGTCAAATCGCATGTCAGATGAATGGAGATGAGACTTTTAATTTCAATCTATAAGAACAAGAGGGATACGCAAAATTATGCAAATTATAGGGGATTAAACTTATAGTCATACCACGAAGTTATGAGAAAGAGTGATCGAATGAAGATTAATAAAAGAGAGTCATGTTACTAAGAATAAATTTGGTTTTATGTCTGGAAGGTTGACCATGGAAGCAATTTATTTATTTTGACGTGTTATAGAGCATTATCAAATGGACCAGCAGGATATGCACTCAATTTTAATTCACTTGGAGAAGGTATGATAGAGTGCCTATAGATATTTTGTGAAATGACCTAAAGAAGAAATAGGTTAGGATTGCATATATTTGAGTTATCCAAGATATATATGATGTGTGTATCAACTAGTGTGCATATACAAGGTGGAGAGACATATGATTTTCCCACTACTATTTGTTTGCATCAAGGTTTATCTTAAGCCTCTACCTTTTTACTTAATTTTGGATGTACTCGTGGAACACATCCAAGAGCTAGCATCGAAAAGCAAGATTTTTGCATATGATATAGTCCTTTTTGGAAAGTCCAGAGAAGGATTTAAATAAAAGCTTGGAACTTGCAAACGAGCTTTAAATACACATGGTTTTCACCTAAGAAGAAGTAATACGGGGTATATGGAATGTAAGTTCAACAAAAAAAAAAGTGTTTCTAACCTAGAGGTGAATGTTGGATACCGTATTATCCGACAAGTCACACAGTTAAAATATCTTGGGTCCGTAATACAAAATGATGGATAAATAGAAGGGGAAAACTATTGAATTCAGCTGAGTGGTTGAAATGGAGAAGGGCATCAGGTGTTTTATGTGATGCAAATGTACAACTCACGTTGAAGGGATAGTTTTATTGGACTACGATAATACCTGAAATTTTGTACGGGAATGAATGTTAGGCAGTTATGAATCAACACGAGAATAAAATAAGTGTAGAAGATATGAGGATGTTGCGGTAGATGTATGGTAAGACTCGAAAAGATAAAATTATAAATGAAAATATTTTAGAGTGTCAGGGTAAAACCTATAGTTGAGAAAATGGTGAAAAATAGATTTAGGTGGTTCAGACATGTAGAGAGGAATCGGTAGATTATGTAGTAAGAAGGGTAGACCAATTAGAGATAAGACAAATAATTAGAGGAATGGAAATACTACTATAGAAGTTATTAAAAGAGATCTCGAGATTAATGGTTTGGACAGAAGAATAGTCTCTAATAGAACATTATGACGAAAATTGATCCATATAGCTAACTCCACTTAGTGGGGTAAAGCTTAGTTATTGTTGTTGTTGAGTTCAATCCCTATTGGCACTATTTATTTATATTTATGTATTAATATAAACAAATTATTGATATTTATAAATCAATCATTTTTTTAAACAAATTGTCATAGTTTTTGTGTGGATAAAAATAACAACTAAGAATTTATTTAAGTATAAAAAGTATTCAAATGGAAACAATATAAGATAAAAAAAAAAAAACAATTTCTAACAAGAAATGTAAAAGAGTTACCACATTCAATCCATGAAATATATAACATAGCAAAACAACCCCATGGAAGAACACGGCTAAATCTTAGAAAAAAACATTCTTCCTAGATATCACAAAGAACCTATAACAATAAGGCAAAGAGCACTCACCCCTCTATCTACTCTGACAAAGAGTTGGGTTCTCAATCTAGGAAAAGAAAGTACAAGGGATTTCTGCATATCTTTCAAGACGCCATTTTCAAGTTAGGAAAATACTCTTATCGTCTGCATTATTCCCAATGATAGAAGAGGCAAATTTTAATATCGTTATGAGAATTCCAAATTGACCAAATCACACAGTGCCAAATCATAATCAAACCACCTTTCATCCTAGACCTATCGCCCAAAGATCTAACGACAAAGAAAAATAAAGCTAAGATTCCTTGGAAGTGGAAAGACTAAAATACCAAACCAACAACCTAAACATCTCATACTAAATAAACACTTGGTCATAAGTCACAAAAAAATTATCAATTGACTCATTCTCCCCCCATACATCGGATAAATAACACCCTCGCAATCCATTAACACCCTACGCCTAAACAAGTTATCTCTAGTAGGCACTTTCTTTTGGAGGAGTTGCTAAGAAAAAACAACTATTTTAGAAGGTCCCCAAACATCTTAGATAAGAGGAAGAACCAAGATCTTGAAATTGACCAGAGGACCATTTTTACATATCAATCTCAAGAAAGCTAGATTAAGTTGAGGCAACAAGAAAAGAAACTTGTCCTCTAATTTCCCCCAATATCACGTCAGAATTTAGGGAGATGGTCACTTCTTGAATTGATAAAAGCATATTTTGGACCATCAACTCCTAGTAGACGACGAGTGATCTTTTTCAATTTAAATCTCAAGTTATATTACCATTCAAAAACACTAAAATTTGACCCATTGTCCAATCCTGTTGGTCAGAAATATCGAAGAGCCTAGAAAATCTAACAAACAAGGGAAAAACCCAACCCACATATCCTTCTAAAAGGAGGTTTGGAGAACTGATCCCACTTTCTTATTATGAATAGACACTAACCAATTATGAACAACCTCAACTTTCGATCCCATAAAAGACACCTCTTACCACCAAAATTAAGCATAATAGAACCAAAAAGACATGTCTCTTGAAGGGGGAGGATAACACTTAAATTCCATATCTAATAGATAAAATATCACACTAGAATCCATAGAAATCTGAAATGAACCCCCATTTCCACTTGGCCAAAAGGACTAAATTAACCAAACAAAGATCTCAAATTCCTAAACCCCCTCGTAATTAGATTTACATGTTAGACCATAATATATAATTTGATCCTATGTTCCTGATAACAAAAGAACAAGATTAATAAACCAGATGCGAAAATAAAATTTGAGAATTACCTTCAGCCATTGTTGCAGTGTTACTGCTAGGGGTGGCAAAACGGGTTGGGCCCGACGGATCGGCCCGTTTGACCCGCTATTTTTGGCGGGCTGGGTTGAGGTTTTTGACTCGGTACCTTAAGTTGGCCCGCCCCGCCTAACCCGCTTAAAAAAGCGGGTCGAGGCGGGTTTTGTCTGCGGGTTTTTTGTTAAAACTTTTTACTTTTTACTTCGAATTAAAACAACTTTAAATATAAAAATAACAGTCTTCTCTTAAGATTATGTTGATTAAATTGTATTTTAAATTATTATACAGACAAATTGAATTATAAGCTCAATGTTTTTTTATAACTTTCTAATACATGTGTTGATTGTAAAATCTTGAAATAAAAGAACAATTGTATAACATGAGGAATTATTAAGTTTTCAATACATTAGCTCACATGTTTTCTTTAGAAATAAATGTTGATTTTAAGAAAAGAAGGATTTGATTAGTGTATACATGTGACAAATTTAGAATTTAACTATTAAGAAATCAGTCAATATAAGAATCTACATGATGTAAACATTTAGAAAGTCAAATGTTGATATTTTATGCACTACTATTTTATGCACTGCGATGTTTTATGTAGTGTAATTGTTATCATTGTTTGTCTTGTGTAAAATCTTAATATGGTTCTTTAGTAGTTAATTTTTAAATAGGATTATGATGATATATATCGTTTTGTTTTTATTTTAATATCTTTTTATTTATTGTGATTGAGTTTATTTCATTATTTTTTGGGTGTAATTGGTCTTTATCTATTCTATTTTTTGAACTATTTGGACTAACACATGTTGAAGTTCTATTATGTGTTAAAAATATATTTTTTCGATTCTTTGGTAATGATTTAAAATTTTATAAATTATGTAGTAAATCAAATTTTAAAATAAAATATATATATATAAATTTGGCGGATCGGTCGTCAACTCGGTAGTAAACGGGACGGCCTTGACTTTTGAGTTCGGACGTCTAAATTGGCCCGTCCCGCTCCGCTTTTGGAAGGGCTTAAACGGGATGGGCCTAAACGGGTGCCTTT
The DNA here is from genome assembly GCA_021764765.1 of Vicia sativa. Classification (NCBI taxonomy): domain Eukaryota; kingdom Viridiplantae; phylum Streptophyta; class Magnoliopsida; order Fabales; family Fabaceae; genus Vicia; species Vicia sativa. The sequence continues at coordinate 96,241,424 of CM038795.1, read as the reverse complement.
GCCACCCCTACTTGCTGCCTTTAATTCTTCCAAACTCATACTCTCTCGATAGAGATGGATGTATTTCTAAAAGCGATGACACAAAATTTTGGAGATCAAAGGCTATTTATAGGCTTGATTCTACCATCAAGAATTTAAAGTCATTAAACTCATTACTATCAAAACATTTTATATATATATATATATATATATATATATATATATATATATATATATATATATATATATATATATATATATATATATAATTAAAAATTACATAACAATATATAAATTTTTTATAAATTTTTATATAACAATAAATTATTATTGAATTTTTATATAAACATAAATCATTGTATTTTTATAAAATTTTAAATATATTATTAAAAAACTTCATTTTTCTCTCAAATTGACTTTAGAAAAACAAAATAATATTACTTACTATCTAACAATAACTATGATATTTGAAATAATATTTTTGTAATATCATTTACATCAATGTGAACATAATAGTTTCTAGTTTATATTTATTGTAATGAAATTATAATAATTATTACTACTAAAAATTTTATAAAAAAAATTTGATGGTCAAATACACCATTATTGTATAACAAACAATAACGTTTTAAAAGTGTAGATGAAAGAAAAGAAGGAAAGTAGAATGGTGGGAAATGGGAACAGTACATCCTCCACCAGCAAAGTGGTGGGCCCCACATGTCTCTGAAATTTAACGTACAAAAAAGATAAGATTAAGATGCCTTCGGTTTCCTAATCTAACAATCCTGTTCCTGGGACTCTGTTGGTGCGTTTCCTCCTTGCCAGGTTACCTTGTTTGTTTTTCTGTTTTTTCTTCTTCTTCATCGTGTGACAGTAAAAAAACGTGACATTTCACTCAAGTGCTTTTTTCTTCATTTTTCAAAGATTCTGTTCAACACTGCCACGTGTCGCTATAATGTTTCATAGACGTGTGAAATGAATCTTCTCACACCCATCACTTTTTACTAGTACGACATTGTTAACCTTTTGGATTTGATTGTGGTTATTGGCTTCTAATGTACACCAATGTGAAAGTTAAAGAATACTATACAATACCGTGTGACACTGTGAGTAAAGGTGACAATGTTTTTTTTTTTACTTTTTCTTTTCAAAGTAAAGTGATGTGTAAAATGATCTTATACTATCAACTAATATTATTATACAACAAATAATAAATTTTAATTGGATGACATTCAATACATTATCTTTTAACTTTAAAATTTAATCAATAAATTTTTGTTTTGAATGAATTTTAATTATTAGAGAGTAATTATTTTGAATTGTTGATTAGTAACTTGTTTTGGATATTAAGTTTCACGTTTTAAAATTTGGTAGTGAATAATTAATTGATGAACATTTTGTTATTTTTGAATTTAGTTGGATATCGGTATTCCAATCAAATAAGATTATTTATTTTTATATCATATTTTAAATTATTTTATTTTGAAATAAATTAAAACTTTTAATTAATTTGCACTAAATATATTATACCGACTACTTATACTTAAGAATTTATCTAATTATTTTAATTCTTATTTAAAAGTGTTTGTAGTTCTTCCATTCAATTAATTCAATTCTTCTCTATATTTTTATGTATAATTATTCTGTTTTTATTTTGTTTTTTTTTTTGTCGCAATTATTTGTGAGTGTTTTAACATTTGGTATCTTAGCTTTTTATTTGATTGATAAGATTGAGGCAATAATTTTCTTGCAATAGTAAATGCCATTTAAAATTATCAACTTCGTATAATTAAGAATTCGACACTTTGATGCTCGTCATGACCATTGAACTATATTGATGAAAAACTTTTTAAAAAGAGTATTGGACATTAGTTGAAAATGGCATCACAAAATTTATCTATAAGGAACTTAATAAAAAACTCAAGTATCAAGGGTTGGTACAAGTAAAGTGTACGTAATTTCAAGCTCTTCAAAGAGATTTTGGATTCTTCATATGAAGATGGAAGAGTCGACAAGTGACTATTTAATAAGGACAGTGACAATTGCAAATAATATGTGAATCCATGGCGAGAAACCAGAAGATGTTACTATTGTAAAAAAAACTCCAATTTATGATTGTGAAATTTGATTATCTAGTTTACTCGATTGAGGAATCACACGACATTGATACATTTTTCATCGATCACTTGTAAAGTTCGTTGTTGATTCATAAGAAAAGAATAGTCACTATAGCTGAAGAAAAAGATTTGAAGGACTCTACCAATGGCCCAATTGCTTATTTCAGAAGGAAAAGAAAAAGACGAATTCAATTCTTATTTCAGAAGCAAGGCATGTGGTCAAGGATCAAGATTTAATTAATCCCACATTGAATACTTCAATTGTCATCGATAAGGCCATTATAGGCCAAAGTGTCATAATTTCATTAGAGGTCAGGAAAAAAAAATCAAATTATGCCATGATAAAAAAGTAATAACATTGTTGATGACAATGTCATGACAAAGAAGCATAAGAACTAATCATGTGTGGAGTGTTATATTTGTGAGAGTCTTAAACAAGTGCGGCTCAGACGTCCTTGCCTAAGAGTGATATAGTCTAGACGACATGTACAATACATTTGTCTCCCGTTAGTTAGATGAGAGTAGGGATGACAATTGAATCCATTAAGACAAAATTCATCAGATCCATCCATTAAAAAATCCATGAAATTCATCCACCAAATGAAAAATAAGTTAATGGATTGATCAAATCCATCCACCGCATTTTAATGATCCAATAGATTATTTTTTAAATTCAATAAATCTATTTCTTTTTAAAATAAAAAAATTAATTTTTTTACAAAAAAAATAAAACAAGTTTTTCCAGAATAATAAAAAACTGTTAAACTTTAAAAAAAACCACAACAGAAAAAAAATGAATTTTTTTAAATAAAAAAACTGGAAAAAAATATTTTTTCTGAAAAATAAAAAAAATGAAAATAAAAAATATTTCAAAAAAAAAAAGATTTTCTTTTCCAAAATATATAAAATTTGAAAGAAAAAACAGCATAAATTTTTTTTTGAAAAAAAATACTGAGAAAAGAATTTTTTTCCGCAAAAACAAAATTGGAAATTGTTTTTTGAAAAAAAAAATAAAAATTCCTAAACAAAAAAGAAAGTGAAAATATGAAAATTTCGTAAAAAAATTTGTTTCTAAAAATAAAAAATTTGAAAAAAAAAATGAATTTTTTTTTTTGGAAAAGAATAAAAAAACTTTAAAAAATTTGAAAAAATCATAAACTTTTTTTTTAAAATAAAAAAACTGAAATAATATATTTTTTTTAAATAAAAAAAATATTTTTCAAAAAACTGAAAAACACAAATATTTTTTTAGATGGATGGATATCCATCTATTAAAATGTTGTTAATGGATGAATTAGATTGAATATTTTTAAGGAAGTTTTAGTGAATTGTAATGGATTAATGAATTGTTTTGATCCATCCATTAACAATCGAATCCATCCATTTTGTCACCCTTAGATGAGAGGAAGTCACCATTATCCTACTCACTGTTTCCCTCGACTTCTACACCTAGCAACTTTCGTCCATAGTTAAAAAGAGAGCTTCATCCCCGTGCCAGAAGGTACCAACTGTAGCAATGTTGGACACTCTGATAGAGAAGTGTGTTGCCATAGACAAGTTACGCAATTAAAACCATACATTGGAGGATGATGTACATAATATCAGACAATGTAAGCAAGAGTCCAATCCCCAAAGGAAATAGAAGTGTTGGATCCCTTGCCTAACTCAAACGAGATATGGAGAGCACCCATCCCTGAGGGATTCTAACCTTCATAGTTGGTCAAGTTCGATCAATGTAGTGACCCCTATGAGCATGTCACCTCCATAAACACATAGATGGTTATCCTAGGAGGGCTTGGCTCCCTGAAGTGCAAGTTAATGTCAGGTACTTTAAGAGACGCTGACATGCGATGGTATATAGGTCTACCTTGTGCCTCAATCTCCAACTATCAATAATTGGTAAAGAAACTTGTACAACAGTTTGCCATTAAGCATCATAGGAAAATGTCCGCTACTAGCCTGTTCAACATATGTCAGGGTTCATCACAGTTGTTGAGGTACTACCTCACCCAGTTTAACGAAGCCACCAACAAGGTCATCCCACGAGACCTAAAAATGTTTGTGGGGGCATTCTAAAATGGACTCAATGGGGACACTTTAACGAGTCTCTCGGTCATAAGCCATCGCTCTCGTTGGCAGATGTGGTTAGCATAGTAGAATGTTATATAAAGGGTGAGGAGAGTGACATCTAAAAAGAAGGCGCATGATGTCAAGGAGTTTGTTACCAATGTCGAGGGATTACAAAAAAAGGAATAATAATTATACCCGTCTCATTAAAGATAAGATTGCGTTCAAGAGAGTAGGCAAGACAACGAATAACTTCACGTCCTTAAACGCCTGCCATTAACACACTTAGTGTGAGGTTCTAAACATGTACAACATATCCCTACATTGCCCGGTATGAAGGTGGATGTAATGGGTCATAAACCAGGAAAATGGTGCAACTTCTATAGACTCAACGGACACCACATCGAGGATTGTTACAAACTCAAGAAGGTAATTGAGAGACTAATCCATGAGGGACACCTCAAGAAATATGTTAAAGACGTCTCTTTCGATGGTTCAGATAAGGATAACACGAGAGGGCAAGTTGACGTAGGAAGCCTTAGGCCAAAAAAATAAAAAGATACATTCCATGGCGAGGGCACTAAATTTATGCGCCACATGTTAAACACCGTAGAAAGAGGATTCACTATGGGCGGGGAGACTAGCTTCACCTGTAAAAGGTATTCTCTCAAAATCCTGGATATAGAAGATCTCCCCCACGTCTAAGGAGAAGGCGAAGCCCAAACGTCAAAAACCATAATCTCTTTCTCTAAGAAAGATACAACTAGAATCCACCCTCACAATGATGACCCCATGATCTTACCTTCAGATGCCACGAATGAGAGATCGAAACAATTCTCATAGACCAGTGGAGTTCTATACATATTTTGTACTGGAAGGTGTTTGAAAGACTTCTCCTCGACCCAGATGAGTTGAAACACTTCAAAGGTTCGTTGGTTGGGTTCTCTGGACTGATACAAGTAAAATGATACATCACCTTGAATACCACTTTTGGAGAGCCGGGTCAAGCTAAAGAAATAAAGGTCATGAATTTGTTTATTTATGCCTCATATTCCTACAATATGATTATAGGGCGACCAACTTTTAACTAGCTAAGCATAGTCTTGTTTGTTCGGTGTTTATGTATGAAGCATCTTCTCTTTAATGGGCGATGAAGTGTTATCCAAGGATATCAAGAGATCCCCAAGAAATTTCATGTAGAGAGCCTCAAATTGAAAAGGGTTTGCACTCTAGGCATAAAAGCCAAGAAAGTGGGATCATAAATTAAGACACCAGGAGAAACCTGCAAGGGAAAAAAGGCTTCCCATCTAACCACTAAGGAGATCGAAGAATGTGCCCATAAGGAATGCCATATGAAGCCAGAGTTTTAGAAACCGCTCCAAGGTCATTGTTTGTGAAAGAAGACTAAACACTTTAATCAACCGTTGGAAAGGAAGAGTGGACGCTTAACTCTCTACAATATATTAAAAAAAGATACAAATGCCCACATCCATCATCTTGTATTTGGTTGAATAACAACCATCATTTTATGTACAAAGGGGTTCGTGAGTCTTTCCTACTAAAAGCTCTCAAATATTATTGAAAGCTCTTAAGATCAATTCTTAGAGACATGACTAAGTCATTTTGACTGAACCTATATAATTCTTGGTGTTTTTATTCTTCCCTTAACTCTTTAAACTCTGCCATTTATTTTTTGCTTTTTACTTTCCACTGCTTACGTTTTTCAAACCCTGACTTTAATATAAAAATGTTTTCAAAACCACATTTTCAAACCACACAATTCATCCCCTCTTGTGTGAGAAGTATCAAGTTTAAAAAGTGGAGTTAGAGCCTAACTTCTATTTAAGTATTGATCCACTCAGAAGGAATGTGACTTCCGACACAAGATCTTTTTTAAACACACCACCATATTTTGAAAATAACACTTTTTATATTTTGCAAGCGAAATTCAAAAAAATTCTTCATAGTTTAAATCCTAAATTGTGAAAAACAATAGTCAATGGTATGATTTACCATACTCATCAAATAGATGATGAAGCAGTGGAAAAACACCGTTCTCTTTGGACTGAAGAAGAAAAGAGAAAGATAAATATGATCTCAAAACCAAGAATTTAATAAAAATGTCTTTAGATGATAGTAAAAAATTTTATGTTCGTCATTGTAAAACCGCCAAGGAAATATGGGATATTATAGAAAAGATATATAGAGATACTCCAAGTGTCAAACAAGAGAAGATGAACACACGAGACTAAGAAGATGAAATATTAGTCATATATGTTTTTCTAATATAGGAAAATTTGTTAGAAACTGTTTTGTTAACAAATATTTAAGAATTAAGATTTGAAAATTGATGACTTCTCGGCAAGTATAATGATAGTGTCAAAGTAATAAAAATATCGAATCCACATGGACTGCTATTTAACAAGACAACATTGTGCAATGTTTCATAAATACTAAGTGGGGGGATTTTGAGATTGCGAAAAGAAAATAAAGTGTTATGTAAATAATATAAGAGCGGTTAGGATTTGTATTGAATTCCCTATTTATCTACTATTGATGCTCGATGTATTACATGAATGATATTGTCACTATAATTCCATGGCGAACTAACAAAACCATTATACCCAATCTCTTGGTGTAAAACTCATTAATCTCTACTAGAAGTATCTTGTCCCTATTCAACTAGCACAAGTGAAATTAGGTGATGCAATAGTATGTTAATTCATAAGCCACTACTCGATGTCTCTCATCCTTATTCAATCGACGTAAGTATGACAATTACTCTAGGTCCAACTTATAGACTAATGGTCAGTACTACTTATTGCCCAAATTTAGATTAAAAGAGTATCTCACATAAAAAGAATTATAAATAGGAAGCAATTGAATATAATTATAACTCAAATTATTCATGCAATAACAAATCAAACTTATGTCCCAATAGTATAGGTTCATCATTCAAAACCTAACCAAGAGATAATTAGCTACTCATAATAAAAATTACAATACCAAATAAAAATAACAGGTTTACATAAGAGGTCCCTTGAAGATCTGGCTTCCAATGGATTCAAATGCACTATAAATATGCCTTCCAGTGTTATAAATTGTCACTTGCAGTGTGAAATCGCAGAACCCTCGAAAAGTGCCCAAACTCCCTTTTTAAAGCCTTCAAAAATAGTCGGACCATGTTATAATTTTCCCAAAAAAAGGTCCATCACGCGTCATGGACCTTATCAGATGATTTCAAAGTAACTACTGGCTATGTATTTCATAGCTAGATGGGTTGTATCTTGGAAATCAAAGAAACATACTATCTTGGCTCAGTCCACAATGAAATCTGAGATGATAACATTAGCGACTGCTAGTGAATAATCAAGTTGGTTAAGATGCTTGCTATTTGAGATTCCCTTATGGAAAAAATCTATGCCAACTGTGTTGATCCACTGCGATAGTACCACAATTATTGTTAAAATTGAGAACCGTTATTATAATGGTAAATGACGTAAATTAGAAGAAAGCACAACACTTTTAGAGACTGTATCTCTAAAGGAGCTGTGAGAGTGGATTATGTACGCACTAAAAAAATTTAGCAGATCCTTTGACGAGAGGATTAGCTAGAGAGAAATTATATAATACATCATATAAGATGAGACTAATGCCTATAGGAATATGAGTTACTCATGATGGTAATTCGACCTAAATGACTGGAGATCCCAAGAAATAGGTTCAATGGATAATAATAAGTTGTGAGTAATATGAGGTGAACATTCTAATGTGAATCCTGAAGTTATAAGAGGATGAGATGATAGAAACTCTTAATGATATCTATATTCTGTATGAGGGAGTACCTAGGCTACATGAGTACTCTTGATAGAATCACCTATGTGATTGTGGAACTTAGGCCGGTTCCTATGGAATTTCGAGGCAGAATTCCTAGAGCCTTCACTAAACTAGGATACACATGTAGGGCCATTAAAGCACGAGCTATTAGAATACACCTTAAGAAAGCGTTGTGTGCGAGTTTGATGTCTGAGATAGAGTTCAAGATATTTGTGTCACTCTTGTTGAATCAGACTCCTACTTGCTACACAAAGGTTCAAGTTGTAGACACTTTTGTTTATGCATAATCTTAGAAACGTTTGACGTTACTTCTAAAATCACTTCTTTAAATTCAAGTGGGGGATTGCTGGAACATGTCCATGTTCCAATATATTGAATTTAAAAATATTTTAAGTCTCACATTGTTAAAATGATTTTTGTGGTTGAAAAAAAAATCCCTTAGTCCCACATTGCTTATGTGAGAAATTTTAACTAGTTTACTTCACTATATAAGGAGTGCACATGTTTCATTCCAAATTACACCAAAAACTTTTCTATTAGTTTTTCCTTCCCCACTCTCATAACTCCGCGTCTCTCGAATTGTCGAAGCGCCAACTTCTCCCACTTTCTTCCTACTCGTTGAATTTTCCGAGTATTTTCTTGAATTCTCTTTAGAGAATTATGTTAATTTCTCCTCATTTGAGTTGAGAAATTTTCAAGCATTAATATTAGGATTCTCTTTGGAGAATTATTTGGATTTTTCTTTATTGGAGAAATTATTTGAGTTTCTTTTCGATTGAGAAATTACTACGACTGATCTTTGTACTAGATTCTACGAATCGTACTAGATTCTATCGTGCAAATAATAATCGTACAATATAGAACTAGGCTGTTTTATCTTGGAGGCGGCGCGGTAGTTCGGCTGCTTTGCATAAATTTGGACAGTGCCGTAAAACGCCTTAAAGAGAGTGACCTAATCCGCGACTCAATTTAATAATTTCTTCGGTGACAAATTTTTCAAAACTGTGAACCAACCGTTACAATTATTTAAGCGCTTAAAAACTCTAAAATAAAGTGTCTAATTTGACTAGATGAGATTGGATATTTATAGATATAAATAAATAGTAGATACATGAACCGTAAGATATAAATGATATATTCACACTCATCTTCAATTGTGATAAACTGCTTTTGTAAAGTGATTTTACATCAATAATATTTTATATTAAACTATTTTTTCACAAGAATCTTTTTATACATAGAGAATAGAACAGTTTCTTTTCACAATATAAAGGTATAGTAGTTAGTCAACTCAAATACAAGTGAGTGGAAGAAAAGCCAAAATAAAAAGTATATGAATACAAAATTCATAACATTAAACACACCTCCCACTTTTCACATTTGTCACCAACTTTATTTCACATAACAACTTTTGATAAGTTCCATTAACTCCAAAAGCTTATAGTACAAAATTAGCAAAAATGCAACCATTACTTTGACCTAAAATAACTGATATCACAACTTGTGTCGGAAATGTGCGACAAAATCTGAGAAAATAAAATGTAAAATTGTACAAATAAATTAACATTCACAAGTGTGTCGATTGCATCTATAAGTTTTTAGAATAATCGAAGTTAAAAATAATTTAAATATAATATTCATACACTTTAATCTAACGAAACTTTTTTTTTAAACAACAAAATCGTGAGTATTCTCGTTCAAAAACAAACAATAACTTATAATTGTACCGACACATGTTTGAGATCGACTGGAAGACAATAATAATTGTATTAGGTATAACTAAATTTGGAAGAACATTTCCAACTAGGATGTCACCAATCTGATGAATCAAAGAGCCCACAAATCCATCTAAAGCTGAATAAATATTCTCCACTGTTTCTTCCTTCAACCATGTTCTTAATGGAGTAGGGATACGAGTCCATTCAAAGGACACACATCAAGTGGAGCACAACACAACAACAACAGCAAACTGCCACAACACAAACAAAAAACCTCAATTAATTAACAATAACATACTACTACTAATTCTACTAATTATTAATTAATGAATTAAGCTGTTTTAGTTTAAATGGTTACTAATAATGAGAATGAAATCTAGCAACATGCATAAATCTGTTTCGTTCCCTTCCTAGCTAACAATATTTGTTTTATATGATGTTTAAAAAACACATTGGGAAACAACATTATTGCTAAGAACATGTTTTCAAATGCAAAGAGTCGTGGATTATAGGCATAGCTCACAATCACATTCTGTGACAACAACACAATCATTCATTTTGTTGGTTTAATCGGTTCATTGTTTTTATTTGAGTATAATTCAATATTATTAAATCTATTTTTTAAAAATAGAACTATCATTTTAATAAATTTATTTTAAATATTTTTAATTAACGTGAGATTTGTGTTTTCTCTATAATTTTTTCACATCTAATCGTGTGAATATAAATGATGGATGTCTTGAATCAATAATTTATAATACTTAAATTAAATATTTTTATATTAAAAGAATCTAATTTAATGTTTAATTTATTGCCATAGTTTTGTCCCTCTTCATGTTCCCCTCTTAAAATTTCAGCTCAACGTGTCTGTGGAATGTTTGCCAATAATTGATCCCTTATAAAAAGGTTAGGTAAATAGACGACATTTATGATATAAAATTAATATATGATTTTATATATTTATTTCTAATTTTGGTAAAACATTCAATAGTTGAGTGTACATGGCATCTTAGTTAAAAAATTGAACCACAAAAAGTTGAGATGGAAGAAATTTTTTGAGATATTATTAGAGTCCACAATACAACTTCATGGCATGATGTAAATACTAGGGGTGGACAACGGTTCGGTTCGGTTTTGGGCCCAAACTCTAAAACCGGACCAACCCACCGTGGGAAAGAAGGACTCTTTTTTCGACCATTTGTTCTATCAATTTTTTTGGGTTCGATTCAAAACGGTTCGGTTTAATTGACTGATTTATTTCGGTTAACATGTTGGTAATATCAAATTTTTGGCCCAAATTCAAAATTAATCCAATTTTTTGTTTACATGCTCAAATTCAAAATTAATCCATTTTTTGTTTACAGAGCAAATTTATTGGGCCTTTTATTAGGCCCATATCAAATTACTTAAATTTCATATTAAAAAAAACTATTTGAACCTCCTTTTTTTTCATTTAAGTGAAAATAATATTTCATTTCACCATTAAGAATAGAATTATAAGCCGAAATCTTTCTTAAATTTCTTTTAAAGCTAAAAACATTGTAAATTGTACCCAAAAAATAGTAAAAATACACATTCCATGAAATTTAATATTATTACAGTTTTCAAACAAATTCACTAAAAATTAACTGTAGCTTCTCCTTTCTACTGGATTTTCCTAGATTATACCTGTCAAAGTTTAAAATTTAAACACAAAGTGATAATAGTTAATAATAATTCAACAAATAATAAATTAATAATGAGAAATTGTAAACATAAACAAAACTAATCAATAACAACAATTCTGTTAATAATAAATTAATACTGAATATAAATATAAATAAATAACGAGTGATAAAAATAATTAAAAAAATACAGCTAAATTGAAGTAATAGAGCCAATGGTTTGACAATAAAACTCTAATGCAAAAATTCTAATGGTCAAAATTAACATCCAGTAACCATGCTCATAGGATATTCATGAGCATAGACATATTTATTATGCAAATTACCTCATAATGTAGTATTGAGAAACACATGTTCTTCAAATCACCTTTTAATGTAGTTTTGAGAAGCATATGTTCTTCAGCAAATTACCACTGCATGTAAATATTAACAAAAACTAGATAAGTTTCACTTTTATTACTTTGTTAAAATAAATAGCAAAGGCAATAACAACATAAAAATTAACTGTGATTTGGTAACTATACTTAATAAGAGAATTGATAAACAATGAGAAACTCTTCCGTCCCAAAAAAGTTTTAAAATTGTCTCCTACAAAAACATAGCACAAGAAGTTAGAAATCTATAAAAACAGATGCTAATGTCAAGTCAACCTATTCAATTATGAAGTTAGTTAACAATACACCGATGAAGCTCCAACAGATGCTAAATTGTTGTCCTCCAAACTCTAATGTGATTCACCTATAAATTTTGACACATTATTAAACAAATTTTGACACAAAAGAGGCATAAACACATAGGTATCAGGCTTTTTTCAGACACATTTACATATCTAACTCCAGGTTCAAGCTCTTGTGTCACATACAAAATTCACAACCAAACAAGATTTTAAATGAAAGATTCCAACAACAACTTAGTTCCCAACATAAGAGCTTCTGATAAATCGGTCTAAACACAAAACAATCGTAAATTAAAGTTTCACATATTATATTGATTCAAAATAGTCACCTTGAATCAAGATCTGAACCTAAAATATGTAAACAATAAACATGATAAACAACACCAAATCATTTTTAAAAACTCTAACCTTAGTTACAGACCATAAATTTCGTTATAAATCAACAACTAACCTTAATCGTTATCTAATCTGAGATGATTGCAACAGCGACGACAGAGATGGATGGTGGTGAGAGACAGGGCTTCATAGCCCCACGAAATAATCTAACTGTAAACAAATAAAAGAAAACCGTGTGGTTTCAGTTACAGCAAAATCCTTTCGGTTAGACTATATCAAATAGAAGACAAGAAAATAATTTCCTAGATCTTTGCTACCAAGAAAAAAGAGAAGAAGAGAATGAGCACTTACAAAGCTTCAATATTACAAAGATTGTTAAAATGGATGAAACGGCTGCTTCATAGCACAACGACGACAAAAACCCTAACTCGTGAGGGTGATGGAAACAGGGAACGAATGATAATGGTGACAACTGACCCTAATCCTGAAACATCCAGATAAATACTAGATCGTTACTTCAAGAATAAAAGAGAAGAAGAATAGGAAAAATAAGAGAGAACTTACATAGCTTCAATAACACAAAGAACATGAATTGGAAGAGCAACTTCTCTATAGCACATGACGACGGTAAAGAACATGATTAGGAAGAGACAACAACTTCATAGCACACAGAGGCGGAAACCCTAACTTGTGAGGGTGATGGAAACAAGTGAAAGATTAAGAAACCCTAGTCGTGAAGCATCTATATGGATTTTAGTTTGGGCCAAACATCTAAAGTCCAACATAATTATAAACATCAAAAGTCCAGTAGTAATATGTTCGGTTCGGATTTCGACGAGCCACATTTTCCCAACCGATTTCGACCATTATTAACCGCTACTATCCAATCAGTTGGACCGAAAATATCCGTAAACCGAAGTAACCCGATCCGTGGCACAAAATCGGTTTCGGACCGATCGATTCCATTCGGATGGTTACATTTTGTCCACCCCTAGTGAATACCCTGCAACACACAGAGACCATTCCGTGTACGTGGGAGGGGATTGCCTAAAGTGGAATTTTTACTGGATTTGATCCAGTTTAAATCTCAACCCTTAAAAGTCAATTATTTCCATTTTTTATAGTTTCAATAAAAAATTTAAGGGTTTGAATCTCACTGGACTATAAAGTCTCACGAGAGAGAATCCACATCCCTTGTAAGTATTCTCTTTAGATGATAGGTAGATGCATAAATAACATCCAACCAATTTTTTTCCATCATGCTACATTCTCGAGGCAACATACTAATCAAAAATAGAAATAATTCGAGGATCAACATGCTTACCGCAAAGATACCATAAATTTGAGAGATAATTAGGTCTAGAGTTCAAAACAAAAAGCTTCAGGCTTAAGAGTCAAAAAACCTGAAGGGGAAATTACTAAAATTCATCTATACGTGAATTGAGATAAAACATGTCATTGGACACTTTCAACTCTCTTGCTTGATTCATGGATTTCCATAGAGATTTTTCTTTTAAAAGAACAAGAATCTCTCCATTCTTACATAAATTCATATTCTCATAAACATCTCTAATTTCTTTGGGCTTTTGAACACAAGTTTTCTTAGGTACCGAAACCTTTTTGTTAGATACCTATTCCACTTGCTTGAAAACTTTTCCCTATTATTGACAAACTTGCAAAATTCCAAGTAATAACCCATTTTTTTAAGTATAGAATTGAAGAAGGTTTTTGTATTCTAACTTAGTGAAAAGGCAAAAGCCTAATGTTTTGAATCTAATGTGAGAAGTAACATCCATATTTGCAAGCACCTTAACAAAATGTCCGAAGGTTCTATTTATCATTGGTTTGTTTGAAGCTAAATCATAGTAGATTGACTTGCCTATGCTACTTTCAAGGGTGAACAAGATCTTGGGGCGCCAGTATTTTTGTACAAGGCAATAAAATCTAGCCCAAAATCGATTTGCATTGTTTTGATATATATTTGAAATGAATTCCTTTGACCAAAGGAATAATTTTGACAAACTCGACGAAAGGTTTCAAGCTCCTTAAGTGCATAATTTTTTAACAACCTCAAGAGGTAAAAGTTAAATTCAAAGCATCCTTTGTCCGACGAGATCACTCTCCATTTCGCCATATCCTTCCATAATATAGCGAACTTGCAGTGTAAGCTAACCACTAATAACAACAGGGAACCTTTTGGCCACATTATTCTTCCATTAATGTTATGTTTACCAAAATCAACAGATGTTTAATGAAAGTGTAATCACAGTATCGTATAGGATCACTTATTTGTTTTGATGTTTTTGTCAAGTTGATATAGTTGCTTTAGTACTCGCGTATTTGTAACTTGCTTTCCATGTAATAATCATGTGATCTACTTTATTTGTTTTGTATATGTATTGTAATTGCTTCGGCTATTATATTGTTGTATCACTAAGAACCCTCATCACTCAATTTAATAAGAGGATTTTATCCATGATATTGTTTCCTTTTTAGCCTGGCAAGTTGCTACTTTTTAGTTTCATCAGGCACAGCTTGAATCAAAAGTTAGAGGTTGTGTCAAAATTGGAAGATGTGATCTACATTATTTAGTTGTTTGATTCGAATTAATTATCAAACATGATTCAAATCAGAAGTTGTGTCAAAATTAGAAATTGTATTTGGACCATTTAATTAAAATCACAAAATAAACATGATTCAAATCATAACCTCATGTGATCCAAATCAAGTGTAAAAATTGATTTGAATCAACTATTTCCATGAAGCTACATTTGAGCTCTACTCAAATTGATTTGAATCAAAATTTTCTTGATCTGGATCAAAACTTCACAAGACATATTTCCATCCTCAATTTACTTAGTTGTTTCTTCGGGGAAAGCAAGAAGTGAGTGAAACATATGGGTGAAACCCATAAAGACAAAGGGTAAATTTATCTTCGCTTATTAGTGTGTGTATATACCCATCACCATGAATATTTCTCTTATTCCCTAGAACAACTTCTTGATTATGAATTAATGTCATATTCATTCTCCTTTTTGTTGTATCTTGTTCTTGTGCAATTTGTTGTTGTTTTCAGTGAATTAAAGAGAGTGAGTTGATTAATCTTGTTGTGTTGTTCATGATTAATCAAGCTCTCGATAACAATCAAAACCATGACCCATTTACCCAGAAATTTGAGAGAACCTTGTGTGTTCTTCATTCACATTCATCTAGATCCTTGACTAACACCTTGGGTTTTTAGAGTGATTGTGAGATATTATGACACTGCTCATCATCTTCATCCTTAGTCTTTTTACATTGTTGATGACCTTCATCACTAAATATTGAGTATAGAGGGAGACTGGTGGTACATTAGGGTACTAATGTTTTGTGTGAAGTATGTTGTTTGTTATAGGTGCATATATTATTTCTTGAATGTCATTTGATATTTGTTGTTATCCATCAAGAAGAGAGTTTTATTACATTCCAAGGAATACTATAGCAAGATCAAGTATCAACTTTCCATAAGGTGTAAATGTAAGTTGTCAATCTTTGAAGGAGTTGGAGAAATATTGCTCGCAGACAAAGTTGGGAGTTGTCCAATCAACACTTAGTTAATGGAAATCGCTCAAACACAAAATCAGTGGGATTAGGTAGATTGCTACACACTAATACATGGAGCAGATTATTGTGGATAATAAGGTTATTTGATCAAGATCTTTTAGAGATTTTATTCTTATAAGTAGTTGAGTGTCTGCATCAATAGAGAGAATTATCATTTGATAGTTCGTTGTAACCAAAATGCTTATAATCAAACTTATCAAAATAATGGAAGATTGTGATTAATTTCCAATGGTTTTCAACACTATTGAAGAATGGAGTAGGCAAAGCAAAGACGACGTTGAACCACTATATATCTCTGTGTATATTTTTTTCTTCCCATATATATTTTAATTTTATACTATTCATTAATTTTGATATTACATTAGTTCATTACTGCATTGATTGTGTGTCATATAACTTATTATAGAAATTTAACATATCAGCCTAGGTCTATGGTGTATCAATCTTACTGAAGTATCGTGATTCCAATTATATCTTGATAGATCATCTATGTAAAGAAATTTGAAAAAATTGCTTTGTTTAAAGCATATTTGGTTGACTTGTGATTGAGTTACATTAGAAGTAATCCAATACTTAGTAAAATTGTGTATCATCTCATTTGGTTCAATTTTTTGAGATGTTTCTAAGCTCTCTTGTTTTTGTGTTTTTTTCTCGCGCTTCTTAAATTCTCTGATTTCGTATACGAGACCTAAAATATTTTGAAATTGTCTTAATGGGAAAAAAGTTTATATTCAATTGTTACCTTGAAAAATATTAAGGTATTCAAGCACGTGTAGTAAATGAAGATGTTCCTTTAAATTAAGAGTAGTCTTCGGAAATAAGGGCTTTAGGAAATTGAAGCCAAGATGTTGGAAATTTGGTTTATCAAACTAGAGAAATTAATTACCAATGGAAAATTAGGCAAAAATGTTGACCATAAGGAAAATAATAACACTTGGCAAAATACTGAAGAATTGGTCTAGTCGACCTAAGTCTAAAGAACAAGAAAGATGGTCGAAGTTGGTCTTGTCGACCAAAAGGAGTTCTAAACTTAGAAGAATTCTGTTGATTTAGTCTTGCCAAAGGAAGCGTGTCGAAGCCAGCCATAAGCGGGAAGATTCAAATTTTGAAATTACAAGCAGTTACCAATAGTTCGTGTGCTAATTGAGCGCCAAATAGGTGGCGACATCCAGTGGAGCAATTACCTCAAGATTCAAATATTCCCGTAGATTACATCTAGGAAGTTACATTGTAAATACTATAAATAAGTAGATTTAGTGTAGTTTGTGTGTGTTCACTTGTACTAAAATCACTTGCCAAAAATCTGTTATTCCGAGTGTCAGGAAACAAAGAGTGAAGAAGTGTTTGATGTACGTAAATCACCACATTTATTTCAATGCAAATCTTTTATCTTTCAATTGTCTCTTTTGATTATTTTACTTGCTTTCTATTTACTTTCGAGCAAACTCTTTATGTTATTTTCTACTTCGCGTAAACAATTCAATACTCTCTATCGGTCACGAGTCACGAGTCAGTTAGTTTATTGAGTCTTACTTTGTATGAAAACCTGTTGTTGGTCACGAGTTACAAGTTAGTCGGTCGAATCATAGTGTGTAAATTCATTATACTTGTTCCCTTATTCATAGAAAATTGTTTCTCTTGATAAGGATTTCGACAGAACCAGTATAATATTAAAATCTTAGCACATGTCTTAAGATCAACTGGTCGATCTTGCGAGTAACCCTTAGTTTTTAGGGCTTTGGGAGGACCAACGATTGTTTACCATTTTCCATAGTAAACAAATTGGCACACCCGGTGGGACAAGTGCTAAGTGTCTATTTTTAGATGTGATAAGTGTATGAGACTTAGGAGTGAGAGTTTAACCAAAGAGTATAATAAACCACCAACTAGGAGACGTACACCCAGGATGTCTAATCCTACAAACATAGACGAAATTCCGTCACAAAATTTAAGTACTACAGATCTAGTGATTTCTCAGGTTGCATCTTTGCCTCCTATAAATAATCCAGCTGCTCTAGTGTCGACTGCAGTCTCTGTGCCCATCTTTGACTACGATTGAAATCTCTCATGTGCCTCATTTTGGCACTGCAAATCCTGTTTATGGAATGTCGTATTCCATGATGCCAGGATATCAGTCGACATTGAATGCAACAGTAGTGTCAGATAATGTTCAAAATTTGAATTCTCCTTTACAAGGATCTGCACCTGGAGGAAATAGAGGCAACCAAAATAGAGGAATGCCTTCTTAGTCAATAGTACCACCTCTCACTAACACTTCAGTAGCGGTATTAAGGCAACAAATGGATGATAGTAACCATGATTTGGTTAATATGTTAACTAATCAAATGGGTAATGTATTTAATCCCATAGTGCAAGAGTCGACTGAGACTAATAGGAAGTCTGCTGAAACAAATCGACAGGTGATTGCCCAATTAACACGATTGTGTAACTTTTTGGGTGCTACCCCAGCGCCAGTTTGATAGACGTCATCTGTTTGCCTTGCTCCCCCTGGTCAAGTTGACATGGGGCAATAGTGGATGAAACTGTCCATCAGGGATAAGTAATAGTTCCTCAAAGGAATCTTGTAGTCAACCCACCTAGGGTATTAGTAAATCGACAACAAGAGGTTGATCAAATTCGACAAAAGGATTTAGCTGTAGAAAATAATCTAACCACTATTGTCGAGAAAATTATAGCTAGAAACGGTATGAATACAACACTTCAAAGGCCAACATATTCTTCCCCTTTGTATGAATATATTTTGCAAACTGAAAACCCTAGAGGAAAATCCCTAAGTATACGAAATTTGGGGGAGAGTCTGGGGAATCAACAATCAAACACATTGTTAGGTATTTGACTGAATCTGGGGATATGGCGAACAATGAAAGCTTAAGGGTAAAACATTTTCCTTCATCCTTTACTAAGGCAGCCTTCACGTGGTCTACCACTTTGCCCCCACATTCGATTGACTCGTGGACTAAGTTGGAAAAACCTTTCCATGAACAGTTTTATGAGGGTCAATCGAAGATTAGTTTGGTTGAATTGTCTAACATTAAAAGAAGGTTTGCTGAAACCATTGATGACTATCTTAATAGATTTAGGTCATTAAAAGCGAGATGTTTTACTCAAGTACTGGAACATGAGCTTGTTCAAATAGCCGCTGGAGGTTTAGATTATTCCATTAGGAAGAAAATAGATCCAACCTTTGTTAAGAGTATGTCACAATTAGCTGATAGAGTTCGACATCTTGAGCGTCTACGACTAGAAAAGGTCAAACATACTAAGGATAAGGCTAAGAAAGATAAAGTAGCCTATGTAGATTATGATGATACAAATCCCATATATGAGGCCGACTATATCTCTCTGACTGAGGTAGAGGTTGGCGTGGATGAAATAAAGTCAGGGCTTGCATATGAGTGTAAATCATTGTGTCCTGCTAAAGGGAAAAATATTATTGAAAACAATTCAAAGTTCCCAGCAAAAACTTATACTTTTGATGTCACTAAATGCGAAGAAATTTTTGATTTGTTAGTTAAGGATGGTCAAATTTTAGTACCTCCAAATGCTAAATTACCACCATTAGAACAACGACAGAAAAGAGGTTTCTGTAAATATCATAATTATCTTGGTCACACAATCTCTCAATGTTTTCTTTTCAGGGATCTCGTTTAGAAATCATTGCAGGAAGGTCGATTGAAATTTGGTGCTAGGAAAATGAAAATCGACATTGATCCTCTTAGACAATAGGAGGCTCTATTTGTTGATCATGTCGAAATCAACATGGTGGAAATCACTAAATTCCCAAATGATGACATGATCGAAGAGGGTACTGGAGAAAGTCTAGATGTCAACTTAAATGACATATACCCAAAGCCTGATGAGGATCTACTGGATTTCCTCTACCGGTGCAAAAATAAGGGCTCGCAGGCTTGCTTGTGCCCTAGGTGCAGTGCCTTAACCGAAAAAATTGCTGCTAAAACTTTTCAGAAGTTGCAATTGTATAAAGGCAAAGCCAAGCTGAATAACCAAAGGTTTCCTAACCCAAGGGACCCAAGAAGAGCTGTGGAAAATTCCAGATCCAAACCAAGGAGTTATGTTTGTAATACCTGGAAAAATTAATGAAGTCGCCACCATTATTTATTTGTCCTAAGGACGGGGAACCTAATGGGGAAACCCCAATTCTATGAATAAGCCGGTCGTTGTAACTAAGTTAAGGGTTAGTGAGTCAATTAAGCAAGGGGAAGGTGTTAGACACTCCTCACTTCCCTTGTACTCAAGGGGAACCTTCTCTAATTTTAGTGTATGGTGTGTTTGCTAAAGTTTTCTATCTATCTAATGCTTAAGTTTATTTTATCTATTATTTACAGGAGAAAAAAAGGTATATTTTAATTATTATCTCCTGTGTTTCTCCTGTGCCTACGAATCCTAGAGAATCGTAGTCTCGTAGTTCGATGTGTTAGGTTAGTTTTTTTTATAGGATTGTGTAAATACTTTCGAGTTATCCTTGAACCTTGTCTGTGTTTGAAAATTGTGTAATCGTAGACGTAGTTCGTAATTAATTTTGAAAATAAATTCACAATCCTTTTTTTTATAAATAATATTGCATTTGAATTAAATTAGAAGAAAATGGTCAGATTTGATTGGTTAGTTAATTTAACTTAAACTAAGGGAACATGCATTTAGAATTTGCTTATTTATTAAATAATGACTTGATTATAAGACTAAGATTAAACTAATTAAATATTCTAAACTAAAAGATAAAAGTATATTTTTTTAGATTTTCTATAATCAAAATAAGCTAAATTAAAAAGAGAGAAATTAAATCAACCTAAATAATTTAATTACTAGTTCCTACAACAAATGAACCTAATTAAATGGTTAATTTAATTAATTTGACCTAACGATCTAAATTGAAATAGTAATTAAAAGACTAAACTAATTAATTGCATATGACTTGAATTTGAATAATTTAATAAAATTAAAACACTTGCGTAATCAAAAAACTTATTTAGGCTACTTAGAGCATCTCCAATGGTGCAACTCAATTTTGGGTTCTTTGCGGGATCCATTAAGCCACGTCAGCTTGAAGCAATCCAACTAATTTTTCACTTCAATGGTGCAACTCTAAAGAACTCATAATGGGTCCCACAACTTTACTTTATATATTAATATTTTATTCATATTAAATTCTATATCATTTAAAATAATAATTTTAATTATTTAAATTAAAATTTATATAAAATAAATAAAATTCAAATTAAACTTATAATTTAAAATGATAATTAAAATTAATTTCAAATACATTACATATAATTAAAAACAGTAAAAATAAATAACATCACATAAATTAATCAAACTTAAATTTCATCATCTTCATGTCCAAAACGTTCCCAAATATATTCGACTAGATCTCCTTGAAGTTGACGATGAACTTGTTTTTCACGAATATTTGCTCTTCTTTGTAGTCTTGTTGCAAGATTCGGATGAGGACCGCTAAATGTTTCATTGTTGAGTGATTGTTATCCACATTATCATAAGAGTAATCAAAATTACCTCTATATGTATGTCGCTCATCTTCAACAATCATGTTGTGCAATATGATGCATATATGGTATGTTTGAGGGTGTCCATGTGCCGCACGCTACCGACACGATATAATTGCAAATCGAGATTGAAGCACTCCAAATGCCCTCTCCACATCTTTTCTAGTGATTCTTGATGTTGAGCAAATAATTTTTTCTCTCCTTGTGGCATTGAAATGGTCTTCACAAATGTAGCCCACTCAGGATATATACCATCGGCTAAATAATACCCCATATTATATGGTGTTCCATTGATTGTATATTGCACATTGGGAGCATGTCCTTCCAAAATATCGTTAAACACGTTGGATTGGTTTAACACATTAATGTCATTGTTTGAACCAGCAATACCAAAAAGAGCATGCCAAATCCATAAGTCCTGTGATGCCACTTCAAGCATGATTGTGGGCTTTCCATGATCACCTCGACAAAATTGTCCTTTCCATGCAACAGGACAATTTTTCCACTCCCAATGCATACAATCAATGGAACCCAACATACCTGGAAAGCCACGTGACTCTCCCATTTGTAAAAGATGTTCAACATCAGTGTTGTTAGGCTTTCTCAAATACTCAGCCCCAAATACAGCATTCACGCCCCGAACGAATCTTTGTAAGCACTCAATTGAAGTGCTTTCACCTATTCGAACATATTCGTCTACAACGTCAGTAGGAGACCCATACGCCAACATACGAATAGCAGATGTACATTTCTGCAATGGTGAAAGACCCATTTTACCAGTTGCATCAACCCTCATTTGGAAATATTCATCATGATTTCCAAGGGCATCTATTCAAGAAATACATGCCTATGCATTCGAACCTTCTTGAATTGAACATCCGTATACTGGTTTTCCGAAGTAGTCATTGAATAATCGATTGTGCCCTTCTTCACGACTACGATCTACCATTGTTCTTCTCTTTGGCATAGATGAACTTCCAGATTGACGTTCATTTTCAAGCAATTGTTCTTCATCACTATCGTCGATAAATTCTTCTTCAATCAACTCCCAAAATTCTTGGTCGAAATCATCTGAATTGTCTGAATCCATTTTAGTGAATTAAGAATGATAGAAAATGAGAGAAGAATTAGAAGTATGATAAGAATAAGATGAGAATGGAAAAACAATGACATAAGTGATAGTATATATAATGGTTTGAATAACGGCTAGTTTGAATAACGGCTAGTTTGAATAACGACTAGTTTGAATAAAGGATAGTTTGAATAACGGCTAGTTTGAATAAAGGATAGTTTGAATAAATGATAGTTTGAATAACGGCTAGTTTGAATAACATAATATTTATTATAATTTAAAGTGGTACTAATGACCATTTTACATAGGTGTTGATAATTTAAAGTGGTACTAATGACCATTTTACATAGGTGTTGATAAATTAAAGTGGTACTAATGTCCATTTTACATAAGTGATACTAACTACAATCCATATTTTTTTTTCATCTTATTACAATATTTTTCATGAATATCTCGTTGACTATCACTCATAGTAGAAGTGTCTTTCATGATGATTTGCATTGCCTTTAATTCTAGCTCGTCCTCCTTACTTTGAGCTAGTCTTTCCATTGTTGCTGCTCTTTTATTCCTTGCATCTTGTGTTGCATTTGGAATTTTCTTTGCCTTACCCTTCCTTTTGCTTTTGTCCCATTAGACGCTCCATTGGTGATGATGAGTTAAACTCGTAATCAAGGTGTATCCGAGTTAGCCGATGATGCCCCACTAGCGTAAGTCTTTGTTACTTTTGAAGAATTTCCAATCGATTCTCCCATCCATTTAGGTTCATCTTTAACAATCGCCATGCGTACTCAAGATTGAATGTTGTACCTTCATCCCGAGCAAAAAGCATGTGCAGAGGCCATGATATCGTTATCGATGTCCCACTTTTCTTTCCATTAACACTTTTTGTAACAAGCAACAAATTTTGAACCAAACCATTTATTCTATGCCATCGACATTTTAATTGCCCCTAACTTTTCCCGATTGCCCGATCTGGTTATAATTGGCGCTATTCTTAACCAAAACTCTCACCTTTTGATCAACTCCCACAATTGGATCCTTTGAAACATTGAGCCATGATTGGATAAGAAGTATATCCTCATCCCTTGTAAATTGCTCTCGAGATTTTTTTTAACGACTTGAGTATCAACTTGAGTAGAAAATGGTGGAACTTGGGTAGAAAATTCCATACTATTATAATTCATTTGAGGTATATGATACATATTTGGATTGTTTGGTGATGAAAAAAATATGGCGGGGTTTGTTGGCATCGATGGAATTTGAGAATTTTGAGGATTATGATTTTGATAATTTTGCATGAAGTTGAACATAGCTTGTTGATAATGAAATTGATTAGGATCCATTTGTCCTAATGAGAATAAATAGTTGAAAAAAAAATTTTAAATTGAAGAGTAAAATAATAAAATTGTGAGAGAGGAATTTAAAATTTAAGAGAAAGTAGAAGTAAAAAAAATGTTGTGTTGGTAAAATAATTTGAAACTTATATTTATAAATAAAAAAAATAAGTTAAAAAAATTATTTAAAAAAAAGTAACTAGCCAACGGCTAGTTTAAATTTTATAATATAAAAAATTAAAAAGTAACCGTTGCTTGTTAGTCTAACGTTGGACAGGTGGAGAACTTCAATGAAAAGAAAAGGCAGATGCTACGTTTGCCAACTGTGAAACTGTTCCATGCATCTCCCGTTGGAGATGCTCTTGGATAAACATAGGTGGTATAGAAAAGAATTATGGGATATGAATTATAGAAAAAAAGTATAACTTCCAAAAAAAAACTAGGAACCCAAATCCAAATACACTTTGTCTAATGCCATTAAAGAATCCAAATTAATTTAAATAATGAGGCCAATTATGATATTTCTATTCATTCACAGTAACACTAAAAAATAATTCAATTCTAAAGATATCCAAAACCTAGACATGTGTCACGGCCAATAATAAAGACATATACAAAATTAAGATCCCAAATCAAAAATTTCTCAAATTTTCTTCTTTTCTTCAGTGAAAGATTTCTTCTTTTTTTCAAAATCCATTTTTTATATCTCATCTTCGTCTCTATAAACAAAAGAAGATACAAAATTATGCTCAAACCCATTTTATATTCTTCACCTTTTTTAGCAGAACATGCAATCAAAAGATATCTAATGACACGGCGATAAACGGAAAGATAAACGGAAAGCTACGGTAGTGGTAAGGGTTTCGTGATAGTTGCGAATTAAAGGATGCTGCATGACTGTGTCGGCGCAGTGGCCAGACGGTCGGAGATCCGGGACTGTGCAATGTTTGCGGTGGTTGCTGGGTGTTGACGACCGGCCGAGAGTGTTTTGCGGCGGCCGACTGGCGAGGACTCCGACGTGGTTGGCTAACCGACAGAGGTTCTTGAGCGACAAATAAAAGGTTGTACTTCGAATCAAGAACAATATGGCCCAAAGGCTATATCATTGGTCCAAACATTTCCTTCTGTTACAATTCCTTTCTCCTATTTTTGAGTTTGATTGTTGGTTATTGTGTTACGATTTGAGAATAGATGATGGTTTCACTTATATGTTCTGGAAACCCAACCTTATGCCTAAATTGTGTAAATGTTTGTGTTTTTTTTTTTAAGGATTCTTGCATAGACAAAAAATAATACAAGCCTATGTGTGTTGGTATGTGGTTACGCATGAGAAAATGAATACTGACCCCTTATATTGTATTGAAATAATTATTTAAAAAAATTATACTATATCAATAACCCTTTTTTATGATTTTTATTTACTTAATACACTAAAAGAAAAGACAAACAAAGATATTTTATATTATCGATATGTAACATAGATTTATTCTAATGGTAAAAAATCAAGCACTTTAATAGTAACAAAACAAGCACTTTAATAGTAACAAAACAAAATTCCATTATACAATTCACACATACATTAACATGGATAATTTAAACCTATATCAAATAATACATATAAACAAATGCTTAAAGATAAAAGGACGAGGAACCGACCTCCAATGTCGTGACTCAATTAAGTTGCTTTCTCCTTATTTTCTAGTTCTGCATTTCATTTAAAAGTATTGTACTCGTGCGCTTGCAAGAACTAGTGGCAGAGGTTTAAAGGTTTCTTCGTTTTTGTTCTTCGATGTGAAGAGCAACAACTTTGAGAGAAAATTAGTGAATTGTGGATCTCTCTACAGTGTGAAACTGAAGGGCTTTATAGAAGAAAAAAAAGGTCAAGGATTGAATGAAATTAATTTACTTTTGGTATGATATTAAAGGTTGATTATTGATTAGGATTTGATTCATAACTTGGTGACCAAGATTATGAATTTGGTCTTGTTCATGACTATTTTAAATATTGAGATTGATTTGAAAATAAATAAAGATTAGATCTGAGACATTTCATTTATTTCTCCAGATCTATCTCTTAAGTGCATAAAATCAAATATTGAAAAAAAAAATATATTTTTAAATGGCCCTAAAATAAAAAACGAAAATAATAATAAAATAATCTAAAAATGACATTTTTATCCTCTTTAAGTGAAAAAACACAAAAAGAGAATAAAATGTAAAAAGTAGCTCAATTAGAATTGAACCCACAACCTTTTACTCAATATCTTACTAATGCTCTCTTACCAATTATGTTATCTTAATTATTCAAAATAAAATTAGTATTTAAGAAGGATGGTGACATATTTGTTATTTTAAACAAACAACTTTTTTTATAAATTTTTTAATAAACAAAATAAATTAGTGTTAAGAAGTTAGTAGAAATAAACTAAAAAAAATTATAAAACTCAAATTTAATAGTTAGAAATAGGTCGGGAAAATTTGGGGTATGACAATGTTCCTTCAGTTGCTGCTCCCAGAGGTACTTGGATCAAGCCTCAAGGGAGAATGGGGGCACCAAATAATGGTGCTATTGCTAGAGATTCAATTAAAGGAAAGTCGGTTGTGACCTACCGACATGAGTTTAAGTCTGAAAGAAAAAGCCACATTTCAGAAAATTACATGGGAAAAAATTCCATGAGTCTGACTCAATGAAGACACTTCCAACATCGAAAGCAAACTGAGAGACAAGCCGTTAGGCAGATTGCTGTCAACAAAGCAGGCAATCAGAAACAATATAAAGTAAAGGTTAATACTGCTGCTAAAGAGCGAATCAGATAATTCGTGAATTGACCAGTGGCCAAGTGTTCTGAAGAGGCTACTGATGACTTTCAGTCTGACTCTAAAGAAAGTTTAGATATTTTAGTCAATGTCGTATCAATTATGACAGCAGAATATTATTTCTTGACTGAAGTCGAAGATTCGGCAGATGTCGACGTTGAAGAGATGACTTTACATAAGCCGACATGCTATTTTGTTATGAACAATGGTTCTGTTGAGAACCAAGATGTCTTCTTTGAAAGGCCATACATGGCTATGAGAAGCCATTTGAAGCACCTGTTGATAAGGGCTAAAGTGGAAGGTATTTTTATCAACAAAGTGTTGGTAGATTGTGGCACAACTATCAACATTATGCCATATCACATACTGAAGAAAATCGGTAAATATGACATCGATGTTCGATCTCATAACATGGTCTTGTCAGACTACGAACGAAGAACTAGGAACACCATGGGGGTGATCCATGTTAATATCACTGTCGGCTCCGTTACTAGGCCGACCATTTTTATGGTAATCCAAGGAAAGCCAAGTTACAATCTTTTGGTTGGAAGAGAATGGGTACATGGCGTTGGGGTTGTGCCATCTTCTATGCACCAACATTTGGTGATATGGAGAGAAGACGACATAGTCGAGAATATCGAAGTCGACCAGGTGTACTTTATGGATGATGTGAACAATGTCGGCAAAGAGCATTTTGACAGGAAATTAGCTAACATTTCCCTATGTCAACCTGTTGAAGAGGTATATGACAACCTGGATGAGGCATTCGTTTCATTCAAATTGCATGAGACCCATGGTTTTACATGGGATGTGGAACCTCTTGAGGATTCATACAGTGAAAA
Source organism: Vicia sativa (assembly GCA_021764765.1). Classification (NCBI taxonomy): domain Eukaryota; kingdom Viridiplantae; phylum Streptophyta; class Magnoliopsida; order Fabales; family Fabaceae; genus Vicia; species Vicia sativa. The sequence goes on along the minus strand of CM038795.1, from coordinate 96,213,819 downwards.
CCGACCGAAAGGTTGGGGAGACATCAGTAATAATGATGCCTGAGCTAGATGCACTAAAAAGAATTTCGGGGTATATTGCCAAAAACAAGATAAATTCGGCACTAGAGATTGAAGAAAATATGGTTGTCGAAGCCAATAAGATTCAATTTCTGGGTGAAGAAATTACTTTGGCTATTGAGCTAAAACCACCAGATAAAAATGAAAAGGTCGAAGAAAACGTCGATAAGCAGCGTCTGGACTGCATATATGACAATGAACCCTTAGGCTTCGAAAAGGATCTGATGACACCAGAAAAATGCGGCCACACGACCCTTTGGAAGAAATCGATCTTGGCGAAAAGGGAGATAAAAGACCAACCTATATCAACACCAATATAGACCAAAGTTTTATGTCTGGGGTAATATCTTTATTAAAAGAATTTAAAGATTGTTTTGCTTGGGACTATAATGAAATGTCAGGTTTAAGCAGGGATTTGGTGGAATTGAAGCTACCAATAAAAGCTGGAAAGAAGCCAGTGAAACAAACGCCCAGGCGCTTCGCTCCAACAATAATGTCAAAAATCAAAGAGGAAATAGAGAGACTCCTCAAAACCAAATTCATAAGAACTTCAATGTATGTCGACTGGTTGGCAAATATATCACTATACCTGGTTTCAGGATCATTCAACATTCGACTAAGGTAATACATAGGTCTTTCGACACCTTTTTCGTCTTCTTGAACTAACATACTTCGTATTGTCTAATTTGATGCTGCAATATGCAACCTCATATGCCTATGTCTAACAGGAGGTGCCAATACTGGAGGCTTCACTAAATATTCTTTGATTTTGTCGAAAGCCTCTTGATGTTCCTGTTGCCAAATGAAATCCTCATTCTTCAGTCGAAGTAGTGGAGAAAATACTTTGGTTTTTCCACTTAAGTTGGATATGAACCTCCTTAGAAAATTTATTTTGCCCAAAAAAGACTGAAGTTCCTTTTTGGTCGATGGAGGTTTGACGTCCATGATGGCTTTGGTCTTGCTTTGATTCACTTCTATGCCTTTCTTATGCACCACAAAGCCAAGAAAATCACCTGCCTGCACACAAAAAGCACATTTTAATGGATTCATTTTTAACCCATATTTCCTCATTCTTTCAAACGACTTTCGTAAGTGTTGCAGATGATTCGATTTGGTATTCAACTTTATTATAATATCATCAATATAAATTTTCATGAAATCTTCAATAAAATCATGGAACATAGAATTCATTACCCTTTGATATGTTGCTTCGACATTGTTCAAGTCGAATGGCATGATAACCCATTCATAGGTCCCTAATGCCCCTAGGCAACAAAACGTCGTCTTCGGCACATCTTCATCTGCAATAAAAATTTGGTTATAACCAAAATAACCATCAAGCAAACTTAAATATTCAAAACCAGCAGCAGAGTCGACTAACATTTTTGCCACAGAAGTAATATATTCATCTTTAGGAGTGGCAACATTAAAATATCTAAAATCTACGCACTATAATTAAGGGCGGGGAAAATCGAAATAATGGGAGACTATGAACTGGTGATCAAACAAGTATGAAAGGAATACCAGTGTGTTAAGGAGAACTTAATCATGTATTTTGTGATTATCATTAGGTTGCTCAAGAAGTTTGAGCAAGTGAAATTTCGACATATACCTCGACGAGAGAATCAAGAGGCTAACGACTTAGCACAAGAAGCTTCAGGATACAAGAAAAATCAAAATGAAGAACCTATTCCGGTAAGAAAGAAAGTTTGATCAACTTTATTATCTCCTTCAGATTTTTCGATTATAAAGTTAGGAGCTGCAGATGCTGAAAATTTTCAAATTTTAACTATTGACAATGGGCAAGAAAATGATTAGAGAAAGTCGTTGGTCAACATGCGTTCTCCTACGGGTTCGACAGAATGTAAGATCAAATATCGTGCCTTCAGTTATGTTTTGATAGAAAATGACTTATTTAAGAAAACTGATGAAGGAATATTGCTTAAATGCCTTGGAGAAAGTGAGGCATATGTATCAGTGTCAAGTGTGCACTGTGGAGCATGTAGTACACATCAAGCTGGGCACAAGATGAAATGGCTTTTAGTGCATTCAGGTGTCTATTGGCCCTCGATGTTAAAAGATTGCATTGAGTTTTCTAAAGGTTGCCAAGAATGCCAAATGCATGGGGGCATACAACATGTTCCTGCACGAGAATTGCATGCAATTGTGAAACGTTGGCCATTTATCGATTGGGATTTGGGTGTGATTGGAGAAATAAAACCAGTTTCGTCAAAACAACAAAGGTATATTTTAGTCGACATTGATTATTTTACAAAATGGGTCGAAGCAGTAGCCTTAAAAAATGTCGACCAAGAAACTATTATTGACATTATACAAAATCACATCATATGTCGGTTTGGGATGCCAGAGACAATTACAACCGACCAAGTATTAGTGTTTATTGGACAAAAATGCAAGACTTTACGCAAGAAGTTGGAATCAGATTGTTAACTTCTACTCCCTACTATGCTCAGTTAAATGGCCAAGTCGAAGCTGCCAATAAGGTGATAATCAGTCTAATTAAAAAGCATGTTAGGAAGAAACTAAGGAAGCAACAGGGACTACTCCATTTCGACTTGCATATGGACATGATGCAGTGTTGCTAGTGGAGATACAAGTTCAATAAGTGAGAATCCTCAGATAGAATGAAATACCATCTGACGATTACTAGAACATGATGGAAGACGAGCTTGTCGACTTAGATGAAGAAAGGATGTTGGCTCTTGATTCGTTAAAGAGACAAAAAGAAAGAATTTCCATAGCTTATAATAGGAAAGTAAAAGATAAGGTATTTGTTGTCGATGATTTAGTTTGGAAAGTGATATTACCTGTGGACAGAAATGATAGAGTCTTGGGAAAATGGTCCCCAAATTGGGAAGGACCTTTTAAGGTAATACAAGTTTTTTCTAATAATGCCTATGAACTTGAAGAGTTAGCCCCAGATCGACAAATCTTAAGGGTAAATGGTAATTACTTAAAAAAATATAAGCCTATTCTTCAAGAAGTCAAAAATTCGACGGAATAATTATTTTTCGAACGAACGAGCTGGAGAAAGTTAAAGTTGAAACCAGCAAATGTGAAGCATGCATAAAATGTGCATAACAAAGCTATGTGAGGCGAAAAAGAAAAGCATTGCAATAAAGAAAAAAACAAATTGGCTAAAATCCATAGTTCAAATTTTACATAGAAGAATCACGAGATAACTGTTTGCAATGATTAAAAATGTTTGAACCTGTTCTAGAAGGACCATAGATCCCCGTGGAGGCGCACAACATGACTTTCAAAGTTTTCTGTTTCATCCTTAAGTACTGCAATCTCTGATTCAATTGAAGAGATCACGTTGATTACAGACACAATGTCTACGATAATCTTATTTACATACGCTTGAGAAGGAGTGATAGTTTTAATAATATCCTCCTCTTGCGCAGTAACAGTTTCCAATTCTTTGTTCAAAACAACAATTTGAGTGAGAAGCTCATCAACTCTTCTTTGTGCATGGCTCAATAGTTTTTCTTCTCTTCGATCATTGCCATCATCTCATTGATTTCTTTATTGGTCTTTACCACCACCTTCAAAGGTTCCTTTACAAAGGCTCCCTTCAATGCGACTTGCTGCTCATTTTCCCTTAGATGTTCGACATTTTCAAGCATAGGGACAAATAATTTTTTGAATGATGTCATCATGAATCTTGCTGATTCAGAAATATCAAGATCTTTCAGTTGAGTGGGAGCATCAGAAACCACTGGGCCAAGAGTTGGATCAGATTGAAGCATTTGAGGCAACTCAGGACTCAAAGCGTAAGTGCGGATTTTATCCATCAGTTTCTTAACCTTTTTTGCCTCATGGCCCAACTTGTCGTTATGATCTTGAGAGTGGTCGGAGTCGGAGGAAAGAGTGTGAGAGCTCACAAAGCTGCGTAGTCTTGCTATTGCTTCTAGATAGGAAACATCAATCCCAAATTTTGGTGAAGGCATTGGTGAGTTGACCTTCTTTTTCTCAGTAGAAACTTTAGGTGTACCTTCAGGAGGAGGAAGATTTTGAGAAATTTTGGCATTTTTATTTGCCTCTGAATCCTCCAGGGAATCTGAAAGACTAGAGTCAGAGCTAGTCGAACTAGAACCCTTATGTTTGGCAGGACTATTGACTGAATCAGAGTCACTAAGAGTAGCCGGAACAGGCAGGTCAATAAACTCACCAACAACTATTTTGATATGCTCATGAGGGTGAGGTGAAGAAGCCTCTGACAAAGGACTGTAGTCGACCATACTTTGTTGTTGGCCAGAAACACCAACCTAGAAGAAAACAAGAAAATCTAATGGTGTGATAAATCCAATAAATGAAAAGAAATCAAAGAAAAATCACCAAGTACCCGTGTCGGTGGCTCAAGATCGACAAGATCATCCTTCTCAGTAGAAATTGCAACACTGTCCCTAATTGGATCTTGAACTTTATCAGTTGTGGGGGCACGAGTCAGAGTGATAATGGTTGTACTTACCACTATAGTATCAGCACCTAAATCTAGGTTAACTGCAGGATTTTCAAACAAGATCACTTTACCTCTCCTTTTTGTGATAAGAGGAATGTCGACCTCATCCTGCTCCACATCTTTAGCAACAAGATTTGAGCCGACCTTTGCGTTAGGATCTTAGGTTACATGAGCCTTTTCTTTTTTCTTCTTTTTCGCCACCTTGTCTTCAGTAGAGGAATCCTTCTTCTTCTTGTGGCTATTGGATTTATGGGAGTGTTGAGGGGATTGAACATTAGGTGATGGCTGAGTATCAAAAAGAAGATGTAAGTTAAAGCTTTTGTTTCAGTCGAAAAGGAAACATAAGTCGATAAAACATACCTCAGTCCTCTCAGAAGTACGATGCTTGTCCTTCTTGGACCTTTTGGATTTGTCAGAGGGAGCGGTCAAAACCTCTAAGAGTTTTTTACCCTAGTAGATAAAGAAAATATTAGTACATTTCAGACTATAAAAGGAATGAAAACAATAAGAAATATACAAATACACCTACAGAAGAATCATTTTTCTAGATTGAAGAGAAAATGGGTTCGTCAGAGGAGGGTGTATGGTCAGGAACAATGTGCAAAAATATTGGCCAAGTTAGAAATGCCAAGTCAAGGAAGATAATTGGCAAAAGGTTGAATTCAAACCTTTGTTTTCGACGGGCCAGTTTGGTCGACAAGGGCCTTCTTGGACTCTACTTGAAAAAGAATTGCTAAAAGAAAAATGGCAAAGAGATAGACAGATAAAGAGTCGAAATAGAAATGAAATCAAACTTTCAAGTGGTTGTTACCATGTGGTACGACAACAAGTTCTCTGACATATTGAGGATCAATATGGAGAAGATCTGGGTAGTTGTCTAACCAACACTTCGTCGGCACCACCCTTTCAGCTTTTTTCTTATAAGCATTTTCTACGTTCGGCCAAGAGCTATACCATCATCTCGGAATAGGTGGACGAAAAGCCAAGGCCAAGGAGCTAGTTGGTAAAGGAGGAAATCAAATTTTTCCAAAATGAAGCACGTAAAGATATTTGTCTTTAGCGTAAAAAAGAATTTTGAGTTGTGGAATCTTGTCGGTTACCTTCTCCTTTAGCTCTTTGGCTGCTTCAAAGATGGTTCGATGAAGGTTATTGGGTAGATACACCACACGAAAATATTGCTAGAAAGCTTGGATCTGCTTGATATTAGTAGCCTTACATTTGGTCCACTTCCCCTGCGAATGAAAAGTTGCATTTAACTCAACTAGTTTTTTTTTAGGATCACCCATAAATGTAACAAAGTATGATTGCCACCAAGTTTCAAACTCCTTAGTGCAGTAGAATGTTGGTTCAAAAGAGGTGAGGGTAAGTGTTGGTTTTCGAGCCTAAAGACTTTCGATATCTTCTTTCACAATTTCAAAAGGTTGGTCAGATGTGATGTCGACTAACAATTCTTAAGAATTGAACAAAGACTTGGGGATGAGTTGACAGAGCCCAAATTGTCTAGCCACTGAGTTAGGCTGGTAGGCGACCAAGCCTGGATTTGTGCCAACAATTACACCAGATAGAAATTGGGGAATTAAAAAGTGCCTCTAGGTAATTAGGGAAATTTTCTTGTCTTTATCATTTTCAGGAGGGAAAGCCCTAGTAAACCATTCAGGTCCATCGCGATGATCATAAAAGGGAGCTATAGAGGGTGTAAACTTAGCCCTTGTCAGCATAATGTTGAACATCAATGTGAAAACTTCGACATTGGCAGAGTTTTGTCGATGGGGGTTAATGGAAGAAGGCGTTTCCAAATGATATGGTTGGTAGATGGAGAGCATGGTATTTTTCTACTTCTGAAGGGCCTAATTTCCTCAGAAAAAGTGGCATTCAACCACAATTGCAATAGCCAAAAATGACTATGGACCAAAACATTCTTCTTTTTTGGATTGTTGGGGTCGAAGAGTTTGATTTGATTAGAAATGTCAGTCAAAGATGCATAAAAGGAGGGCAATATTAGCTGGCCCACAACAACATTGTTACCCTGGTGCAATTGGGTGGCCAGATAAGAAAACTGTTTGGCTATCTGCATCGACCTAGAACAAAAAATAAAACGAAACAGCCATAAAGTTAAAAATGTTGCATGCTCTTCGTCAGTGATATGACCACAAGTTTGATCATGATAGTCAATGAAGTTGTTGTAGGTTGGTTTGCCAGCTTCACCAACGTCGAACTTTATAGGCACAAGAGCAACATCTCTATAGTTAAAAACTATGCCAAATGGTTTTAGCCCTATGATTGCAGCAACGTCAAGCAAGGTAGGAGTAATCATATCATACTTGGTGTGGAAAGTGTTGGTCGACCCTTCCCAAAAATGTACGACAGCCAGCAGCATGCCACAAGAGTAATGCTGGCCACAGCAAGAAATGTCTAACAACGTGTGAATACCCATTTCTCTCAATTGTTCCCCTTTTTCCGTTTCTAAACGTGCCATCCAAGCACTGACCTTAGGGCAATTCAAAGGTGGAGCAGTTCTGAAATTTATGTCAACATATTGAAGCGAAATAGGGTTTGAGGAAGAGACTATCGGCCTGGTGACATTACTAGTGGGGGAAAACGCCCATTTATCATCTACATAGATTTTAGAGGGTGTATCTGCAGGAAGCGGACCTAAGCAAGCTAAGGGTTTTTCTTCAAGAGTAAAAGGAATCAATACTTGAGATTCCAAATTTTGGCTTTCTCTTCATCAAATGGAGGTTCCGGTACGTATGCTTTACCATCGATGAGGCGTGGTTGAAGTGCTATTGTATGAGAAGAAGTTTGATTGCCAGTGTTCGCCATTGAAGAAAGTTTGAAAGAGGTTGAAGATGGTGAACAATGGCGAAATTTGTAGTTTTTTGTGTTTTCTGAAACAATGGTTGAAGAAAGCGAGAAGAAAAGTGAGAAAATGAGGAGAAAGAGTATTTATAGACCCTGAGAAGAAGAAAGAAATAATGGGGAAAATATTTGTGATTTCCTAAGTCCAAATCGTGTCACTTCAATAGACACGTGCCGTAAGATCTACGTGGGATAGTGGGCCACGTCTCCCACTAAAAGCGCAATGATGGAGAAAATTTAATGTCGCGTGTTTCGGGACTAAAAGTGTGATACGTTACCATGATTACATGACGTCACGAGAAAAGCAGAATAGTAACGTCCATTTTTGAAGAAGTGGAAATGATTGGGTCGAATGGTGAAATCGACGCTTCAAAGATGCCATTATCTCACATTAGTCGAATTCGAAAATGGCATCTCTGGGGGGAATTTTGTTACCTTGAAAAATATTTAGGTATTCAAGCACATGCAGTAAATGTAGATGTTCCTATAAGTTAATGGTAATCTTCCGAAATAAGAGCTTTTAGGAAATTGAAGCCAAGGTGTTGGAAATTTGGTTTTATCAAACTAGAGAAATTAACGACCAATGGAAAATTAGGCAAAAATGTCGACCATAAGGAAAAGAATAACACTTGGCAAAATACTGAAGAATTGGTCTAGTCAACCTAAGTCTGAAGAACAAGAAAGACGGTCGAAGTTGGTCTTGTCGACCAAAAGGAGTTCTAAACTTAGAAGAATTCTGTTGATTTATTCTTGCCAAAGGAAGCGTGTCGAAGCAAGCCAGAAGTGGGAAGATTCAAATTTCGAAATTACAAGCGTGGTGACATCCTGTGGAGCAGTTACCTCAAGATTCAAATATTCTTGTAAATTACATCTAGGCAGTTACATTGTAAATACTATAAATAAGTAAATTCAATGTAGTTTGTGTGTGCTTACTTGTACTAAAATCACTTTCCAAAACTCTGCCATTCCGAGCGTCAGGAAACAAAGAGTGAAGAAGTGCTTGATGTACGTGAATAACCACCTTTATTTCAATGCAAATCTTTTATCTTTCAATTGTCTCTTTTGATTATTTTACTTGCTTTTGGTTTAATTTTGAGCAAACTCTTTACATTATTTTTTGCTTCTCATAAACAATTCAATACTCTCTGTCAGTCAAGAGTCACCGGTCAGTTAGTTTATTGAGTCTTACTTCGTATGAAAACCTACTGTCGGTCATGAGTTACCAGTCAGTCGGTCGAATCAGTGTGTGGAAAGTCGTTATACTTGTTCCCTTATTCATATAAAACTGTTTCTCTTGATAAGGATTTCCACAAAACCAGTATAATATCAAACTCTTAGCACATGTCTTAAGATCAACTGGTCGACCTTGCGAGTAACCCTCAGTTTTTAGGGCATTGGGAGGACCAACAGTTGTTTACTATTTTCCACAGTAAACATCAATCCCCCTTATAGACCTCTCTGTGTGTCCATATTTTCACTGAACAATACCTATTGAAATTTGGCCACCTTTTAATACAGGTTGAGGCAATTGAGATGTTGGTATGTTACATACTCCATTAAATAATTTGGCGAATGTTTTTTATTTTGGGTATTAATGTTTAATTTTAACACATGAGTGAATGTGACACATGTCCATAATATGCTAAAAGGTTTCATTAGTGTTTGTTGAATGACCTAATGAGTTAACACTACTACAAAAAAATACATCTAATATTGGATGCAAAATGTGTCTGATGCCGGTTACGGAAACAAGGTAAAGAATGATATCATAAAAGGTTACTCCATATCACCTCATATATTAAAACACCAAGGGGTGAAGTTAATTGCACGTGAGTTTGATTCCCAACATCAATATTTTTATTATTTTCAGAACTGTATGGCACACCAATATTAACACTAGGTGTTTTGAAGAACCGAGATAATTTATAAATATTCTTACCTTAGTTTATTTTGGAAACTGAGGGGTTAAGATTTAATATTTTTTTACTGTCGTCTGGACTTGAGTTACAGAACCATATTTTACAGATTGCTGAAATAGAGACATTGAACATTTTTCCAATTCATCAATCTAAAACATAAATATTTATTTATTACACCAAATACAAACCCAAAATGGCAGCCACTCTATAATTCTACACCAAAACTATAACAAATGATTAAAAATCAAAAGCAATAAACCATTTACTTACTAGTTTTCTCATATGCCTTTTTCACGATCACGACGAATATCATATACATAATCTAAATCATTTTCTTCAGATGATTGCGTACACATGTTTCTAAATAAGGAGTCACATAGTTAAAATCTTAATTTTCATCAATACTACCGGGAAGATTTTTTCTTGAAGAACAATTGACCATCTAGTGTTAAATGGACCAGTGGCATAAAAACTTGTTTTTCATGGTTTTCCATGATAAATGATTTGTTCTTATAAATTTTCTTTCAAAGATCAACGCTTGTGAATCCTAATTCATCGGTTTCTACACCAATTTTCCTGTCAATCCACATGCACTTAAATAAAGGAACTTTAAAAGAAACAAAGTAGCAACTTGCTAGTCAATCTTCAAAATCTCCTCAATGAATCCAAAGAACACTCTAGATGATAGTACTGGATTGTTATTGTTGGAACTATAAAAGTACATGGATTCAACCTCAACCATAACATAACTATTTTGTATGGTGCTACGATCATCCTTTGATTTTGTATAGAAGGGATATTTTCTATTATCATATGCACTCTAAGTAATTAAATTAAACTTAGGCATATGTGACAACCATTTGCAATTATCCGATGCACCACTCTCTTTAGAAATGCTTTCATTAAACCAATATATGAAAGTTCTGTTATGCTCCGTCAAACAACCATTTTTCCTTTATTCGAAGGTATTTTTCCTTTATAAGAGCTTTGTGTGCGGTCAAGTAAGAATCAACTTCACTAAGGTTTTTCAATATATTCAAATGTGGTTGAAGAACTACTTGTCGACTAAATTTATTAACATTTAAATCTTGAATACATCTACCATCATAAAATCCATCATAACGAGACTCAGAAACTCTTATAAAGTCGCATCTAACAAATAATTTGTACAAAACTCAACAGCTTCTTCTGTGATGTACCTTTTTACGATCGAAGCTTCTGGACGATGATGATTCTTTGTATACCCTTTGAAAATCTTCATCTAATGCTCTACAAATACATCCACCGTAAATAAACTGGATCACAAATTCTAATCTTCCTTACTAAATGAACAAATAAGTGAACCACTATGTCAAAGAATGGTGGAGGGAAAAAAATGTCTCTAATTAGCACAAGATAATTGAAGCTTCGTGTTCTAATTCATCTAAATTTCCAGGATCTATAAATTTGTTGCATATAGAATATAAGAATAAGAATGATCTGGTTATAATCACCCTTACATTTCTTGGTAAGATGTCATAGATAGCCACTCAAAGATGTTGTTGCATTAAGACACGAATATCATGAGATTTAAGCGTGATCGTTCTTTGACATAAGTTTCTTCACATTTGATGAGAACCATTGGGGAACTTTGATACCCTGCAAACAATCGTAAAAACTTTTTTTAGACAGAGTGTGACATACTGGGGGAAAATAGGTTCCGTTTCCTACTTCTTTTAGGGCTAACTTTTGTCGTATACCCATTACAACCATATCTTCGCGAGATTTCTTAGTATCTTTTGTCTTTCCTTTAATGTTGAGAAGTGTTCCAATCAAACTATCACATACATTTTTCTCCATGAGCATCACATCAAGACAATTTTTACATCAAGACTGGACCAATATGGAAGATCAAAGAACACATACCTTTTTTTTCACTAATTTTTCTTCACAGACTTTTTTTTGTTTGTTTCTAAAGACAACTTTAATATGTTGTTGTCTTTTATAAACTTCGTTCCCGATTAAGGGTTTTGGAGCGATATCAAACTTTTGTTCTCCATTAAAAGTCTTGTGCAATCTACGATACAGATGATTAGGTCTTAAAAATCTTTGATGCCCGAGATAAACTATCTTTTTTTCTTTTGGTAATTGGCGGTGACTTGTATTAACTTCACATATAGGACACACTTTATGACCCTTGACATTGTACTCAGACAAATTAATGTATGCATGAAAGTCATTGATTATTGTTCACATGTACCCGCAATTTTACTTTGTAGGTTGTGAAAATTTCCTCATAAAAAACAATATTTATTGTAGTGTAAACAAACATCATGGAAAGTGATGAACAATGTTAGGTTATAAAGAGATTTCATTTCAATAAATATCTCCTATAATCAATTCACAAAATTGAGAACATATAATTTAAGTAATTAAATATTTCTTCATTACATGATAAGTGGGGCAACCCAATTGATATGTGTTACGAAAATTAAATATGATAAGTTAAATAATTATATACAAATCAATATTATTTCATTATTTAACTTTATAAAGGTATAAATATTTTATATTAATTTAAAAGTTAGTTAAATTTAAAATTTAAATTCTTTTTATATAAAACACAAATTAAATTCACAATTTATTTTTAACAAACTAAAATATTTTTCTTAAAATGTAATGGTTGATCTGTTTTTGAATTTAATGTTAAGTATTACAAAATTATTAATTTATTTTATAATAAAAAATAATTTGATTTAAAATAGTGAACACAATTTAATTTTTGTTTTATTTATAAGAGTGACGTGAGAGTTTACATAACATATATGCTTGTTTAACCAAAGTTTCATCTAAGAGAGCTATTTATTTTACACTTTTTATTAGAATAATAAACTTTTATTGTGTACATTAATGTATACAAGAATTGGTATTGAATTTATTTTTATACGAATTATTATTGTCATAGATAATTTATTTTGATTTTTAATATTCGTTGTCTCACAAATAAATATTGAATTTTGTTGTAATTAACAACAAAATTTACAATAGTAATAATTATGTGCTCTTACTCTATTTATTTTGTATCTGTATTGTAATTGTTACGACTATTACATTGTTGTACCATTAAGAACCCTCATCACTAAATTTAATAAGAGTATTCGATCCATGATATTGTTTCTTTTTTAGTCTAGCAAGTTGCTACTTTTTCGTTTTATCAGACGTATCTTGAATCACTAGTTAGAACTCTTAAATCTACATTGCTTAGTTGTTTGATTCGAATCAATTATAAAACATGATTCAAATCAGAAGTTGTGTCAAAATTGGAAATTGTATTTGGACCATTTAATTAAAATACAAAATAGACATGATTCGAATCACAACCTCATGTGATCCAAATCAAGTGTAAAAATTGATTTGAATCAAATATTTCCATGAAGCTATATTTGAGCTCTGCTCAAATTGATTTGAATCAAAATTTCTTCTTGATCTGGAACAAAACTTCACAAGACCCATTTTCCATCCTTAATTTAAATAGTTGTTTCTTTGGGGAAAGCAAGAAGTGAGTGAAACATATGGGTGAAACCCATAAAGACAAAGAGTAAATTTATCTTCGCTTATTAGTGTGTGTATATACCCATGAATATTTCTCTTATTCCCTATAACAACTTCTTGATTATGAATTAATGTCATATTCATTATCCTTTTTGTTGTATCTTGTTCTTGTGCAATTTGTTGTTATTTTCAGTGAATTAAAGAGAGTGAGTTGATTAATCTTGTTGTGTTATTCAGGATTAATCAAGCTCTCAATAACAATCAAAACCAAGACCCATTTACCCATAAACTTGGGAGAACCCTGTGTGTGTTCTTCATTCACATTCATCTAGACCCTTGACTAACATTTTGTGTTTTTAGAGTAATTGTGAGATATTATGGCACTGTTCATCATCTTCATCCTTAGTCTTTTTACATTGTTGAGGACCTCCATCTCTAAATATTGAGTATCGAGAGAGACTGATGATACATTAGGGTATCTAATATTTTGTGTGAAGTTTGTTGTATAAGTTCCTTGTTTTTGTGAATTGGCATTAATTTTGTAAAACAAACAATAGCAACAATAATGTGATATACAATAGGATAATTAAGATCTTGTAAATCCCATTGGAATGCTTAAAAATGTTGTGTTAAGTTAAATCAACATCTGGAATAACATGTCGAAGATGATGTCGTGACATCAGACATCAGACATCACGCTACTGAAATGATAAGTATGTTACACTTCTGTTTTAACTTGTGCAGAATATTCTGGGAATATTATGCATCATATGTAGCGTGTTGGTGAAGGCATATGTGGAGGTCTAGAAGATTCAATCAAAAGCTAAGGAGAAAAACCAGATTGACGACCTTTGATTGTAACAGAAGTTTTTTGTTGTTTATTTTATGCAGAGTTTGTTTCAATTGTGAAGGCCCTTGTAATAGTTAGGAATCTAGCCAATTATAGAAAGATTTAATCATTAGGGTTAGCCGTGTGTGTGAACCACCCAGATTGTGGGATGGTTACTAAATTGTACCTCAAAGCCCGTAGGCAAGATGATAATTGTACTCACTTAGAAGCTATGAAGCAATGAGTTGAGTTGTGTTCTTGGAAGAAGCTTTAAAGAAATTCCAAGTATGTCTGTCAAGAGTTTTTGACTGTTTTGATATTTGGAGAGGTTGTCATACCCCAAAATTGGCCCTCCATTTTCTCAAAAGATTTCATACATCTATGCCCAAGGACTCCTCAAGAGTTGATCAGACAAACTCTCTCCTAGACAATCAACCCAAACTAGGGTTTGGTATCTCTCAAGTCAAGATGGATTTCCAACATCTCCAATGGCCTTCATGCCTCCTCATATGCTTCAAAGATTCTCCATGTCAAGTTTCAAGCCTCACAAGTCAAGTTTCCTCAGACAATTGCTCAGATGGTTGAAAATCAGTTGTATTGGACAAAAAGTCAACTGTGGTCAACATACAACAAAACTTCGATTTTGGTCAACATCCTCATTTTGAAGTTACATTCATCATTTGATCAAGGGTTGATCATGATTCATCAAGAAAACTCAAGATTTCCCCAAAAGTCAAACTTTCTAAATTAGGGTTTCTAGATGAAAAGTCAATGTAACTTTGATCGATCATAACTTTCTCATACTTTCTCGAAATTTTCCATAACCTCTTGTTTTGAAGGAAATTCAATTCTCTACAACTTCATGTCTCACAAGAATGTCCAAAAATGCTTCATTTGAGAGGTATAGCTCAAAACATTACTGTCCTTTTCAAAGTCAACAAAAGTCAACTTTTTGTTTTGAAGATATTTTGAGCATGGTAACTCCAATTGAGATGAGACCAAAGACATTGGTTAGAGGACTCTTAGAGATTTCCAAAAGTCCAAGAACACTCAAAATGTGGAAAATTGAGCAAGATACACTATTCGAAGTTGGGCAATTTTGACAATTGCACAAAAGGACATTTTGGTCAAAATGCAAAATTTTCCAAATGGGCCTATAATCTTTTGATCCAAACTTGTTCATGACAATATTTTTGACCTATAAATGCTTGGCCATGGCAATTTTCTATTTTATTGATTTTATTTTGAATTTTAGAACATTTAATTCAAAATTAAATTATATAAAATATGAAAATCATATTTTTTCCAAAAGGGCTGATTTTATATGTTCCTTAATGTCCAAGAAAGCCCAAGATACTTGCCAAATTCGTGCTTGATCATGCATTGAAGGAGAAAATCAAATTTCTTTCAAAATTTGATTTTTATTTGAAAAATATTGAATGCTCCAAATCAAATCTTTTCCATTCCTTTTTTCCTCTCCAATCCTCTCTATAAATACCCGGCATTTGTGTACAAGCATGAGGAGGAAACCCTAATCCTTAAAGCTACCCAAACTCTTGCATAATTTCTCAAGAATCCAAAAATTCGAATTTTTGTTTTCAGCAAGCTTCAGCCTCTTCCAGCCATCCAAACGTGCTCAGGGGGTAAGTATGAGTAAGAATACATCATTGGCATTGATTAAGACAAGCCAAATCGTGCCATACACATTCATACATATTTGAATTTTTCTTGAAATTGCATTTTATTATTCTGCGTGCTTTAATCGTTTCTAATGGTTTGAATGTGTTCATGAGGTTCTACTTGACCGATATCGCCGAGCTTGAACGTCCAAAACTCATGATGCCATGTTTAGGGTTTCAGAACTGTTGACCTTCGAACAGGCATTTAGAGGAACTTTTAGGAAAAACGGAGACCACCATTGAACTCGCAGACCCGATTTAGGGGTAGCCTTAATCCTCCAATTTGTGTATTTTGCAGATCGGAGAATCGGGCACGGGAGAAGACGACCGAGCCCTAGCTCGTCGCCGACTGATTGACCGGCGAGCTGCATGCGTGGCGAAAACGCTTCGATTCGTCCATTTAAAATAATCTGGGCCCTCACGACTCGTTTGAATTCAAAGTTTTCTTGACGTCATCACTTATGTTGATTTGTTTCACTTTTCAAACACGGATGCACACATGGCGAAGCCAGATTGGTTTTAAGGTTTGAAAGGGATGTCTCCAGTTCGATTCCTGGTTCAAACAATCCCTTTTTCACTTTACAAACTCTAACTATTTTTCATATTTTTCTATTTTCCAATTTATTTTAATATTTGCATTGTTTTTTAATTAATTTCCATATTTTATTTCTGCATTTAAAAATCATCAAAAATTAATTTTCTTTTGCATTTATTTTCTAAAATTCTTTATTTAATTTAATAAATTAAAAAATCTCTTTTTGCATGCATATTTATTTTTATTTTTATTTTAGCATTTAAATCATTATAAATTGCATTTTAATTATTAAATCTTTTCCAAAAAATCCCAAAAAATTATTGTAGCTTATTTATCTTATTTCCAGCATGTATTAATTTTTCCATATCAAAACTTGCATTTTTCTAACATTTTTTCTCTTATTCAATTCATATTGCATTTTCCGATTTTCTTATTCTTTCACAGGTTGCACCAATTCAGACGATTCTTCCGTTTTTATTTTACTTTTCAATAATGTAATTGCTCATGGGTTGTAATAGTTTAATTTAGGACTTTTACTTTCCGCACTCCTAATTATGTATCTGCCCCAAAGCCATGTAATAGCGTAGGATTTACCTTTCCGCATTTTACATTCCGCATTTACTTTCCGCACCCTTATCAATTGCTAGTAACTAGGCGTGTATGGCAAGATAATAATTGGACATAGCTCACACTAATATTCAAGATAAAATATCTGAATTTGACACACTCCTTTCACACACGCACCCTTAGGTAATTCTCTCGACGCCTTCGATTCAAAATGGTCATGTCCTCGAACGTAGAGGTATTCTAGCACCGCTTTCCAAACAAATCATCATAGTCCCTTCGATACAAAGATCATAGACTCACGATGTCGCCTCCGAATACATGATCTTGACCCTCGATTGTCGCCACGAAAATGATGATAGTCCCTTCGAATGTGCTAGGATACTTCCTACAAGTTGCTTTCTATGACCATCCGATGTCCCTTCGAATGTCCCGCTTACATCCAACGAATGGAGCTACCTACTAACTAATGGTATGGCTAGCGCTATTCTAAAGGAACGAGAAACGAAACGACCAATTCGAGTGGGTAAATAAGTCTCTTAGTTGCTTGCTCTATCAAATGCTTTTCACACCACACACTTTCTTCAAAGTTCAAATTCTTTTCAAAACATTTCCACTTTGTATACACTCCTACATGAGTCATTACAAAGTCAAAGCGAAATTCCTTTTTCAAAACATTTTGTCAAACACACGAAAGCAATTTTAAAAAGTGATCTAGAGCAACTAAGAGCCGTAGATAACTACGGATGAAAAGGGTGCTAATACCTTCCTTTTCATAACCATTCTCCGAACTCGTAATCTAACGAAGGTCTTTTTCTGTTACTTTTACCTTCCCTTAATTGGATAAAAATAAAAGTCGGTGGCGACTCTTGCTATCCGCACATTTGGATACAAAAATCCTACAAAGTCAGTTCACCGTATCACAGAGGTGTTCTTCAAATATGTTGTCATTGTTGCAGGAGTTTGTAACAGTTAGGTATCACTAGGGAGTGAGTAAATGTTCTTTTGTCTTAGATGGTCTTCTAAGTTAAAGGTTTCATTGGGTAGTGATTAGGTAAACCAGAGGTTGTTTATCTGTAAACTAGAGGTTGTTTACATAAAATAATACTATTGATTGTGGAGTCATCTTCCTGACTTGGTAGCCCCCAGATGTAGGTTGGTTTGAATCAAACTGGGTTAACAATCCTAATGTGTTCTTTATGTTTCCTGCACTATTTTATTACTCTACCTTGTCTATTATATTTTAATATCAAATTAGATGTCTCGACATCCTTATAGGACATCTGAGTTTGTTGTTGCCAGGGGTGGCAAACGGACATGCCCACCCCGTTTAGGCCCGCAAGAAAATGGGGCGGGGAGGCATAGTTGAAGACGTGGGCCTAAAATCTAGCCCCTC
The DNA here is from genome assembly GCA_021764765.1 of Vicia sativa. Classification (NCBI taxonomy): domain Eukaryota; kingdom Viridiplantae; phylum Streptophyta; class Magnoliopsida; order Fabales; family Fabaceae; genus Vicia; species Vicia sativa. Next base: position 96,195,964 of record CM038795.1, on the reverse strand, counting down.
CCTGCAAAAAGTGAGGGAGGGAAGGGAAAGCTCGAGGGCATCACATCTTTTAAGCCTAAAAATATGATAATTTATAAAAATACACATGCCCGCAAAAGCCCGCGTCGAAAACTAGGCGGGGCGGGGCGGTCACAATAGAGGGTGGGGGCCTAAAACCTTGTCCCGCCCCGCACTAAAGTGCGGGAAAAACAGGCATGCCCAATGGGCTGGGCCCATTTTGCCACCCTTAGCTGCTGCACCCGAATTTCAATTGGTATCCGAGCAGGCATCCTCTCTGTTTCTGGATGAGATCCTAGGGAGGATACTTTCTGGTTGTGTACAGGGTAGAAGGTTTGTTTGAACAAGGCTGGTTCATATTGTATGGTCCCCTGAAGTGGAGGATGGACCTATTTGTGGAAGACTAGTATGTATTGACGACAAACCTGACTAGAATTATTGTACCTGCTTGGTGAAAGAAGATGATGAATCTGAACAAAAGGAGTTTAAAGTCAAAGGCTTCATGTGGGAGTGAAGACCTTGGATGAATTTAAGGATTATTGTTCAGCTATTATTTATCCAAAGAGCAAAATTGTCAAAACCTTCATGCAGGAGTGAAGATATTGATAAGGTAACTCTTAAGATTATATGTGTTCTGGTTATGGTGTTGGTGATGTCTAGTCTATAGCTTGGTGAGAAGCTACTATACATAGGGTTGATTTATTTTCAACCCTAAGTTTCCATGTTTATGCTTAAATTGGAAAGTAAGCATTGTGTATAAATTATGTTCAAGTGTTGCTATATTCCGCTGCATGGCTTTTGATTTAACCCTTAAAGTACAAGAAGAATTCTAGGGTTATTTTTTCTCAACAGAATATATGGAAGATTTTTCCAACTATATTAAAAGTGTCAAAAATACTTGAGATATACATCAAGTCCATTCATAAAGACATTTATTTATGGAGTTGATGAGAATCAATTGATCAATGATCCTCGTGCACATTTGCATATTATTTTGAAGACTTTGAAGGTTATGAAGGATAGTGTGTTCCTAAAATATGGAACTGATGTTCTATGGGATGTTAGAAAATTACTTCAGCAGGTATGCAGCTACCAGTTGAAGAACATATGTTTTGGGTGCTAAACAAGAATGTGCTGAACATTTACGTTTGGAACCTACTCCTGATCTGGAAGAGGAGACATCTAACTTGTATTAGTTGATCAGGACACGATCAACAAGCTGTCTACTCTAGATGTCAGTTTATTTCTTACCAAGGCTTATAGGAGTATAAAGGCTGAGCTCAATTCCCTTAAAAAAGACTTGTAAAGGTATCTCCTACAACCCCTTTGTGAACACAAGATAAACTTGTATTTGAAAGATCCTTCTGATCAAAGGAACCAAAATTATGGAATTATGTTCGTGACCATGGAACAAATTCTGTTTGAAGTAGAGTACTATGATCTAACCACAATGTTTAATATCAGACATGTTGTTATAATATATTGTCTTGAATGGGTATTGTCTTGAAGAATCAAGGGAGACAAATTTATTTGAAAAGTCTGTATATTATTTTGTGCCATGCTTAAGGAAGTATATTCCAGAAACCTAGTAGGGGGAATCTCCTCTGTATGTACAGACAATGGCACCCATTATCTCAAAGTCAGACAGGAGGTCTGAAGAAAAGCTTATTGAGATGTGGCTTATGTTATCCCCTGATTATGTTTGATTGTCTGATCCTGGAGTTTGATCAGTTGTTGTTAGTTGTGCTTCCTATGTTCCCCCCACAAGTGTTGAAAGTAAGTATGGATGTTACCCTCAGAACCATACTAAATGGATGATGTCGTATCAGATGTTAGAACATCAGATGTTACCCTTCAGTCATGAAAGTGTGCATTGTTACTTGGAAGTAAGCTCAAGATGTGAAGAAGGAATCAGGCGGTGTTATCTAGTGTGAGTAGATAATTCTAATTGATAGACTGGTAAGTACTTTGACGGGAGACTAAGTACTTATTAGTATGTAGCTTGAATACCAAATACATATACTATGTCGGGAGCTGAGTAAGTATCTGATGTGTTCATGCAAAGTTAAGAGCTGAATGTTAATCTTGGGTCCATGTTAATTTTCACAATTTTAAGATGTGTGGCAACATCATCTAGTGATTATATGAAGAGTTGATCCCTGTTTAAGAGGTGCATACAAATGTTAACAGATATCTTGATGAGAGCTGGATGTTTGTGTGATAGTTGAAGTATGTGATGTAAAGAATGTTCTACATAAAGATGTAACATCACAACTATTGAAGACACCTGATATTAAAGAAGGGAGATAAGATTCAGACTTATCTTTTGGAGACGTATCTCTTGTTATACGCATGGTTGAAAATATGGTTTCTTCTATAATAAGTTACATAGTGTGGGAATCTGAACCTTGTGTAGCAAGCAAACTAAGGATTCTTATTTTGGAAACTCTGGAAAATTCCAATTAAAGAATGCGTATAGTATTGAGAGGACCAAAATGAAACGTGTCCTTAATATGTGTAATTTAGTGAGTTGAAGTGTATGGATTAATAAGATTATCTATAAAGAAGGTATTTTTAGAAAACTTCATTTTTGGAAGCTGAAAGGAGATCATTCAAAAATGAAGTGCTGAGGTTAAGGGGGAGAAATTATCTGGATATAAAATGTATGTTTCCAAATGTTATTAATGATGTGTACAGAGGGAGCAAATGAAACTGGATATGTTTGTGCATCTGTGAATATTCTATTTCTGATTCTGATCATGTTGAGCTGTGCTAATATGTCTTTCAAGCTGCAACTTAGGAGGAGAAATATTTTTTTTGGAAGTTTATGCTGTTGTGGATTGGAATGTCCTAGAGATAAAATTATATTTTATGAGCAGCTAAGTAAAAATTGTGATCTCAGAACCAAGGCAAATAAGTTTTGTAGTAGTGATATGGATGTCCCAAATGATGTTGGAACATCAATACTCCTGTGAATCTCAGAATTAGTGGTTGAGTCATGACCATATGTGAACAAATAAGAGCAGAGGTAAGAAGTGTCTTTGTAAGTTTATGTGGATATATGTGGGGTTATATTGAAAAAATGTAGATATCATAAAGCCAAAATAATTCTCTCCATGTGAAGGAATATATTCAAAGTCACATGGTATGATATCTTAGAAAGAGGCAGTCCAGATTGGTGAAAGAAGAGGAAGTAATCACATGTAACTGCATGATGTACAAAGATGAGGTAACATGTGCCTTTATTGGAACTAACTCCTCTCAATAGAAACTGACAAACTCTATTAAAGATGGTCAGAGTTAGTTTGGACGGTACAATGTTGTTTTTAGTGCAGTCCTTCAAGCCAAAATTTATTCACCTTGACAAAAGACCAAAAGTTTTTATTTCCTGGCCTATTTATAGAGGATCTCTCTACCTCTATTATTAAGTGCATATTTGTTGTATTGAACATCATGAGGTTTATTTGAGTCTGAGCTTCATGTGCCTGGATTTGGTTTTGTGAAGGCTTCCATTTCCAAATTTTTGCTAAAAAGGGGGAGAGAAAGTGTGACATTGAAACAAGAGAGAGTGAAACTTTGTCTAAGTCATAGTGTCCAAATGGACCATACCAAACTGTCTATCAGGTTCCAGCCTGAAATTTTTTGTGACTTGTGATCTGAGTTTATGAACACAGTTGTGACCTGTGTTTTGAGTTACATGAAGATTTTTCAGAATCCTTTCTGAAATGTCTCTTATGCTACTTAGGGGGTAGTCTATCTCCAAATCTAGGACCGAGTCTCCTACCTTGCACACCTGGTGTTAGTTCAATGGAGAAATGAAGATGTCAAATGAGATGTTCAAACACTACCTACAACTCAAGATCTGAAGAAAACATTTTAATTGTTAATTGTAAATTATTGCTGCTGTTTTGATGTAATTATTTGTTTTAGCCAAATTTTGCCAAAGGGGGGATTGTAAGTTCCTTATTTTTGTGATTTGGCATTAATTTTGTAAAACAAATAATAGCAACAATAATGTAATGTACAATAGGATACTTAAGAACTTGTAAATCCAATTGGAATGCCTAAACATATTGTGTTAAGTTAAATCAACATCTGGAACAACATGTCGAAGACGATGTCGTGACATCAGACATCACACTACTGAACTGATAAGTATGTTACAGTTCTATTTTAAGTTGTGTAGAATATTATAGGAATATTATGCATCATATGTAGCGTGTTGGTGAAGGCATATGTGTAGGTCTAGAAGATTCAATCAAAAGCTAAGGAGAAGAATCATATTGACGACCTTGATTGTAGCAGAAGTTTTCTGCTATTTGTTTTATACATAGTTTATTTCTGCAGTTTGTTACAGCTGATATGTTGTTGTTTGAAGGCCCAAACCCAGTTTGGTGATAGGTTATAAATAAGGACCTTGTAATCTAGTTTTAGGAAGCTAGCCAATTATAGAAAGATGTAATCATTAGGGTTAGCCGTGTGTGAACCATCCGAATTGTGGTATGGTGTTCACAGTGATTTCTGGTGAAACAACCGCTAGTCCTCCAAACTATCAAACAAGCGTTATGATTGTTGTTTAATCCCTTTGGTAACTTGCAGGATCGACTAGATTGATCCTATGGGGTTATTGGTCGTTTGCATGAACTTAAACTGCTGGTTAACGTTCAAGGCTTATTTTTAGATGTTTTATATATGTCTCAAGTGTATTTCGATTGTGATATTCAATAAATTAATAACGTAATCAAGCAAAGTAATATAAAGATGATTTGAACATATAGGGCATAAAGACTTCAATGCGTAGTATGTAAGGAATGTTCAAATGACTTGTGAATGTAAAAGATTTTCAAAGTAAAACATGAAGTGTAAAAGATGGAATGTAAAAGCAAGCACGTAGAAGTTTTCGGAAAATAATAGCATGAATGTAAAGGTTTCTGAAAAGTAAAAGGCTTCAAAACGAAAGGAAAAGCGTTTAGATGCATGGAAAATTAAATGACTTTGAATATAAATGATTTAAATGACATTTGTGCAAGATAAAGGTAAATTGGAAAGATAAAGATACGTTGTTGAAAGATAAAAGTGGTGCAATCATACGTACATCATTCGTGCATTCGCTTCCTATCCATGTGGTATTTTGAATGTTATGAATTTAGTACAATAGATATGACACACGAAATCCTAACACTAAGACTTCTATTTATACTATTTTGGCCATAACGGTCGACTTATGAGAGCTTGCCACGTTTACATGCGAATACTATGCCTCTAGCTTCCACGCCTCGAACTTTTCCAAGATATTCGAACGTCCATTCATCCCGCCATATTTTGAATTTCAAATATCCGAATCGCCGATTCGAACGCTGCCTAACACCATGCTTCCACCATTTCAAGCTCCTCCACAATTGCTACTCAAGCCCCAAATTTCAATATTTTATTCGAAGAGCTGATTCCTTCATTCCAAACCATGACATTTTCCTCGTTCCAATGAATACCGACATTGTTTCATTTCGAGCTCGATGATTCTTATTCAAATCATCTCGCATCAAAATCTTCACCAACAATTGCCCTTTAAAATATGTATTTCAATCCCTATCTGAGAAATACTTATTTTAAATATATCCACACGATTTTGATGTGACCATAAGCAATAATGACACTGTGTATGACTTCCATTACGTACCATGACGGCTCTTGGTTTCGAACCGCTTCAAACAGTTGCCAGATGGTGCCGTTATTAAAGATAATGATTGTCTTTAATCATGCTTACTTCAATGCTTACTTTACGCCACCTTACTCCGTGTCCAACCCACGCTCTCCGTACATTGGCCTTAGTTGATGATTGTTTCAAATTCCTTACTATAAAACCCAATGACTCTTTTTACTCTTTTCACACTCAACCTTTTTCTCTCTTTTGAAAACCCTAAAACCTTAACACTTCCAACAATGTCTTCAACAACATCATCCCGTAAAAGATTTCTAAGAAGAAGACCAAGAATACGGAACAATCCTAAAAGCAAGGTTGAAACTCACCACGACCAATCGGTACTCATTCCTCAAGGCATCTCAAAGGAACAAGAACTCATATATTCTTCATGTATTAATCCCAACTAACGCCTGAAAGAGGTTTGCCCTAATGGGTCCTCTCACGCTTTTGAGATTCAAGGATGTTAGAACCATATTCCCCTTGTTATGATTTTAAACCCTTGTTCAATAAAATGGAAACCCTAGATTAGACATCGATAACGTGAATAAACCCTCGACGAAAGACATAGAAACCCTATGATTCCCCAAAGGATCCTTTCATTTTGGACTATGTAAAAGTAACTTTAAACCATTTCGATCCCGCCTCATCACATATAGCTTACCGTAACGGTTTGCTAAAGTAGAGATTAAGAAAGCCCATCAGTGGGAGGAACTAGGTATTTATAATCTTCTCAAATTATCGAAACCAGACTTTACTTACAGCCATCCTTTGCTATTTGCATCCCTGTACTTCTGGGATAGTACTTACAATACCTTTCACCTTCCTGGAGGGATGATCGCACCTACTTTCTTTGATATAGCTGCTATCACTGGATTATCACCACTAGGAGAAACATACGTTCCTGATTCTGAGGAGCACTCGAGCATAATTGACTTCGATATCAAGTTAGCTAGCTTCTTCAAGTTTATCAGTCATTATCACACTGAAGGTGATAGTGTTTCTGATGTTGAACACATTGCTTTCCTTACCCTCTGGCTATCAAGATATGTATTTTGCAGTAGATCGCTTCAAATGGCTAGCAGGTTCATCCCTTTAGCAAGGGATTTACATGAAAATAGGAGGATTAATTTAAGTGAACTCCTACTAGTTGACCTTTATGAAAGTTTGAGGTCAGCTGTTTCGAGCTTAAAATCCCATACTCCTAAGAATATCTTGCTCGCTGGTCCTTTCTGGCTGCTCCAGCTATGGCTTAACGCCATGTTCGAATCCTCACTTTCTACTGCGAATACTATTGTTGACCATGATCCAGAAATAACAGATCGAAATGTTGAAGGCACAAGATTAAGAAGGTCGACTCGTGATGACAAGGCGATTTCAGATTTTATTTTCTCAATACATTATGCTCTTTTCTAAGAAGCGGTTCAAGAGACTATGGCGCCTTTTGCTTCGAGGACTCATGGACCATCATGGTTCACTATGCCCTTTCGGAGGTCGCTAAGGTCAAAGAAATTCAAGATATCCGGAAAGCCTTTTTGCTCCCAAGGCTAATCTCTTCAAGGATCACTCCCACTAAAAATCGATTCTCCTTTTGCCTATCAACCCAACTTTGTCTCGAGACAATTTGGTCTATGCCAACCGATTCCCGAACCACTCTTTCGCACTCACGCTTCTATTACCTCTGGTCGAATTTTCAAGGCTAGAAGCCAAAATACAAAGAAGAACAAGATCAAGGATTTGCTCAATTCGAACTAATCTCTTTTGAACCATCTTATTTTCCATCCAAAGGTTTTACGGATTGGTGGAGTAAATTCTACCAATCTTGTATGTTTGATACTCTCACTATCCGTAATAAACCGACCGCTGCTCGATGTGCACACAAGAAGAAAGGTATGTTCACTCACGCCAAGAAATTAAAGCTTTTCAAACTTACTTGAAACAACTTATGATCCTACACGCTGAGTCCACGATATCGAGTCCCAAACCTTGAAGGAAAATTTATAGAAAAAGTCTCTAAGTTCGACTTCCTTCAGATCACACACGAGGATAGGTATAGGTTGGCACTCAAATGCATCCACCTAAGTTTCCCAAACTACCTACCTCGAATCGGCTCGCTTGGTTTCCCACGCACTTTGGTGGTTAACTTGCAAAGAGATGTTCAAGTACAAATCTCAAAGGAAACTAAAGCCATCTGAGACTGTGACATGGGCTCGACATTGGCTCCATAATTTCCCAGGACATCTTCGCTATGACCTTTCTGCCATGTCGATTCTTTCGAATGAAGGCGCAGGTGCGAATGCTTGGGAAATCCCAAATAAGTCTTAGTTACTTTATTTTAACATTTGTCTTATGTGTTTCACTTTTCAGCTATCAGAATAAAAACTGTTGCATCAAAGACCAAGGAAGGAAGTAGTTCCCAAACAACTAACGAAATTGATGACAATGTACCCAAGGCAACTCCAACCATCACTCCTGCACCAACAACAGCAACAAACACCAATGCTCCGATTTCAACAACTACTCAAACTCCAACACCTGCTCCAATCCCAACAACCGTTCCAACCTCAAAGGTAAACAGTTTTACTTTGGCATTTCGAAATAAGTTCAAGTCTATAACTGAAGTCTAACTTACGTTCGCATCATTTCAGCCTAGCAAACTCCCACCAACTACTCCAAAGAAAAGAAAACCCAGTGCAGTGCTAGTGGAAAGACTCTCAAGGCTGGGGAATGTTCACCATCGGTTTTACGAAAGAAGCATAAGAAAGACGCTCCAAAAGACACTAACGTCTCTGGACTTGATTCCAGGGATGTGGCTCCCTCACAAAAATCCAAAAATCCACCCTCGACCTCCAACGTAATATTGGAACACATAGACAGCAATATATCTGCAGATAACCCACAGGTGATTTTACTTCGAATTTTGAAAATGATTATTCGTACCTTAATTATAAGTTTCTAATCTTCTTTTTGTTTCGTGTAGGATGATTCCACTCCGATCCCAACTACTTTGACTCCTCCCCCACAAACAATTGCTCCGATCCATTCTTCTCCTCATGGAGATTCAAGCAATCTAGTGCAGAATAAAGGTTCGTCCAATATGGCAGTTCCAACTGGAACCTCTGAACAGCCAGATGATCAAGGCACTTCGCCTCCTCTCAAGGATACCAACGAAACAACGCTCGAAGATGCTACAGAAGTGCCTCCAGAGACTTCTCACCCAGAGTCTCCTCCCAAAATCCATCAAGAGAGCGAAAGGGCAATTCATATTGAAGAAGAAAAAACCAATAACTCCCAAGAAAGCGAAGATTCAAGTGAGGAAGGGTCTGAGGATGAAGAAGGAGAAGATGCTCAAGAAGGTTCGAGCGAAGGGACGGCATCTGATGCTGGTGGTAACCAAAATGATGACATCGAGGTGGTGGACTTGATTGATGATGAAGAGGATGATGAAGAAGCGAATAATGAAGGCGATGATGTTCCCAATAATGACCCAATGGACGTTGAGATGGATGTCACTCCATTGCGTATGGAACTTCCAGAGTCTTCCAAATGCCAGACAGCTGAAGAGGAGTTGGCCCTCTTGAAACGAACTGACCCTATTGGGTACATGAAGGCTAAACTAGCTCAGAGAAACACTCCCTTCCCTAAAGCTAATGCTGGTTCGACCTCTAATTCAGTACCTTCTGATGATAGAGTCATACTTCTTCACAAGATTCGGAAAACCATACTTGATGTGGATTTATTCGAAATACTCAGAAAAGATAGTACAGCCTGCTTCGTGATGAAGGGACTTATCAATCAAGTCAATCTCGCCACATGTTCCCCGAAGTCGCACCATTTTGTTTGAACTTCAATCTCGATCGATAACGAATCGGATGCCTTCTTCAAAATGAATCTGCGGCAACAAAGTCCAAGAAAACGAATCGCAATGGCCGCTTATGAACATGCCTCAAGCTCACTAAGGAGGTTGAAGATCATGCCATGCATATCCAAAGAAGCTAAAGTTGATTATGATCTTCGAGCTCAATCCATTCTTCAATGGGAGAGGCGATCCAGAACTTCAAAGATAAAATTAAGGAAGCCCAAAGAAGAACAACTTGCATATGAGTCCAATACTTTTGGTAATCGATTCAAGAGCTTCAATAAAGGGCTTGCAGAGATCGAGGCTGAATGGGTTGTTATCTTGAAGGAGCCCTCCGCTTCAACACAAGCTTGAATCTTTCAAGAATATCTTTGATCGATTAAGGAACAATACCCACTTCTGAACTTGTTTATTTAAAGCAATCTTGTATCTTCATTGAATGTTTGTTTGTAACACTTGACAATGCCATTTTGGCAACTAATTTCACCATTTTGGCCTCGAGTTATATGTTTATGATTTACGTTGCTACTATTCGAACCTCCTGCAGGCGTGGTTTATATTTCTTTAAATACTTCCCATTAACCTTTAGGATTCGTTTGTCATCTGCCAACTCTTCGATTTCATACGCATTGTTTGAAAATGTTTTCACTACTCGATAAGGTCCTTCCCAATGAGGTGACCATTTACCTAATGCTTTATTTTTCTTGTCCATGGGCAATATAACTTTTCAAACTAAGTCATTAATACCGAATGTTTTACCTTTCACCCTTTTGTTATATGCTCTGGCCACTCTCTCTTTTTGCCTCATCAGGACTTCTAACGCATGCAATCTAACTTCATCTAGCTCGACCAACTCATTCATCATCATCTCCCAATATAAAGAAGATGAGATTTCATTTTGCCTTTGAATTCGAACTGATTGTAGATGAATTTCTACTGGTAAGACTGCATCATGACCAAATGTTAATTGGAAAGGTGTAGTGTTAGTAGCTTCTTTAGGGGATGTTCTGCAGGCCCATAGTATTTGATCTAAAGTCTTATGCCAATTTCTTTGTTTTTTACCAACATGTTTTTTTATTAAACCTATTATTACTTTGTTGGCTGCTTCGACCTGACCATTTGCCTGAGCATAATATGGTGTTGACGTTAGCAACTTGAACCCCATTTCTTGGGCAAATCCTTGCATCTTTTTACCAGTAAACACCGATCCTTGGTCTGTGGTTATGCTCTCTGGCAACCCAAACCTATAAATAATCTGTTTTTGTACGAATTCGATGATAGTCTCTTGATCTACAGCTACCAAAGGTATTGCTTCGATCCACTTAGTGAAATAGTCTATTCCTACCAGGATATATTTCGACCTTTAGATGAAGCAGATTGATTTCTCCTATTAAATCTAATGCCCATCCTCTAAAGGGCCATGGCTTAATGATCGAATGCAACTCACTTGCGAGCATGTTGAATCCTGCATGTTTCGACATTCTTCACATCCTTTAGCAAAATCTATACAATCTTTGAGCATACCGCCAATACATACCATATCGAAATAGCAACCACTTCATTTTATGACCCGCTTGATGTGCTCCACATACCCCATTGTGGACTTCTGATAGTGCTAGATATGCCTCACTTTCCCCCAAGCATTTTAGTAACACACTTTCTTGGGTCTTCTTGAACAATTCATTTCCCATAAGGACATATGATAATGCTCTATATTTTATTTTTCTATCCACATTCAATGTTGGGTTTTCTAAATACCTTATTAATGGATTTCGCTAATCAGATCATTAAAGTGTCTATGGCTAATACTTGAACCTATCTTTATCACCATAACTTATTTTGATATTCTCTAGATCGATGGTGTAAGTCCGTAGCCATGACTCTTCCTCTTATCTCAATCAAATCCTCTAAGTTTTTAGCGAGACTTTATAACCAAGCTAATTGTGCTAGGTCATTTGCTTCTTGATTTTCTATTCTTGGTACGTCTTTGAATGTCCATGTATTCAAATTTTTGAGTAGCCTATTAACTATGACGAAATATATCATCGATTTTCCTTTATGCATTTGTATTCCTTAGTTATCCGCTTGACTACTAACTCGAATCACCCTTGATTTTGACTCTAGTTGCCCCAATTCCAACAAAGCTTCAAGTCCAACAATGAGCGCTTCATATTCACCGTTGTTCGAGCAACGAGGCCATCTAACTTATACTTGAATTTTGTTGGAATTCCTCAGAGAAATTATGAGAACTCCAACACCACGCCTCTCTATGGGTCGAACCATCAAAGTATAGCTTCCAAGGTTTCATTTCGACATAACCCATGACAGTCGTTCGACCAATGAATGGTCCACAATGAAATCGAAACTACTTGGCCTTTCACCTCTTAAAGGCATAAAAGTCAAAGCATATTCGTCAAGGCCGATGCCCATTTACCAATTCTCGCTATGCATTATTGGCTTGAAAGCATGTGTTTAATAACATCGAAATGAGATGAAACATAAACATCAACAGGTTTTATATAATACTTGAGTTTCATACAAGAAAAGTATAAACAAATACACAACTTTTCTATATTACTATATCTAGTTTCTGCATCATTCAACACCCTACTTAAGTAATATATGGCTCTTTCGATGCCATTACTGTCTTCCTGTACTAACATACTACCTATAGTAAGTTCAAACGCAGATATATAAAATCTCATGGGTTTTCCCATGAAGGTGGAGACAAGATAGGAGGTTGAGATGATATCTTTTAATCTTGTCGAAGGCCTCCTGTTTCGCTCCATTCAAGGCTTGGCCTTGCTTTAAACAAGCGGAGAGAAAGCCTGTTTTCCCACTTAGGTTCGAAATGAATCTTCCGAGAAAATTAATCTTCCCTAGTAGAGAGAACTCCTTTTTCGATGTGGGGCTTTAGTCTCCATGATGGATTTGGTCTTGTTCGTTAATTTCAATTCCTTTTTATGAACCACAAAGCCGGAAATCTCCGCACAAAAATGCACATTTAAGATTCATTTTAAGCCATGTTTTCTCATCCTTTCGAATGATTGGCTCAAATGATGCAGATGATTTTCTGCAGATATAGATTTGATGACTATATCATCAATGTACACCTGCATAAAGGTCTCAATAAAATCATGAAATATGGAGTTCATTGCTCTTTGGTAAGTTGCCCCAGCGTTTTTTAAACCAAAAGGCATCACTACCCATTCATAGGTGCCTAAGGCTCCTAGGCAACGAAATGTTGTCTTAGCAACATCTTCTTCAGCAATAAAAATTTGATTATAACCAGAGTATCCATCTAGCATACTTAGGTATTCGAATCCTGCAGCAGAATCTATTAACATTTCCGCCACAGGCATAGAGTATTGATCTTTGGGGGTTGCAGTATTTAGATCCCTAAAGTCTATGCATATTCTCAATGAACCATTTTTCTTAATAACATGTACTATATTTGCTAACCATTCGACATACCTTGTGGTTCTGATGAATTTGCAGCGTAGCAACCTCTCGACCTCTGCTTTGATCTTCGTGAGCACTGCTGGCGCGAACCTCCTGGGAGTCTGCTTGATGGGCTTCTTGCCATCCTTGATTGGAAGTCTATGCTCCACTAACTCTCTTTTTAAACCAGGCATTTCATCATAGTCCCATGCAAAGCAATCTTTGTTCTGTTTGAGGACTTCGATCACCTCTTGTTTGAGGCTTGGGCTGAGTTTCGCGCTTATATAGGTGATTCTTTTTGTGTTGATATCCCCCAAATTTACTTCTTCGAGTGGGTCCTGTGCCAACATCTTAGCACTTGAATTTGTTGGATCCTTCTCGAAGCCCAAGGGTTCTGTATCATAAATGGCATTAAGCCTTTGATCTATTTCGTTCTCGTCACAGGGTGAATCTTTCGGACCATTCCCTTCGAGTTCGTTTACTTCAATCAGATGTTCTATTGCAGCCTCCGCTTTCAATTCGTTCTCAGCCATATAGGCCGAAATCCTTTCGAAGAAAGAAGATTCAGTCATGATCAGGGTCATCGGACTCCCAGCCTGGTGACCGTCTTTGCGAAGTGCCTTCGCCTCCTTCATCACCCTTAATTATTTTCCTATCCCAATACATGCCATCATGGCGAAGGGTCATATAGTAATGTACATCTCTTGTTTCATTCGATTCGTCACTTGGGGTACAGGAGCTATTCGCCGATACTTGTCATAATTCCTCTTGTTAACTAGATTGATGTTGTTATGAAGTAGCTCGTCCGCTTGATGTTCTCTACTATCCCATCCTCTCTCCACAGACTAACCTTTGATGCATCGAAGGGACCGCCCTACGCCATGAATCCACTCTCTTCCCAAGAGCAAGTTATAATTTGCTTTGGCTTGATCACCATGAACATAGTGGGTCTGCAGCTTGATCCGACAGCTAACTCCACTTGCACTACCCCAATGTTTGTCCTACCTTCCTTCATAGTTGGATAAAACCATGTTATGAGGTTTAACATCACCGCCTTGAATGCCTAACTTTTTCAAGATGAATTTTGGCATCGTTGATCGCAGCCCATCTACTAAGACCTTGTTCACCCCTGGGCTCCATTTGCGCGAATGCAGTGGCTTTAAATGATTCTTCATTGTGGGATCCGGGTGTTCAAGAATGCTCGCTCTTCGACCGCGCCATTATCCATTACATAATAATGATCGGTCGTGTTTCATCGATCAATGGTGTCTTCTTCTTCCTGTTCTTGATTTGGTCTCTGGCCAATTCGATGGTAATATGATACCACATTGCGCTCGTTAAGTGAGGATTCCCTTCCGATTCGGGTTATCGTAAGCATATCCTCATCTTCTTGTGGACTTGGAGTGTATTCTTTTGATTCATCTAGTTTTGTTTCGAAAAAGCCTCCTACTAACCGGAGGTTTGTCTTGAGTTACTGTTTGTTGTTGGTTGATTGGTGCTTGACGCTTTTTGTTTGTCGAAACCGCTCCTTTGTCGCTAAACCGTCCTCTCGCCTTTCGATTCCGCTTCGCCATTGGGATCTTGACATGGGATTCTTACCTTTATAATTTCCCCCCCGCCTCCCTCTTTCTGTGTGTTGAATTGTCTCCAGATACCATGGCATGACGCGATTCGCTCATTGCCTCCCCATCTATCCTTCCCTTTGTTGGTTTTGACTTGCGCCATCCGTCTGCTGGTACTTGTGGATTTTAAATGTCACTCTTGAGCTCCCTTTGGATATGGGCTATCAAGCCACCGACCGTGACTACCATCGAAATGCTGACTTATTTGACCAACTTCCTTGTGATTCCAGCATGGGGTAAAGGGAATCGTTTCGAAAGCTCCAGCCATGTTCTGGTCGTATACTGCTGAACATCTTGGGCAAATCAAGCACTTGGTTGCCCCTTTGTGACAGCGTACTAAAAATTCCAACAAACTTTCCCCAACTCTAGGGTAGCATCTGAACAATTGGTTGTCTTGGCGCCAATTTACTCCAGTTCGAGCTCTTTGCTTTCGTTCGAACTCCATAGCGATCCTGTCGTTGCATATGATGCTGCATCTTGGACAAAGCATCATTTCAGCATGTCCCTTATGGCACAACATGAGATATTGTTTTAGGTGGTATCGCAGATAACCATCCTCCATTTTGTATTTTTCTTTTTTGAGATATCTTTCCATTTCATCTCGTAATGTGGTCTCTCCATGTCCACCATATTGACATCCACATCTGGTCCCTTCGTACCATTATCTCCCCATCCTGATGGTTTAATGTCTTCGATCCGAATCTTTGAACTCTCTGGAGCAGAATATTTTACCATGTAATCAAATTTCCCACTGGGCTCCCCTAAGGTGTCCCAGGTCTCTTTCTGAGGAACGTTACCATCTTTATCTTCCCCTTCTGTATCATCATCTCCCCATCCTGATGGTTTGACGTCTTCGATTCGGACTTTCGAACTCTCTGGAGCAGAATATTTTACCAGATAGTCGAACTTCCCACTAGGTTCACCCAAGGTATCCCATGTCTCTTTCTGAGGGGAAGCTTGTTTTGTAATCTGAACCTTTTCCAGTTTGAGCCTCAGGCCTTCAGTAGCCTGTGTCAATCTCTGTTTCTGATTTTCCTGACCCTCAGTAGCCTGGATTCCTTTTGAAACAACAGTTGGAGTTGGTTCGACCGAAGGCTCCTGTCGTTCGTGGACGTCTTCAGTGACCCCATTGTTGACTTCGACCAACACTCAACTTTCACTCTCAGTGCTTTCCTCTTTCAAGGTAGTGGCCCCTTGTTCTGCTTCCACCATATTGATGTCTCTCATGCTCAAAGGCTCGGAGTAGTTGGTGTCTGCAATATCCAGAGGGTCTTCATCCACCTTCATTTTTGGTTTATCGGAAACTTTAGTCGCTTCTTTAATTGCATTTTGAATCAAGTCCCTGAAAAGAAAACACTGTGAGGTTTTGTGGCCTAGGAAACTACGATATTTACAAAATCCTCTTTTCTTTCTTTGATCTAAAGGAGGCATTTTGGCATTTGGTGGCACAATTAATTGGCCATCTTTGACTAGTAAGTCGAAAATTTCATCACACTTTGTTATATCAAAGGTATACACCTTCTTTGGAAACTTATCATTTTTTTCATTTTCAACAATCTATTTCCCTTTTGTAGGGACTAGGAGTGTACAAGAGTAAGGTGGAGCCTATTTCAATTCAGCGAGATCTACTTCGACCTCCTCGAATTCGGGGTATTCTTCACCTTCCTCCGTTTCGACATAGGAGACTCTTTCCTTCTTATTACTCTTAGAAGCCCTGGCCTTCTCGGCCTTTAGCCTTTCGACCTGTCGAACCCTATCTGCTAACCGGGCCATGTCCTCAAGTATTGAGTATCTAATTTCTTTCGAATAGAATAGTCCAAACCACCGCCATTTCGACTAACTCATGCTCGTGGACTCTGTGAAACATCTAGATTTCAAAAGTCCGAACTGCTTAAGTATTCATCTATAGGTTCGAACTTCCTCTTAACACTTGCTAATTCCTTTAGACTTATCTTGACTGTCCCATATAGAACTGTTCATGGAACAACCTTTCTAAGAGGGTCCAGGTATCTATGGATCCAGGGGGCAAAGTAGTGAACCATGTGAAAGCATTCTTAGTAAGGGAACTTGGGAAATATTTAATCCTAAGGTTTTCGTTATTTGCTATGTCTCCCTCTTAGATACTTAGCTATGTGTTCGATTGTTGACTCATTGGTATCCCCAACAAACTTTGTAAATTTAGGGATCTTGTATCCCCTTGGCAAATCAGTATGGATTACATAATCTGTATGGGGAAGCGTAATTTGGCCTTCTAATTCTCATGTTTTGGGCCATGATCCTTTCTATCATGGTGGTTAGGTTATTTTCTAAGATGTTGTCATTTCAACCCTATGAACCATCGATCAGATCTTGGTTTCGACCTACAAGGACAACCCTCTAGGTTGTTCTTCTCGAAAGCTGGGGCCTCTAGTCCGACCCTTGCCCCGGTTCAATAATTCCCCTTTGTGGTTCTTCTCGAATCAGGGACCTCAAATCTTTCGACCCTTGCCGGTGGTTCTATCAATCCCTTTGTGGTTCTTCTCGAATCAATGGGACATCTACCCTTTGTGCTCTTGCCCCAAGTTAACCCCTCTCCGGCCTATAAGGTGGGTCATCGCAACTGTTCTATGATAGGTGCGTTTGCTCGAACCAATGTCCGGTTCTCGCCTTCGGTGGAGCAAAGAAATCTGCTATTCGATTCATATTGTCTGCGTTCTCTCTGTTTGTCACAGTAACGTTTTGAACTATTGGGGCAAAGATTTCTTGCATAGTTTGTGCTAATACTCCTATCATGTTATGGTTACTATCATCCATTAACGCCTAAAAGCCATTTCATTTTCGTGGTTAAGATGGGCGCGCCATAAACCATCGACCCTTGGTTATTTGTCATAAATTGATTAGCCCTAACCCGACCCTGTGGTGACGCTCGACGTCGAAGTTTGTAAACCGCCATAAAGGATGTTGGCATTCCATACTGGGAATTTCTGGGTCTAGTACTGTCGAAACTAAATGGTCTAGTTGGTGGTGGGGTAGCGAAATGGGTTTGTGCCCCTGACAGTGGGATGAATCCCCTAGGATACCCAGTGGTTCCTGTACTACCTAGGATCGAATTGTTTGTTGACATGCCACTTGTTCCATTCGCGGCCATACT
This sequence comes from Vicia sativa, assembly GCA_021764765.1. Classification (NCBI taxonomy): domain Eukaryota; kingdom Viridiplantae; phylum Streptophyta; class Magnoliopsida; order Fabales; family Fabaceae; genus Vicia; species Vicia sativa. The sequence continues at coordinate 96,178,217 of CM038795.1, read as the reverse complement.
ATTAGTAGAAGATGCAATAGATTGTGTGTTCAAAGGGATCGCTTTCGTCGAAAGCACGCATTAGTGCTGCTCCATGTGGGGCATTTTGTTCCCCTTGTGGGTTATTTGGATCTGACATCCTATTACTTCGATTTCTTCTGGGTAAGGGTTGGTTACTGTTAGTTATTCTACCACTCCTAAGGTTCATATACTAATGAACTTTGTTTACTCAGAAAGAACCTTTTAACAATAATTAAGTTTTCTTTTTAAACGTTAATTTTAATTAGCAACAACCAATCTCTGTCCCCACCGGGCGTGCCAATTTGTTCACAGTGATTTCTGGTGAAACAACCGCTAGTCCTCCAAACTATCAAACAAGCGTTATGATTGTTGTTTAATCCCTTTGGTAACTTGCAGGATCGACTAGATTGATCCTATGGGGTTATTGGTCGTTTGCATAAACTTAAACTGCTGGTTAACGTTCAAGGCTTATTTTTAGATGTTTTATATATGTCTCAAGTGTATTTCGATTATGATATTCAATAAATTAATAACGTAATCAAGCAAAGTAATATAAAGATGATTTGAACATATAGGGCATAAAGACTTCGAATTGCAGAAAGTATGTAAGTGCAGGAATGTTCAAATGACTTGTGAATGTAAAAGATTTTCAAAGTAAAACATGAAGTGTAAAAGACAGGAATGTAAAAGCAAGTACGTAGAAGTTTTCTGGAAAATAATAGCATGAATGTAAAGGTTTCTGAAAAGTAAAAGGCTTCAAAACGAAAGGAAAAGCGTTTAGATGCATGGAAAATTAAATGACTTTGAATATAAATGATTTAAATGACATTTGTGCAAGATAAAGGTAAATTGGAAAGATAAAGATACGTTGTTGAAAGATAAAAGTGGTGCAATCATACGTACATCATTCGTGCATTCGTTTCCCTATCCATGTGGTATTTTGAATGTTACTGAATTTAGTACAATAGATATGACACACGAAATCCTAACACTAAGACTTCTATTTATACTATTTTGGCCATAACGGTCTGACTTATGAGAGCTTGCCACGTTTCGGACATGCAAAATACTATGCCTCTCTAGCTTCCACGTCTCCGAACCGTTTTCCAGCGCGCATATTCGAACGTCCATTCATCCCGCTCATATTTTGAATTTCAAATATCTGAACTGCCTTTCGATTCGAACGCGCTGCCTAACACCATGCTTCCACCATTTCGAAGTTCCTCCATAATTGCTACTCGAAGCCCCAAATTTCAATATTTTATTCGAAGAACTGATTCCTTCATTCCAAACCATGACATTTTCCTCGTTCCAATGAATACTGACATTGTTTCATTTCGAGCTCAGTGATTCTTATTCAAATCATCTGCATCAAAATCTTCAGCCAACAGATGGTCACTGAATTGTACCTCAAAGCCTGTAGGCAAGAGGATAGTTGTTCTCACTCAAAAGCTGTGAAGCAATGAGTTGAGTTGTGTTCTTGGAAGAAGCTTTAAAGCAATCCCAAGTATGTGTGTCAAGAGTTTTTGAGTGTTTTGATATTTGAAGAGGTGTTCTTCAAATATGTTGTCACTGTTGCAGGAGTTTGTAACAGTTAGGTATCACTAGGGAGTAAGCAGATGTTCTCTTGTGTTAGATGGTCTTCTAAGAGAAAGGTTTCATTGGGTAGTGATTAGGTAAACCAGAGGTTGTTTATCTGTAAACCAGAGGTTGTTTACTAATAGTGGAGTCTTCTTCCTGGTTTGGTAGCCCCCAGATGTAGGTTGGTTTGAACCGAACTAGGTTAACAATCCTGATGTGTTCTTTATGTTTCCTGCACTGTTTTATTACTCTACCTTGTCTATTATATTTTAATTTCAGATCAGATGTCTCGACATCCTTATAGGACATCTGCGTCTGCTGCAACACCAAAATTTCATGATATTTGTTACGATTGTGTATATTATTTCTTGAATGCAGTTTAGCATTTGATGTTATCCACCAAGAATAAAATTTCATTATACTAAAAGAGTACTTTAGCGAGATTAACTATCAACTGCCCATAAGGCGTAAATGGAAGTTGTCAATCTTTGGTGGAGTTAGAGAAATATTACTCGCAGACAAAGTTGAGAGTTATCCAATCAACGCTTAGTTAATGGTAATCACTCATACAAGAAATCAATGCGATTAGGTGGATTTCCACACACGAATACAAGGAGTAAATTATTGTATACAACAAGGTTATTGGATTAAGATGTTTTAGAGATCTTTTTTTTGTTAGTAGTTGTGTGTCTGCATCAATAAAGAGAATTATTGTTTGATAGTTCGTTGTAACCAAAATATTTATAAGCAAACTTATCAATATAGTGGAAAATTGTGATTATTTTCCAATAGTTTTCAACACCATTGAAGCGTGAAGTACGCAAAGCGAGGACGAACGTCGAACCACTATATATCTTTGTATATCTTTTTTCTTCCCATATATATTTTAATTTTATAGTATTAATTAAATTTGCTATTGCATTAGTTCATTGTTGCATTGATTGTATGTCATATAAGTTAGACTTTGCTTATACAAATTTAATGTCTCAATCTAGGTTTGTGGTGTATCAATCTTATTGAAGTATCATGAATCCAATTATGTCTTTATAAAACATCTATATAAAGAGTTTTGAAATCACTTTGTTTAAAGCAATTTTGGTTGTCTTATGATTGAGATGCTTAGAAGCAATCAAATACTTAGTAACATTGCATATTATTTTATTTAGTTAAATTCACTAAAATATTTGTCTTGAAATGTAATAGTTGATCTGTTTTTGAATTTAATGTTAAGTATTTAAAAAATTATTAATTTTAAATACTTAGTAACATTGCATATTATTTTATTTAGTTAAATTCACTAAAATATTTGTCTTGAAACGTAATAGTTGATCTGTTTTTGAATTTAATGTTAAGTATTTAAAAAATTATTAATTTTATTTATAATAAAAAATAATTTTATTTAAAATAGCGAACACAATTTAAGTTTTGTTTTATTTATAAGAGTGATGTGAGAGTTTACATAACATATATGCGTGTTTTACCAAAGTTTCATCGAAGAGTGCTATTTATTTTAATTTTTATTGTGTATATTAATGTATAGAGAAATTGTAAAATAATTTATAAATTTTGGATCAAAATCTTTCCCTTTAAAGTGAAAAGACAAAATCTCGAAACTCTCGTTTTCACACAAATTCGTTACTCTCATTCTCTCTCAAATCTCTGCATTTTCACTTTTCCATTTTTACAGATCACTGTACCATACGCGCGGTAACGAACCAATTTCATCTCTCTTGTTTCGTCTTCGTTGTTCATCTTTTTCGTTGTTTATGATTTATGATGATTTTTGATTCGATTTTTCGCGCTAGTTATTTTTATTTGTGTAAGTTGAATTGAATTCAGCATTGCGTGTTTTGTTGAATCGAAACTGTGTTTGAAGATTCTTTACTTTTCACGTACATTGCGAATCATACAGTGTTCGCGTTTTAGTTCTAAGGTGTATTAGGTCGCGTGAATTAGGTGGAGCTTCAAATGTGTTGATGTTAATTATCAATCAATTTGAGTTAGTACTTTAGTTCATATGCCTTACATTTATCGAAAACAAATTCGTGTGACTTTCACTTTCAATCTCTGAAGCACGGACACCTCTGAGTTAATGATTATGTAAAATTGATTCCGGCTAAAAGTGAGTTGAAGATAAATTTATTTATTTTTGGATAAATAGTAAATTTGAGTCTAAAAATCACGTTTAGACTAGAACTTAATGGCGGGAGTTGATTCATGTTGCTGAGCTTATTTTGTGGGATAAAACTTGGTTGTTGTTGTTGTTATCGTCGTCATTTGTTTTCATCGTGATGCTTATCTGATTCTCATTTAAGCTAATATGGATCGTTGAAGAACAATTACTGTTTGAATGTTGGCTGTACTACGGTGATAGTAAGTAGTGATAGCTGGTGTTTTTATGTTGAGATCTTTCACATACTAGACTGCATTATGTTTTTCAGGATCGGTATGGGAGTCATGGCGACAATAATGAATAGGCAGCATTTGCTGACCTACATCTACCTTTTGGTTTATATTTCACTTTCCTCGGGTGTTATTTTGTATAACAAAGTAAGGGGGACACAGATGTGCTGATAATTTCTTTCGATTATGTTTTGTGATTTATCTTGTACGGTGATATGTTTTGCTCAACCTGTTTCCTTTTTTGGGTGTTGGTTTATTTGCAGTGGGTCCTCTCCACGCTGTATTTTAATTTTCCATTTCCAATAACTCTCACTATGATCCATATGGCTTTTTCGGGTGGAGTTGCATTTATTCTTATCCGTGTTCTGAAGGTACACGCCTGTTTGAGTTTGTCACATCACTAGTTTAAGCTTTTTCTGAATATACATGGGCTTTTCTTTGAAATATGACTGAATTAACTGAATTTATGCAGGTTGTAGCGCCTATTAAAATGACATTTCACATGTAAGAATTCTGCATAGACACCCTGGTTCACATTTCATGTAATATTTCTGGCTTCACTCAAATGTTTGATTTGCAGATATACAACCTGTGTGGTACCTATAAGCGCATTCTTTGCAGCAAGTCTGTGGTAAGTAGTTATGATATGATCAAAAGTTGTTATTCAAGCAAAACCATTTGTAAAGTGTATCCCTGTATTCAATTCTATGATGGCCCATGTTAAAGTTTGCTGGCATTTTAGCAAAGTAGGATGCGTTTAGATGTAATTCAGAAGATGGAACTCATGATTTCATAACAGTTTTCCTGAATTTAACAAATTCGCTTTGAAATGAATTGTTTTTATAGCACCATAAGTTACTTATCTTAAATAGTTTATTAAGCTGTTTTAGTAGCGATTGCTGTAATACAGACTCTTTGAAGTTTTTTTTATTAAATACTCTGAAAAGTACCTTCTAGATGCATGGCTGTATAGTGTACTGGTAAATACATAGTTTAATTGATTTTTTTGTCTGTTTAGGTTTGGGAATACTGCTTATTTGTACATTTCTGTGGCTTTCATCCAGATGCTTAAAGCCCTGAGTGAGTCATTATTTTATTGCATTTCCATCTGTAATTCTTTATAGAATTCCTTAATGTCAGATCAATCCTTTCTTTTTTTGATTTATTTGTTTTTTCGTTTACAGTGCCAGTGGCAACATTTCTCGTGGCAGTTACTTTGGGAACTGAGAAATTAAGGTGTGACGTGTTCTGGAACATGGTATTGGTCAGTGTTGGAGTTGTCATTTCCTCCTACGGGGAGATACATTTTAATGTCCTCGGTACAGTTTATCAAGTATCAGGAATAGCTGCTGAAGCATTGAGGCTCGTCTTAACTCAAGTTCTTCTTCAAAATAAAGGCTTGACACTAAATCCTATTACCAGCTTGTATTACATAGCACCCTGCAGGTAGTTCTGTTCTCATGTATTTGAAAACCCGTATGTAGTTCGGTTTATGTTGGTGGGATGGGAGGAAAAAAAGCTCATGAAAATTGAACCTTCTCATGAAACTTACACTTTTATTTTATCGTGCTGAATAGTAATCATTTACTTGTTATTGTATACAGCTTTGCATTCCTTTTTATTCCATGGTATATCCTTGAGAAGCCTGAGATGGAAGCTCCACATATGCAGTTTAACTTCTGGATATTCTTTTCAAATGCTCTCTGTGCTTTGGCTTTGAACTTCTCAACATTCTTAGTGATTGGTAGAACTGGGGCTGTAACTATTCGAGTGGCTGGAGTTTTGAAAGACTGGCTACTTATCTCTCTTTCAACTGTCTTATTTCCTGAATCAAAAATTACAGGATTGAATGTTATTGGCTATGCTATTGGTATATGCTGCTTCGTTAAAAAGACATTTTGGCAGTTTAAGTTTCATTTTTTCAATTGATTTCTTCAAACCAATTTTTTTATATGAATTATTTTTGACTGGGCAGCTTTAAGTGGGGTTGTTTGTTACAACTACCTCAAGATCAGGGATGTGCGTACTTCTCTACAAATTATCCCCGACGAATCAGCAAAGGTCAGCCTTCACAATAAAATTTGTCTGTTTAGTAGTTTGATCATTACTCGTGCACTATTATAATTTATAATGTCTTTGACTGTTATCTTTTGTTGTGTTTATATTATGTGATTCCATTTTATGCTTTATTCATTCCATTCACATTCCCATCTATGTTAGTAGAAAGAGTCATGGAAAGGTGATTCCTTTCCCAAACCGTTCCTTTCTGGAGAGGAAGGATTATCGGTTTCAAAAACGAGATTATTTGTTTTTCCAAACACATTTTCATTTATTTTTCATTTTATTAATTTATCATTTCTAAATTTCAATTTTATTTTCAACCTACTCTTTATATTGTATAATTAATATTATATAGTTGTTAGGTTTTATAGAATAGTATATAAATATGTAAAAGAATTATTTAATATTTAAAATATTGTGAAACAAAATCACTATTCAATGTATCATAAAGAAAAAATCATAAAACAATGTAGTGTATTTTATCCAATACATGAAGTTCAACTACTCAAAACATGGAAAGCTATCTGTGTTCGACCCTTATTCGACACCTATATGTGATCGACTTCCTAATACATTCCTAGGAAGTATCCGATTATTCTTTTTAATATTTTTTCTTTTTCTGTATGATGAAATCTCAAATCCATAGGAGGAAATTAAGTAAAGAAAGTATATCAACAATGAAAACATAATGTATTTTAGAGAACAATGTAGAAAGGAATGAATCCCAATCTACTCTAAATCAAAGCTCCTAAAAGGAGAAAATTCTCTCTACCTAACCAAAATGGTTGATTCAATGTTCTAACATAATGGATACAATTCACTAACATCGCCATCTATACTACTTACTTAGGCATAAACAACCCACCAATGAAGCATCCTAATTCCTAACTCACTCTTTATTTACCATATACCCTTCCACACTCATTATTACATAATACCTCCTTTTTCCTTATGACTCCTACTTGGTGTCTTTCACAATATTTTTCAGACACAGCTATGAGAAATAATGCCTGAAACATGTGGAAGAAAACATATTTTGTCAATGCAGTTTTGCAGACAATGACTTTTTCTCCCTTCGACTGTTTCTTGAACTGCAGTGATCCTTTTTGGGTGTTTTTGGTGGATTTGAAAAAATAACTTAAATTATACAAAAGTTGAATTCAAACATTATACATAATAAACATTAAACTTCTTTCTTTTTGTTGTGAGGGGATTCATATCAAGCTTGGTTTTGCTACTGTTGGAAAGTATTGATGAGATGAATTTGTATTGTGATGATCAAGGTGTATCAAGCACGTGTCTGTTCATTATCACTTTATCTGCCAAAAAGTATTTTAACAAAATTGCTGTTAAGTTTGTCATCTCTACTGACCATCTTTACGAGATTCTCAAAATTGTTTTAGTTCATATTCAGTTCATTTTTAACAAGTTCGGTCTGTATGATCATCTTTAAGAGATTCTCAAAATTTGAGTTCATATTCACCAATAGAAATAACATAGTCCTTGGTTCAAGTATGCTTGCAATTTATATGTGTGTATGTTCGTTTTTAAGGAAACATAATATTGATTCAACTATTGTTCTTTTCCTTTTTCAATCAATATGTAGGAGCTGCAAATGGAGAAAAAGGCAGATGATGATGTGAACACTAATCAAGATAATCAATGGGATGATACAGTTTTGGATTCTCCTCATTCTCATTTTGACGAAGAAGCGCCTTTAATGTATTCATCACGGATATCTCATCTAGGAAGAAAACCAGCTTAGAGGCAAAAAAAACATTCATCTTGGAAGAAACCTAGCTTATCAACAATATGAGTTTTAAAAGTCAATCTTCAAGGAACCAAAACAAGTATATGTCTAAACCTTTCTTCCCAAGAGAAGTACAGAGATATATCCTTTAGAAGGGGGAGGAAAAACAAAAGATGAAAGAAAACAGAGCAGAGAAAACATACATATTCTTTCAGCATAGTTGATTTCTTTAATGAATATTAAGAGTATTGATTAGTAAATTGATTCATTTTTGTATAGGCTTTTCGGCTGGACCCTGCAATGAAGATTCTATTAATTTCACGCGGATCATTATAACTCGGATCGGCGATTCTACGATTCTCGAGTTGCTAGTGTACTCGACAGTTATTCTTAGCTATTTTTGCTTACTGTTATTTTAAAATTAAAACGTTTGACAATGCTATGTTTTTCTTATTGGAGTCACTTTTATCCGTTTCATTTGTTTCTCTTTTGCCTCAGTCAAGTACTCGACAGGATCCATATTATTGTTAGAAATAAGAAAGAATTTGTGGCAATTCATCATCTATTTCTTCAAGATTGTTTTGTTTTCACTAACAATCAATTCTATGAGCAAAATCAAATAAACAGATATGGTCAATCAGAGAGTTAAAACATTGTAGCTTAGTTATTTTTGAACTAAAAATGCTCTTGAATTGTTTAGACATTACCATGTCCTTGCTATCCGGCGTTATTTTATCTATTTCTAGCAATTATAATAGGGATGCTCTTTCCACCTTTATGTGTTTATCTTACATATTTGGAAATTCAAAAATGCTCTTAATGCCTCCAAAAACGCATCTTTAGACGCATTCAAAATTATGACCAGAATGTGATATTTTGAGATCCACTTCTATTTTGAACAAAATATGATTTAGAGATGATCTCCAAATGTTGTTTGGGTTTATCCGGAGATGTATTTCTATAATGTTCCTTGATTGATTTTAAGGTAGCAGCATTGTCTCAATATTGTATTTTTTTAGGTAAAGTTATATTAAAACTCAAGTAATATTAAAGTCAAATGAAAGTTAAAAGTCATACATTAATTAAAAGTCAAGACCATACATAATATTTGTCTGAAAATACAAAAAAAAAAATACATCCAAATATAACCTATTGGATATGTCTAACCCCATGCCTTTTTTTCCGCCTATTCTGCACGATATTTTGTAACTCAACAATCATGTTCTCTATGAGGGTCAACTGGAGTATGTCATCTTCAAAGAGTCATGATTCTATGTCTGCTCTACCCATCTCCAAAAAACGCCAACGCGTTCTTGGTGTTGTCATCCATAGCCTAAAGTACGTCATGATTAGTTGGCCTAGGTGGTTTTCCTAGAGCATCTGGTGTCATGATAGAGTGTGTATAAAACATGTCATGTAGCCGTCAGATACAACCTACTGAAAAGGAGCTGACACCTCGCGACACTCCTCTAGTATCGCACCAAGATCTCTACGACGAAAGCCGAGAGGAGCAAACACATAGGGTAGTCTAAGAATAATCTGCAAGTAGCCAAACTAGCACATCACTCCCTCTGGCATATAAGGATACATAAGAGATGACCGACATGTAAGCCATGCGGAGTATAAAAAATTACGTCAAACTAACGCGTCTCGCGATGACCCTCATATAAGTAGAAGCAAACGATATTTGGTACATACTGGTCAAGATACACTCTGAGTGGCTCGACCATTCTATTCCCCCTGTATGGAATAAAAATGACGTGGTCAGTCCTTAGTGTAGGTAGGCGCAGCTTCTCACCCAATGATGCTAGGGAAGTGGGGAGATGATCCATTCCTAAAAATGGCTTAAATACAATATCAAAAACATATGTAACAAATGAATTATGAAAATATTAGTAATAATAAATTACTATAAGTTTCGTGCAACTCCCTGTGACTTGATTTGTCTTCCATAGACAACCCTCACCCAACTTCGAGTACAGATAAACCAAACATGCGGCCTCTCAATTGTACTCGTGGATCATCGCCAAGTCGATGAAGTGTTTTAGGTAGACCACATCGACATAGGTTGAACTTTCGTCCACAAACATGTACGTGCCAACTAGGAACAAGAGGTAACACCTTAATGCACAATGTCAGAAGTACTCAACCTGCATAGCATCACCTTTGGCATGTAGGGTCCACTGCAGATATTCTTTATAAATCTTTTTAAAAAAACAAAACATTGCATGCACACCTTTTGAGTTAGAGGCCTCATGTGCTGCCTTAGTTGGGTCATCTCACAAATAGGTGACCATCATATCGATAAATTCCTCTTGTTCGATCCTTCTGTGGTCTAGTAGTTTCCCATGATGGAAAGATGTAGGAGGCCTAAGACATCATCCAAGGTGATGGTCATCTTGCCTAAAGGAAGGTGGAAAATGACGTCTCTAAGTGCCACCTCTCTATAAAAGTCTCCTTTTTGTCGTGGTTTATGGTCATGTACACATAAGCACATAAACCCGTAAAATCGAAATATCAGATAACATTAATGAACCAAGCAGCAGTAGGTTGTTCCAGCTCCAATATCTTCTTGTCGTGGCTTACCGATTTCAAACATGTACGCTTCTCTAAAAAAAATACCATTATCAATATCAATTTAATTAGTTAAAAACATATGTAGTGGAAAACAAAAAATAAATATACCTCTCTTTGCCATATATGCCTAGTAGAATTGTCTGCATAGATATGAAGTAAAGAGGTGTCAAATGAGACTTCTAGGTAACTCTTTAAAAGGGCATCGATAATGGATTCATCTTGGGCTTCAGGAACTTCAGGTTTTGTTGCATAACTGTGGCCCCGTGAAATAGATCCATGAGAGAAGAGGCTATGAGAACCATACAGTTGGGAACCTCAACGTTGTGAACCATCAAATGAGTTATCATTAACTCATGGCTTCGTGCTCCTGGATGCTTCCCTCTCACGCCGTATTGACGTGGTTTGGACACACGCCCAAGCCTAATTTTGTTAGTGTTATTTTTAGCCATTGCACACGCGTTACAAACAAACATAAAGAAAAATAGTATGTTCGGACAAATGCAGAAATTCCATATAATCAACCAAAAAATTTCTTAAGTCAAATTTGGAGATGCATCTCCGAAAACAGCGATGAGAAAATTCGAAGAACGGAGATGCATATCCGAAAAAACCGCAATACTCTTCCATGGAAGAAATGTCATTTCTTCCTAACCCTAAAAAAAGTCTCAATGCATGTTCTTCAAGCCTACCAATTTCGTTTACATTATTTTATAATGTACCTAAAACAACAAATGTAGTTTAGACAACTAACTACAAATCAAAATATAGAAAAAATACAATATTTTAAAGCTTACAAAAACAAAAGAGTGTGAGCAACCCTTTACTATGGATAGTTTTGTATGATAATAAATATGTGTGTTTAATTGTCTAATTAGGTTTGAAACATATGTGTGATTGTCATGACATGATTGTAACATGTTTAAAATTGGTCAAAGTATGTTCTTACTCATGTACAAACCTCTTAGGTCGATCCAAAAAGACATGCATCGATACATATAACTAACTAATCTCACAAAAAGAATTTTCCTTCAATATGAGTCGACTCATATGAGTTTTGTATCGATACATGTCAGTTTGATACCTCTAAAAATTAAGCTTTGCATCGACACATAGTATTATGGATCGATTCATATAAACATCAAGAATTAAGATTCACCTCTGTTTGTTGTTTGCATCAATACAAAATCTTTGGCATCGATTCAAATCAGTTCTTTTATTTTGGAAAATAAATCTCATACAGTATGCATCGACGCGTACGTGTTTTGGATCGACTCATACAAGAACTGAGGTTCTAGATTCTTGCATGTTTTAAATCTTGCATCAATACATAAGTGTTTGCATTGATACATTTCTTACTTGCATTGACTCATTCATGCCATGCATCGACTCATGTTAAATTTAATTCTCTGGATGCAGTTTAATTATAGTATGCATTGATACATAATCCCTTATATCGACTCATACTTAACTTAACTCTCTGGAAGCAATTTTAGTACAGTATGCATCGACACAAAATCACTTGTATCAATACATTCATTGACTTAGGTCGACTCATACGAAACTTGTATCGACTCATAAATCTGTTTTTCTTCTAACATGTTTCTGTTTCCATATATAAGCAAACTTTCGCCGTTTAGTTTGACAGGGGTCACCAATACAATTCGTGAGCATCCATTTTTCTAAGCATTAGAAACCTAAAAGAGAATTATATCTTCATCATCTTCTCAATCTCCTTGGTTCAAGAACATTGACACATAATCATCATTGCTTATTGGATCAAGGGATCAAAGAGATAACGTTCAGTGGTACGATCAGTGATCTAGCTGAGTTGAAGATTCATAAGGGGGTTTCGAGGAAAAACTTGAAGGTTTGTCCAGCAAGAACGGAGGTGTTCTTGTGGGTTTGTTAGTCACGATTGCACAGAGCAGATTCAGTCGTAGCGAAGGGTTTTGGAGATCGGGGTGATTTCGCAAACAGGTCGTGGAAGCAGTGAATTGTCTGTGAATCTTGCAGGTGTATTCTTGATCAACTCATATCAAGAGAAGGTTCATACAAGAAGAAGATGATCTGAGTGATTATTTTCTATCTTTGTATTGCAACCTTGTAAACAATATTTCAACATATTGATATAGAAAATTCTCAATTCCAATTCGGAAATTAAGAGGGAGACGTACCCACACGCGGGGACGATAGTGGGGAACTTCCTTACCAAATTGATCTGCGTATCGTATTCTTTCTCTCTCTCTTTTTTTTTTTTACTTTTACAAAACGTTTGTGATTTAATTGGTGTGCAACTTTTCACGTTCATTGATACAAGGCTGGAAGAAACTCTTTATCAAAACTCCATTGCCATTGACCATCGAACAAGCATACTCCAACTATTTGACAAAAGTTCTAGCTTGATTTTATTCATTGGAAATAGTGTTACAGTGATAAGTGCATTGATTCAATATAAATTTTGTGTTAATTCATCTTATTCATCTCAATTAAAATCCAGCAAACTATTGCATGTCCGGTTTTCTAGTAGCCAGTTCAGAATAGACATAAGTCAATTCAAGACCGTGTGTCGCTTTCCGCAATTTCGCTATTAACTTTGATAAATAATTTTAAATCCCTGGTAATAAAAGAGGTGATCTATTCACCCCCTCTCGATCACTTGCCACACCGTCTAACAAAGAGGATAAGATTAAAGATGGAATGTACGAGATATGAGATGTTGGAAAGGAGGAGAAAGAGCTCAAACGGTAAAAGTTTGCTAGGGAGAGAAGGTTGAACGAGATAGAGAGCTCAAAATCATGAGAGAATGAGACATTTTTTTTGTAGAAAAATAATAAGGAGGAAGAGGGAAAGTTTGGTGCATGAAATGAACCTAAAACGTGCAGAGATGCATTTCAGGACCACCCATTAGTTTTTAAATAAATGATGTTTACAAAGACGCATATTCAAATGCACTTTTTACATATAACGAGATGCATCTCTAGATCAAATTCTGGCACAATTGGGGTACCTTTTCAGGTTTTTCTAAGAAATGGCATAAAAAGATGCTTCGAAGATGCACCTCTGGACACTTTGGGCATTCTTGACTTTTCATGGTGGTGTGTGAGAACATATAAGGGTGAAAAGAGCAACCCCCTTATAATATGCAAGATTATATATGATTATAAAGAAATTTTTTTTTATATCATATGTACTAACCGTCAATTTTCTAAACAATTGAACATACATTATGTTATGTCTTCTCTTTAAATATACTTATAAAAGGCCAAGTAAAGGCAGTAGGTCAGTAGTCCTTAAGGGGGGAGGAGATGACCATATGTCTCCCTTATGGTATGAATCACCTCACCCCTAAGTGTCTTTCAAATTGAAAGAGTTCAACGCTTTTACTAACAGAAAATTATGTGCAGGTTTGGATTTCTCAGAGTTATCGTGTCGGACAACGGGAACCAGTTCGCCAGCGCTACAAACACTGACTTTTATGAGGAATTGGGAGTGCAAATAAAGTTTGTATATGTTGTCCACCCGCAAGCCAATGAACAACCTGAATTGGAAAATAAGGTGACTCTGAATAGGCTCAAGAAGAAGCACGATGATTTCTAAGGCTGGGCATAACTTCTCCATGAAATATTATGGTCATATCACACTATCCTCCACTTCACTACCAAGGAAACTTTGTTCACCATGGCATATGGAATAGAAGTTATGCTGCACGTAGGGATTGACACACCCTAATGAGGATGCTTCCAATTTAACATGGAGGTAAACTAGACCAAATTGGAATGTATTGTAGATTTGATCGACAAATTAAGAGAAGTCGCCTACATTCGAGAATTCACTGCCAGGCACAGAGCCGCCAAAAGGTACAAATCCAAGGTCATGTCGAGGTAAATACAAGAGGGCGACCTGATGTTAAACCAAGTGGTTCTACTGGCACAACAAGGAAAACTACAACCAAATGGGAAGGTCTATGTCGCATATTCCAAAAGCCCTCAAGGGCATACAAGCTTCAAGAATTAGAAGGATGAATGCTACCCAAAACTTGGAATACTCTTTGTCTTAAATATTATTATAACTATATTATTGTAATTCCTTAAACAACATACTCATCAAAAGGGGAATACCTCGAAGGAGATCCCTCATCATGAGAATCCAAAGAAAGCCTTTTCGATTTAAAATCACCAATTAGAGATATAGCCTAAGGACCTAGTTGGTCGTTGACAAAGGGAAAAAAGCTTATACCAGAAGACATTCTCGTTCTTGTAATGGGAGAATCATCACTCTCAGAATCACTCACCAAGTTAATAACACTATCACTAATTTTGATCAAAATACAAGTAATGTTGAAGGTATTAAAGGTCGAGGAAATGAGGGTAACTGCTAAGGCAAGACTGTCGAAAGTAAATATAATAGAGATAAATGGAAGCTTTGAGCATGGAGCTGTAACTTTTTTGTTGATTACTTTCGAGAAGGAACCGAGAAATACACTTGCAAATAGAAACATTTGTGAAGAGAAATTGGCTTTCAAGGATTGCGAAAAATCATCAACATTTAACACTCCACCATATATATATATATATATATATATATATATATATATATATATATATATATATATATATATATATATATATATATATATATATATATATACTACAAAATCAACAGTTGGATTTTCCCTTGAAAACATAAAAATAACTCGAGTGCATATAAGCAGTGTCATGCTTTAACTAGTAATTTCAATCCTCATGTCAGAAAGAAATAGCGAGACATTCTAATAATAGGAAGACATTTAATGCGCTTATCTCCAACTATTTTTTCAACTGACGCTAAGCGTTTCCACTTCGGGTTAGAAATTATGACATTCTCAAAAGCCAGTCACGCTCACTAAAGACTTATCTGATTGAATAACACTCGATAATTAGTGGGGACAACTGATATCAATCTAAGTCAAATAATCCAAAATATAAAAACATCACACGAGTTATTCAAGATACATTTTTTCTGATAATCACTGTTATTTTACATCATATTTTATTTATTTATTATAGAAAGTACCTCTTAAATCATAAATCATTTTACACATTATATTAAACTTTGAGTTAAAAAAAAAGTTCATCAAAAATATAAAATTATTTTACATTGTCATTCGATGAAAACTCATCATTTAATCATATCATATAATTTATTTAAAAATAATAATAAATATTTAAATCACCCTTTATTATCCTTTATTATTTTAAACTTTTCGACTTCCACAATAAAAAAATATTTAAATCATTAAAAGAAAAATACATAGTTATATAAGAAAAAATGTCCATAGGATTTCTCTAGGATGCATACACAATAGACTGAAATGGAAAATGCATTCTCTTCGGGCAAGATTTCTGTATGGTGGGACGTTGAAAACTGTCAAGTCCCTCCAAACTTCAACCCTAACTCCATAGCTCAGAACATCGCCTCAGCTCTCGTCAACTCCAACTTCCATTGCCCAACCACCATCTCCTCTTACGGCGACACCACCCGCATCCCTCTTCACATTCAACACGCCCTCTCTTCCACCGGCATCTCCCTCAACCATGTCCCCGCCGGTACATTTTCCAACCCTAAGTATTTATTTTCATTTTTTCATTCATAATATTGATAACAACTTTGAATTTTTCAGCTCAAAATGCTAAAGAGAAGAAGATACTAGTTGATATGTTACTATGGGCGATAGACAATCCTGCACCTGCAAACTATTTGCTTATTTCCGGAGACGGAGATTTTTCGAATGCTCTTCATCAACTTCGAATGAGGAGGTATAACATTCTTCTTGCACTTCCTAGTTGCAGTTCTTTATCGCTCGTTACCGCGGCCGATAACGTGTGGCGGTGGCCTATACTCATTGCTGGTGGTCCTCCTAATGTCAATGATCACAGCAACATTGCTAGAAATGACTCAAACCAAAACCCTAATTACTCTAAGAAGAAACTCATGTATCAACCTAAACCTTCAATTGCACCTCTTCAAATTCAAACAAGAGATAGTGAAAAAAATAACAAGAATGACTGTTTTAACCCTGAAAATTCGAAGAAATCGAAGAAATTTAGATTAGCCCCACATGAATTCTTTTCTAAGTATGACCCTACAATTAGTTGTTGTTTAACTGCATTGCCAAAAGTACTCAATAACGCGGATTGTGGAGGTAATGATGGTAGTAGTCAGGAGTTTTGTAATGAGAATTTGAACCAGAGGATTTCTGATCTGGTTGGTGGTTCGGATAAGATGTTGATTTCTAATGCACAAGTTAAGAGTTTGCCAATAGTTTTACCTTATGAGGATTTGCAAGGAATTGTTGATGTTATTCTAGTAACATTGAAAACTCTCAAAGATGAAATGGTTTTTCCGAGTGAAAGAAATATTACTGATTGCATTCGTTATGGTGATCCCAAGTATCAAATGATTGATGTTAGGAAGGCTTTGAATTGTGCATCTGAACAACAAAGAGTGGTTAAACAACGTTTTGGCGCATTGCATTTATATGTTTTAGCAAATGAGAGACTTTGGAAGTGTGTGAACCCTTTAGGTGGATTGCCAAGTCATTATTCAGAAGAGATCTGGGTTGGAATTGAGAAATTCCTTGCTTTGTCATCAGGAAGTTCTGCGATTTTGGCATCTCGTTGCAGGTACGTCATTATTGTTTTCTTTAGGTCTTGAAGCTTTGTTAGTTAAGTTATTTATGTAATTAGATTTTATGTTTTGTATGATTTATTAGATATGAAGCTGCCTTGATTCTAAAGAGATTGTGTCTTGGAGAGCTTGTGTTAGGTGATGTCTTAAAGATTTTGGAGATTATGATCACAATCAAGAATTGGATTATACCTTGTCTTTCTAGTTGGCACCCCATTACCATTTTACTAGTGGAGGCAAAAGATGATAACTGATACCGATTTTCTAGATCGAAGCGACAAAGTCTAATGACTTCTTTATAGCCACAACACACCTAAGAATACAGCAAATCAATGTGAGATTTGATATGGATATAAACTTTTTGATAGTTAGAGAGATATATGTAGGAAACTATAAGCAATTTTTTGAATGATGAATGACTATAGGTTATATACCTTTTGTACACATGCATCTACATCTGCTTACTAGTGGAATTTTTGTATGTAAAATAAAGATGCATACTTATTTTTGGGTGTATACATCCATTGGTTGAACTTTTTGATGGTATAGAAAATGGTTGCAACATTTTCCTATATATGTCCTGGACTTCTCTCTTTGTAATTCTATTTTTATGCACATTTTAATATTTTTGGATGAACCTGTACGTGTCTATATATTTGTTAGAAACAAATTTACTCTAAGAATGTTGACATTATGAGTGTATCTTTCGATAGAGATTTAAATTTAGGTGCATAGAAAAATTGCAAAATTTCCCTTCTTTAGCCATTGTGAATTTGTATGTATAGTGCATAGCTGAGAGAAATGCAACATATATTTCTGTTGTTACATGCAGGAGAGGCTTATACATAAAAGTCTCATTGAGGAACTGGGACCACAACAAATTCAAAGACAAAACTTTCATAAAAACAGATATGACAGCAAATTTTTAAAGATGGATCCCAACAATCAATTACACAAATGAACAGAAAAGATGGAACCCCAGAAAAGCAGATTTCTAACTTTACAACATTCCATATCCCAATAATTTCCAAAATGGTGAATGAATTTAGCTTCCACAGTCTATGAGCACTAAACAAACAAAACATAGCTCCTTCTTGCAACAAAACAGCCACCTGACATTGCAATTTTTTATCCATAGCTGCCTCCTGAACGACTGGCTTGCATTTCAGCGTGGCAGGAAAAGCAAGAACAAAATGGATTTGTCATATCTTCCTTGGGTAGAAGAGACAAAATTCAGATCAATAATAAAACTAAATGTTTGTTTGTTTCCACCATCTCAAACGCATCTATACATAAAAATACTACTTGTAGAGTTCACTTTAAAAACTGCCTGAAAAGCTAATACAAACATACACTAAGTTTGGTTGGTTCATTTATTACAATCCTTTCTTATGAAATCTAAACTAAAATAAATTGAAAACAAAATACATATTGATGGATTCAATTACATAAATTGTTTAGGAAAAATAAGTACATAAACTACAATAATGTACTATAATAGTTAAAAAATATATCTGTTATATTTAAATATTATATTGGTTGAGTGATTTTGAAGGCAAAAATCATTATATTATATTATATTAGGTGCGTGGTTTTGAAGGTAAAAATCATTTAGGTTGAGTTTTGTTCATTTATTTTGATTTACATCCGAAAGTTAAAATAAAAAATATGTTTAGTTGATTTAGATGCATGTTATTGAATCAGATGACCGATTTATTGAATGAATGAGATATAATGACCGGAAACTTTAATAAAATGTAGTATTTTTTGGTAAAAAAAATTAATTAACAAATAATATAAAATAAAAGAAGAAATAGGGTAAAGTCACGGTGACTTTACTGTTTCAAAGTCACTGAAACGTGACCCATATAATGACTATGCGTATGTTTGGATAAGCGCCAAATTCCTATTCTCATGTTTCAAGGCCATCCCATAGTAAAAATAGAAGCTATCAAGTGTAGCTTTTGGACTATGCAACTAATGTAACGAACATCGCTTATGTTAACTAGGAGAATTTAAGAGAACATAATTAACTAATAAAATTGGTTAACTAATTATGTTGTAATTTATTATGTGTAACTTGTAAGTATGAGTGGTTAGTCCCACATGAAAATATGTGTTAAAAAATGTTTAGAACTTCAATCATTTTTATTATAAGTCGTATTATATTTTGTTTTCAGAAATTTAAATAAGTCGCATTCTATATACGCAAATCAACTAAATATTATTATGTGACGGAAGGCAAATAGTCATAAATATCAAATTTTATTACAAAATCAAATAACAAAACATAAGGTTATTATCTATGTACGATCTACACAAAGCTAAACTAGCGCATACACCGCTCGGAAAAATACCTGACCATCATGTTCGACCCACAAGCTAGCCACCCAGAGTATAATGAGATGGGATTGAATGCCATAATCTCCATGTAGTCCGCAAACGACGTTCAGTTAATACCGTCATGGTTGGTGCGATCAAGGAACGCCTAGTAAGGAAGCACACTTTGGTCGCCTCTGTTCAGAATAAACTTCGCAGCCCTTGGCATGACTGCCTAATAATCGGGATCTTCGGTGTAACCATTGACGCGGTGAAAGTATGATATAATCCAGCTATGCATCAACAAAAACATAATGTGTAAGTACAAATTAATTAAAATTAATTAAAATTTATCATTAAAATATAAAAGTACAGTGAGGAGTGTGCACGAGCCAGTGAGTGCCCTCACCCTCCATCTGGAAGCTTCATTCAGCTTCTGGTAGAGGTAGGTAAGAACAGTGACACTCCAGTTCCAGTCATGAACTGTAGACAAGTCCATAAAATACTCCAGGTAGGCCACATCGGTATAGCGGCCACTCGTGTCCACAAAGACGGACGTGCCTACCAGGTACATCAAAAAAACATCGGATGACACATCCATAGTGAAACTAAACAAAAATATCCTCGTCCACAGGCTCTCCAGCTTCTTGTGCAGTTCTTTTTGCACGTGTTGCTTGACAAAGATGCTCCTCATATATCTTCTTTAGGTAGGAGAATTTCACGTGCGCCTCGTTTGTGTTGTCGCAGTCCTGAGCAACCTTGTACGGATCAACTCCTAGATGCTCAATCATTCACTCAATCGCCTCAACTCTAGTTATCTTGACACGCTTGAGTAACCAACCTCCGATAGGTAGTTGGAGCAAGCAGGCAACATTATCAAGTGTGATGGTCAACTCCCCAACTGGAAAGTGGAAAGATGACGTCTCTTTATGCCACTATAGAACCATAGAACCATTGAGCCTATGGAATATAAAGATCAAAAAATTTGCGGGAGTGGTTGACATGTTTTAAATCCTTCCTTTCCTAAAACATAAGAATTCAACGAAAATAAATCAACAGAAACCGTATTTTTGAATAAAACTTATAATACGAAATAACTCAAGTGGAACCAAAAAATACCTGTCTACCCTAGACATAACGAGCAATATGATCCTGATAATAAATTAGGAGGGATGTGTCATATGGCCCTCCTAAATAGCCATCCCCGCCTCTGCAGGTTCCTTAACATCGTCGTCAGGAACCCCAACATTTTCGGCGTCTTCCGCCCGAATATCCTAGGCGTCCTCCTCCGGTACCTCTATCTTTGGTACATGCTCATTAGGTACCTCCTCATGTGCACCAGAGGTAGACGCCTTATGCAGACGACTCCTCCGTAGCGGTGCAGAAGGTGAAATTATCTCTAGTTGTGCCCTTTGTGACCTTGCCTTTTGCTCTCGCTCTCGACGAGCCGACGTAGTCTGGCTCGGACTGTCATGTCTCAAACGCGCCATTTGATTATGGTTCTCTGCCATTTTCTTGAAATAAACCATTACAATTATTAGGTTACTAATATAAAAACAACTCAGACAACAATTCGCAAGTGCACTTACGAATTCATCCATCCTGGGTGATTGTGCAAGTGCACTTGCGAAGTCCCTCCAGGGTCACTTCGTAGATGAACTTGTGAAACCCCTTGTCCAGAACTTTCCAAAACCAGAAAACTCAGTCCCTAAACACCCAAAATTTCTATTTTTTCATCAAATACAACTTACATTTACCTACTATTACTTCATATATTATTTAATTTCTACAACCTAACCTAATAATTTTTATAAAAATTTACATTTTGAATAAAAAAATGTGAAGAAAACTTACACCAATTTGAATTTGGAGATGACTTTGGAGATGAGTTTGGAAGAGTTTGGAGATGAGTTTGGAGTTTGGAGTTTGGAAATGAGTTTGGAGATGAAATTTTGAGTTTGTTGGATGTTTTGAAATGAAACGGGTTTGGGGGTTATTTTGTGTGTTTTTCTAAAACAAAACACAGACTTCGTAAGTGCACTTTCGAATTATCTAAATAAAGTGAATTTTTAAAAATAAAGTGAATTCGTAAGTGCACTAGCTTATTCATCTTATTTTTTAAAAAAATATGATTTATTTTGTAAATGCATTTGCGAAGTCTACCAACGAAGTAAATTCGTAAACGCACTTTCGAAATCTGAAGATATTTTTGAATTTTCACCAAAAATAAAGAAGAAGCCCATTAAATGGGTGAAAAAATTCCCCAAATCTTACCAATTGGATGAATATTGGTGTTAAAGGGAATATATGCACATCTTGATATAATTTGATGCATGCCCCAATTGAATCCATTAATTTTTCTTAGTTTGTTGTTATGGATTTGACTACCTCTTATACTCTATTTAATATAATCAATCTAGCTTATAAAAAATCTGTGAAAGCATTTATATATATATATATATATATATATATATATATATATATATATATATATATATATATATATATATATATATATATATATATATATATATATCTAAAAATTGTAACCTTAAGATCTAAAGATACATTTTCGAAACCTACATTATACAATAGAATATTGATTCTTCTTATCAAAGGATAGCTACGAACTAAAATTCTAAAACTTGTGACTTTATTGTGATGTAAATCAGACTTAAATAGTTGTTGTTTTCTATATTTTAGCGGTCAAAGTCTACAGTCACAACAGTGAATGAAAAATTAGAGTGATTTAGTCAAGACTCAAAACAATGCTAGTCGAACAATGCTTAGCGTTAGTGATGGGTTGGTGGTTTACTCGGTAACCTTGAGTGGTAGTGTATAAGTGGTTTTAGCGGAAAGTAAAATAGAAGAGAAGGTATTGTTCTTTTATTGTTTTAGTAAGTAAAAAAAAAATAAAATTAAGTGAACAATCGGCTTGAACTTAATTGAATATTAATATTTTTGTTCAATCAAATATTATTATTCAATGACACATATTTTTACGATTATTTATTTTAAAATAATTTTAAATTTTAAATTAATTTACACTAAAATATTGATATCCAATTATTTATTGGTATCTTACCATTTTACAAAATAAAAAATAAAAAAATTAAGGACACCTGACATTATAGGAAGTATGAGATTCATCTAATGATTAGCAAGAGTTAAAAGTTAGAGTCTTTGGCACCACAAAGTTAGATAATCCAGATCCTGGTTTTAGATGGAGGAAATATGTAGATTTTGGAAATTCATTGTTAGAGATATTCCATAGATACAATTTTTTAACTAAATTTAGGCATAGAATTGAAACGTAGCAAAAGAATTGTGTATGCATAAGTGCATCCGAAGAAACTTTTTAAAAATCTGAGAGACAATTTTAAATTTTTATAAAGTATTTTTCCAACTGATAATGTGAGATTAGCAATTCCCTAAGTGGAATCAACTCTGGAAGAAGATGAATATTTACTTTAGTGAAGCTCTCTTTGCCATACTTCTAAAAGAATTTTTTTAAGGATCCCAACTCTCTTGTTGCCAAACTTCTAAAACAAAAATATTACAATAATTACTTCTTTTTTTAGTTGACAATTTAACCTATCACGCTTGGGAATATACATTACACCTTCACATATTTCATTAATTTCAAATTATTCAAAAATAAAATTGAATTAAAATGTACGAACTAAACTTTTGATAGTACATTGACAGTAACATTTCAAAATTTTGATAATTAATTTTAAAATTGACAATATAAAATTATACCATTTTTTCAAAGACCGATATCTTTGAAAAATGTTTTTAAAATAACTATCAAAAATTTCAAATTTTTTGATACAAGCCCCGATTAAAACTCATACATTTATATCAGCATTTTAAAAATTCACAATATAAATACGAATTTTTATCAAATATTCTAAAATTTCCAATAAAAAACCCATTAAAGTTATGTAAAATTCACAATATAAATACGAATTTTTATCAAATATTCTAAAATTTCCAATAAAAAACCCATTAAAGTTATGTTTTTTTCCCGGGTATTTTAACATTGATGATAAAAAAACATGAAAGTTAGAAACATTCTCACTTTTGATATCAAAATTGCCAGTATGAGCTTCAAGATTTTCACTATCACCAAGAAAATTTTGTGAAATAAGTAAGCATGTGTTTGGAGGTGCGGCACGATGTTAAAAACCACGTCCCAATACATTTCCACCATGGTTTTTTTCCACCATGGTTTTTCTAAAGCTACAAATTGAAACTTCAAGGTAGACGTGCTTTTTTTTCACTTCCACAGTGGAAACAAACAGATGCTAAGTTTTGCATAAATTTGGAAAAATGGTTTTAAAGTTGTGAAAGATAATATAATCATTTTCACTATCACCAAGAAAGTTTTGTGAAAAAAAGTAAGTTTTGCATAAATTTGGAAAAATGGTTTTAAAGTTGTGAAAGATAATATAATCATTTTCACTATCACCAAGAAAGTTTTGTGAAAAAAAGTAAGTTTTGCATAAATTTGGAATAATGGTTTTAAAGTTGTGAAAGATAATATAACTGGGTTTGATCTTAAGTTCTCAATTTTTTTAGGTCAACTAATTTCACAAGGCTATTTACTCTTAAAGAAATATCCGATCATAACTTAAATTATAAGACTTTAGATTTGGAGAAGGTGAAAAAATTCATTTTGTTTAGAATCTTGTAAGAGATGGGAAGAGTGATCATTTAAGAAATAAAAATAAAATTTCATACAACAACAATAAGTGGCTATATGTATCAACTTGTGTCATAATGTACTATCCAAATATCTACGATAATTATTCGATAATTTCTCTATTCAAATCATTAATCTCGAAATCTTAATAACTTCACTTATAATCTTAACTTCACTTATAATCTTTCTAAATCTTTATCTCCTCTTAATTGATAATTTTTCTATCCAAATCGTTAATCTCAAGATCTTAATAACTTCAATTATAATCTTTCTAAATCTTTCTCTCCTCTTAATTGTTTGAATTCTCTCCTTCGATATACTCTTCTTACCATCTTTCTAAATCTTTATCTCCTCTTAATTGATAATTTTTCTATCCAAATCGTTAATCTCAAGATCTTAATAACTTCAATTATAATCTTTCTAAATCTTTCTCTCCTCTTAATTGTTTGAATTCTCTCCTTCTGATATACTCTTCTTACCATCTTTCTAAATCTTTATCTCCTCTTAATTGATAATTTTTCTATCCAAATCGTTAATCTCAAGATCTTAATAACTTCAATTATAATCTTTCTAAATCTTTCTCTCCTCTTAATTGTTTGAATTCTCTCCTTCTGATATACTCTTCTTACCACATAATCTATAAGTCTTATTTCTACATGTTCAAACCATGTAAATTTATTTTTACATCGTCTTGTCTATTATAGGTCCTTCCACACTTTCTAGTTCAGGATTCTTTAAAACTCAACGTGGATTTTTCTAAATCTGGCTGTTGGGAGGATTAGGATAAATTCTTTCAAATGACCGGGCTACTCAGGTGAAATGGTGGCTGGTAGGAAAATTGAGAGGGGGAAATATGAGAGGAGCGGGACTTTTTCAAATAAATGGTGCAAGAGGTGCACCATATCATTGTCTAATTAATGAGATTAATCCAGTATATAAAAACTTTGATGCACCATTGACCGTGTCCCGTATATGAATTCACCAGTATAAAATACTTTCAAATTTGTTATCTTGTATGAAACTATACCTGTCACCCTTTTCAAGAATCAGGATGAATTCACTTTGCAATCACTGATCTTTTATTGATTTAAATTATTCATTCTCACTTACAATTATACATTTTGAAGTATATTAACCGCCAATTGCCATTGATTCCTTCGCAGGAGGTCATCATGGAAGAAATGGGTTGTGTGAAGGGTATTCCTCCTTTTGCCTTTTGTAAGCCCTGCACGACATTAGCAGAAAAGGTATCATTGTTAGCGTACAAGTTCATAGTTCATATAAATGAGAAGGAAAAAAAAAAGTGAAGGATGATAAGCCACAAAATTGGTGGTTAAGCACCTTGAAGCATGAAACCCTCCAAGCGCAACTGTTCCCAGAATAATAAAAAGGAATGGAACTTTAATCATAGCATGGTTTTTTCTTCCTCCGCTGGCCCTTGGAACTCCGGTTCTCACAACTCGCCAATATTCATCTGAAAAACAATTATCTCGCATTTCAATATGAAAAGAAAAACAGATGGATTGGTATTAAATGAAGTACATGGGGATTTGGAAAGGAACTCACCAGAAGTTGAAGCTTCTCCTCCTCTACCACCTGTATTTTGAATATTATTCAGTATTTCGAAAGAAGTTGCAAAACAGATACAAACAAAGCTGTAGGATGAAATCAAGGTCCTTCCATAAAAAGCAAAAACAGTGCGACCTATATGAAACTAGAAGTGAATAAAAACTGAATGCCAACAGAATCCAAACTGACCCTTATATATGCTCTAGGCAACTTAATCACATTTGAAGTGAATAAAAGCTAGAAAGTTATTTTTCCCCCTATAATCTGATCTTCTATACAGAGTACTCATTTTGAGTTGACCATATGCTATCTCGGGATGCTAATGTTATACTTTATAAACAGAAATTGTGAATTCAACTAAAATATCAAAGAAAATATTTTAGGATTGGGGTGAGCCGAGAACACTTTTTTATAATTCAATAACCAGCACTGAAGTTGGGGAAATAATATCATAATGCTTATAAACCACGCGTTTGAATTACGTTTCTTCTATAATATCGTTTGTCTGTTTCATGAGTTTGCATACCATGAGCAACATTTGGAATATTTATTATGAGTACAAGGACTCTGGAGAATTACCCGGCAACAGACATGTGTAAGCTTCCGAAATCTGCAGTAAGATATAAAAAAGTTCCATCACTTGTCACTCCTTCCATGGAATATACAACAGGCGAACAGAGTGTCAAACCATTTCCCTCGAAAACCAACTTGCAGTCTAATGTATACCAAAAGGAAAAGTCAATCCAATTTAATATGAATATGTTTATTTGTGTAACTTTTAAGAAGCGGAAAAAACATTTTGCACATGTTATGAAAACTTTTTCTCCAACTAATATCATATAAATAATCACCATTTTCATTCAAGACACTGAGATTGTTATGAATTATGATGCAATATTTCTGTCCAAGATCAAACTCATATATCACCTCAACGCTGCAGCACCGACACTTCTGAAAAAAAGTGTGTTTGTGTCCGTGTCTGTGCCTGAAACCAAGACTGACACTTGTGATTATGTTTAATTTACTTTTTTTTCTTTCAAATTATTACAGATGTCAGACATGTAAGTGTCAATATCATGTGTACACTTCACAATGAGTATGCTCTAATGTAAAACACATATAAAATGCACAAAACCAAAAGAAATTGATTAGATTACTCACCAATTTAAACTTGGATTCAGCAAGAGGCTTCTCATGAGATGGAAATAGGTCAGGGTGAGATTCCCACACCTTCTGTTTATAAGCTGATTTAACCTAAACAAAAACATTCAAAAATCACAATAATCAGAATTCATTCAACAAGCTGCAAGATCAACAATCATTAATAACCAATTAATTAACAAACACTGAAAATTAGGGAAACTAAACTAAAACATCATAATTGGAAAACAATGACGATAAATTGAAGAGGGTAAAGCTCAAAAAACGATTTTTGATAGTGGAAATCGAAAATTGAAAGAATTTCAAAAAACCCTAAAAACTAACCTCGGAAGGAGATGGAGTCGAATTGGGTGGGAAACCGAGGAGAATTCTGGCTTCATTGGCGTCCATTTGTGTGAGAGATACACCCAAGATTCGACGGTGCGAGTGATTGTGACGGTGATAACATTTAACACCTAACTTAGGGTTTGGTGATGGAAATGGTTGAAGAGAGTAAAGAGAAACAGAAAAATCTTCATCTAGTAATAATAATAATAATGGTTTTGTTCAAACTGCTTAAGAGGGTTCTTGACCACATATTAGTTGCAAAGGTTTTTAAAATGAAGTTTTAACCTCAATTATGCATACACCTTTAATTGACTACCTATCTCATGAATGATATTGTAAAATAAATTGAGGATACAATAAAAGGAGAATGAATTATGTAATCATTGGGAGGAGGAGTATAGTATCTAGAAGTTTTTGCTAGGGCATGTCATTACCATTAGTTGTTGCATGCCTACTAAAAACAAATTTATTGGATTTATTATTGTGAATTTCATTAATTATTTGGTAAATATCTCGATCATTTTACTTTTCTTTTTATCAGATAAGTCCACCGATTTTCGACTAGAATTATTTATGAATGTGACAAAGTACATGTTACTTTCAAAATCCACTTGGATAGGACCACATACACCAAAGTATATGATTTCAAGAATTGTCTTCGATTTACTTCTTGCATTTTTGTTGAAGTTATTCTCGTGTTGCTTCGCCTGCACGCATTTCTTGCACAATTAGTTTGGAATATTGATTTATGATAATCCTGAAACCATATTTCTTCTTTTTCAAATCTCTGATGTCTTTAAAGTTGAAATGGCCAAGTCGATAGTGTGATACCTATTTATTCATGCTAGTTGCAGTTGCAACTAAGGATGTCAATTTGCACTTGTTAGTGGGGATTCCCCGTTTGGGGCCCCAAAGTTCTCCCAAAACACTTTGGGGATGGGGATGACAAACATGTCCCCCGCCCTATGGAGTCCTCGCCCCGCACTAGAATTCCATAATATCGTTAATTAATATATAGTTTAACATTTCTATGTAAGTTTATTTATCATTTCAAATAACTTGTTAGTAAAAGAGAGAGATCTAAATGACTATTTTAATTTTTTAAAGTTTGAAAACTTTGTGTTCATGAATCTCAAGATTAAATATTCGTTAAAATAATATATTTATCGTAGATGATAGTTTACTAATTTCTTGTCATTAGTTTTTGAATTCTCCTATTAAATTAGTTAAAAATAATAAGTAAAAATTTATGTTTATAAATATCCATAAAAATCGTGGGGATTCGTGGGGACCCGCGGGGATCCGTGGGGACGAGGATAGGGGATAAAATCCCCCGTGACGGGTATCCTAAACAGGGATGGGGAATAAATTTGAGGGCGATGATTGAGATGGGAATGTATCCCCCGCCCCGCCCCATTAACATCCTCAGTTGCAAGGAACTTGTGCTCATCACACTAAATTCAATCTTGAAGGTTCTATTATGACACATAGGAGCCTTCAAGATTAACCTTGCTCTTGAGTCGAGAACTCTTATCAACTTGTCTTCGATTGACACCTGATAGTTCTTTTCGACCAATTGTCCTATACTTAGTAGATTACTTTTCATACCTGGTATATACAATACATTGGAATTCACCAACCTTTTG
Organism: Vicia sativa; assembly: GCA_021764765.1. NCBI lineage: Eukaryota > Viridiplantae > Streptophyta > Magnoliopsida > Fabales > Fabaceae > Vicia > Vicia sativa. The sequence continues at coordinate 96,149,449 of CM038795.1, read as the reverse complement.
CCATCTTTCCTCATAACCAGAACATCACAAATACCTTCACGTGCTAGAGTATTGTCAATTTCACCATGTTCTTCATCGAGGATTTTATGTTGACAAACCAATCTTTTCATTCTAGACATATGTGATGAGCATCTTGAGTCCAAGTACCATTTGTCATGGAATCTCACTTCATCTATTATTGTGACCATTAACATCATTTCTTCTTCATGTTTTGCAAACTTTGCATCACTTTCTTGATTCTTCAGTTTTTCTAATAGTGACCATATTTCTGACAATTCAAACACTAAATGTGACTTTTGTCAGGATTTTGACCACCACCTATTCCTTTTCCAACAACACCATCTCTTTGGTTGCTTTGGTACAAGGGTCTTCAATGTTTAGACATATTTCCTTCTTGCAAGTTTCCTCGACCAGTCAAACTTTTATAGCCTCCTCTATATTTATCGTCGAACCACCTTGCTTTACATTTCTTTTCTCTTGTTGATTAAGCCTGCAAAGCCACACCACTCTTTGACTTTCCTACAGCTCTCTTAGTCATTCTTTGTTCATGAGATTCAAGCGTCCATTGAAGCTCTTCCTTTGTCAATGTTAACAATTTTGTTGACTCTTCTATGGAAACCACCTAGTGGTCGAACTTTGGAGCCAAAGACCTCGAGATCTTTGCAACAACTTATCTTGACTACTGCGCTTTTCCACCTACTTTGATTTGATTTTCTAGTTTTGTAACCCTAGTGAAGAAATCAATATTTCTTTCACTTTCTTCCATATGAAGAAATTCATACGTTCTTTTATGAGTTTTAACCTCGCCTCTTTCACCTTTTTCAGCGCCTCCAAATGAGTTTTCAAGAATTTTCCAAACTTCTTTTGTTGATTCAACCTCACTCAGCTTTTCAAAATCATCTGGATCAACACATTGATGAATTATAAAGAGAACTTTACAATACTTCTTCTTCAATTCTTTGTGAGCAGCCTTTTCTTCCCAAAGATCTTCATAACAGAAAACAACCTACATATGTTTACACCAATTCTCAAAATTTCGACCCTTCAGAATTGGGAGACTCTCCATAAAATGTCCATTCGGATGAGTAATTGCCATCGAGTTTTGCTTCCCACGAATCACTCAACCAGTGCTTTAGATATTAAATGTTGGGAATTACACCAAATATAGAGAGAATTCTAAATGCCTAGTGAAGAACAAGATTCAATCAACTCGATTGAACTCTCTCTTGTTCTTCACTCTTCACTTAAGTGAATCAACCAACCTTGATTGCAAGATGATTCTGCACAACAATTAACAACGGAAGAATAAAGTAAAGATGAATTAGGGAAGAAAGAAGAGTTAGGGTTTCAATAAATTAGGGGAAGAAGATAATTTCTACTGAGTATCTCTCAGCTCATAAACTGTGATTTTTATTCTTTGCAACTGCAATATTGTTCACTAATACAATAATATGGGTTACTCCACTATTTATAGTTTTAGGGTTGCTTGCTCTCTAAGTCAAACCCAAAACACACAAAACCCCAAAATACCTAATTATGTTAACTACAAAATAGGCCTAAGTCGAAATCGTGTCGAGGCACAACATCGGCATTTTTACACATACATACTAGGCTAATTGACACGACCTTTTTTTTGTCGAGCAACCTGCTTCAAAACAAGAAATTACTATCTCAACAAACATAATATTTATTATTGAAATTGTAGGGATATTACATTTTGGTTATAACAATTGTAAGTTTTGGTGTGTCTATTCCTATCCCTTATCTTTTACTTTACTATTATTTATTTTTTCTCCAGTTCTCTTCTTCTACTCTTTTCTCAAAATCAATCAAAAAGCTTAAATTGGTATAAGTTTTTGAAAAATATTTTTTTAATCATAATTCACCTCATTTTTCTGTTTACAGTCACTTGAGTAATAAGTGGTGTCATAGCCTAATTCCTACTTGAAGATAATTCATCTCAAAAGAAAAGATGACTTCAAATTGGCTTTTAAAAGGTGGGACTTTCCACAAATAACCTCCACCTTTTAATGATGAAAGGTGTAATATCTGGAAAGCAAGAATGTAATTTCATTTTCTTAAAGCGTTAGATTTTGACGTGTGAAATTTATATTTAAAATGGTCCCCTTATTCTCACTCATTTTGTAAATAATGAAGTGATGACTAAACATAAAGCAATTTAGACCATAGAAGAAAAATAAAAACTACAACACAGTTTGAAAGCCAAATACTTAATAACTAATGTTTTAGATATAAGAGATTATTACAGTGTATCAAAATGTAGCACTACAAAGGATAAGCCATACATCCTTAAAATTATATATGAAGATACCATTAAGATTAAAAGGGATTGATATACCTAAATAATATGAAGGAAACATTAAAAAATAATTTATTCATTAAATAAACTATCTCAAAACTCCTACCAAAAATTTCAAAAATAATATGTTGACTAAAACATTCTTGGATTTATAAACCCTGGTGAGTTCCTTCATTTCCCTAGTAATTTTTTGAAATTTATATCTTAATTCATGTTACCTTGTGTTTAAAGTCACTTGAATAAAAAATTGTATTACAGTCACATGCCTTAGGCATATTTCCTAGCATATTTCCTACACTATGCAACGCTTCTGCAACATTTCAATGGTGCATGACATTCATATTCTTCTATGTGCTTGAAAAACATATTAAATATCGGAGATTTTAAAAATTTTGGTTATACTTTTGATAACTATTTTCTTAACTTTCTCTTGTTTTAAAAATGTGTCAAAAATCTAATTTAAACATTAATTGAGAAAAATATTATTTTATGGGGAGAGAGAAGTATGTCCCAATTAGTATTTGCCCTTAATTAGTAGATGAACGTTTGATATCTTAAAGGATTAATATCATTTTTGCCCTCATTCATATAGATGATTTTTGGTATAGTCTAATTTTTTTATTGTAAAACTAACATTGCAAAATGAAGATTCTGTCATTTTAGACCTTAACATATTACATAAAACTAAACAAAATATAAAATATTCTTAATTTTAAAATATTAAAATATTAATTATATAGTCAATAAAATTGTCAAAACATATTGAGAGTTGGTGGCCATGATTAGAGTGGTTCATGGTATAGTTTTGTTAGAAAACTGAACTGAATCAAACCGAACCATTACATAAGGTTATCCGAACCATACCGAACCGTTTCATTTTTTATAGAACCGAACTGAACTAAAAATTTTGGTTTGGTACAACGGTTCGAGATTCCAAACTGTACCAAACCATTATAAGACACTTTTTTTCAAAACCAAACTATTTGTTAAATAATAAAAAAAAATTAATATTTTCTTTTATTTTCAGAAAATAATAACTTTTTTATTTTCGATAAAATTATTCTTTTTAAAAAAAAAAACTAGATTTTTTTTTCGGAAAAAATTGATTTTTTTTTTATTTTCAAAAAAATCATTTTTTTTTATTTTAGAAAAAAACTGATTTTTTTCTGAATTTTTTTTCTTGAGAAAAAATAATTTTTTATTTAAAAAAAACATTTTTTTTTAACTTTTGAAAAAAGTCAATTTTTTAAATTTTCAGAAAAATTTGACTTTTTTTTCAAAAAAAAAATAGAATTTTCTTTTTGAAGAATTGATTTTTTTCCAGAAAAACTGGATTTTTTATTGTAAACTTTTTTTTTTGAAAAAAGTCAATTTTTTAATAATATGTGTAACGCTTGGATCAATTTTGCCGCAATTAGTAAAAGCATTTTCATTCTCTTATTTTTCATCTCTACAAGTTTTTATTTATTGCATTATTATTATTATTATTATTATTATTATTATTATTATTATTATTATTATTATTATTATTATTATTATTATTGTTATCATAAATTTATCCACCATGTTTCTTTTTATTATAACTGTAATGATTTATGCGTTTTTAGTTAGTAAAATGGGTCACTAACTTATTAGATACCGGTATGTAATGTCATGAGAACCGAAGGGGTTTGATAATAATAGACAATTAATATTTATAATAAAAAATATCTTTTTCTGGTTTGATTTCTAAAATTAATATTAAACTGGTTTGTACGAGAGTAAAGACAAACTAAGGATAAAATCAACAGAGCGAGAGTTTGAGGTTTTAGCTTGATAGTAGTAATTGAACATTAACTTTAAAAACAACGAGAACGCTTTAGAATTAATCAGATCCTATTTGTTTTCAAAAAATACTTTTAGGTTTTAAATGAAATAACGAGAGTGATCACTTAAGCTTAATAGTATAACATGAGTAAATAGAGCGAGAGTTTGAGATAGGGTTTTTAAATCAATAGTCTCTGCTGAATTAGTATTTTAAATCTCTTAAACCATGCCTACGACATATTGAACCCCTGACGTCCGACAAATTACATGCTGATGCCTTTTCTTATATTTATCATAATCTTTATTTTATTTCAGATTTAATTCTTAGTTCCCCCAAAATCCAATCATTCATTAGCCTTATCTCCACACAGTAATATTAGATAACGATAAGTTTGATTTTTGGTCTTTGGGAGTTCGATATCTTTTAAAACTACGCGATACGACTGTGCACTTGTAGTCACAAATCTTATAGACTCTTAAAGTCGCGATCAATACTTCACACAAAAACATTAGTACCCTAATGTACCACCAGGCTCCCTCAATACTCAATATTTAGAGACAGAGGTCCTCAATAATGTAAAAAGAATAAGGATGAAGATGATCACCAGTGCCATAATATCTCACAATCACTCTAAAAACACAAGGTATTAGTCAAGGGTCTAAATGAATGTGAATGAAGAACACACACTGAAGGAACCTCTTAAAAGAGGGATGGTGGTAACTTTTACAGAAAAGAAGATCCGGGTGCAATTCAAATATGAGAGACTAACCATTTTCAGTTTTGTGTGTGGTAGAATGGGGCATCAAATGAAAGATTATGAAGCGGTGGAGGACCTGAGCGAAGAAGGATTTAAAGAACTTGAAGAACAAGATCTGACATTTGGTCAATGGCTGCGTGCGTCACCGTTACCCAAATTTATGGATGAAGTGGAGAAGAAAGACTAAAGTTCCACAAAACATGACAATAAGCCATAGAACAAGACAACAGAACCAGACGAAGTTGCAAAATCCAAATTTGTAATCGGTAGCAAAATCGCTTGGAGTGTTGGCTCTTGTAATGCCCATGACAGCCTTCAGGATCATCGATTGATCCCAAAGACCAACACGAGTCTTTTCAGCATGCTTTGGCATCACTCGCACGCTTTCCGAGAAACTTCCCAGAAGGTCACCCATCCCATTACTACTCCAAGCCAAGCACGCTTAACTGTGGAGTTCTTATGGTTAGGCTACCGAAAAAAATATGCATATTGTTGGTATAGGTAGTACCAATTAATCCTTATAAGCCTCATTCAACCATGTAGTCTCATACCTGCATAGTCTCAAGATCCCTCTCATTCCGATGTGGCGACCACCCTTGCCTCATTCTGCCTCAGGTGTTACATGCAGTGTAACCACCCCCCGCCTTCTTTGGTCTCGGGTGTTACATTCCCATCAGCTTCCGCATGGTTCGTCCTCGAACCACATCGTAGTTTAGGGTGTTACTGTTTACAGTGATTTCTAGTAAACAACCGCTAGTCTTCCAATTTCACTAATTACTATTGGTTACTTGCAGGAGCGACTAGATTGATCCTAGGACACATGTGTCATAATAGATTTCTCCCCGTTTAGACTCATTATTATCATAAACTTTAGATATGTTTTAAGTGGTTTTTCTGAGATTATCTATGTAAATATGCTGATCAAAATGTATAAAATACGCTGACTAAATTGACAAAAGAAGGGTGTTTCGAATTAAACTTGGGTTCAAATGCAAAGATAAAGAGTTTCTGAAAATGTAAAGTGTTTAATAAAAAGATAGAGTAAAAGCAGAGTTTCTGGGAAATAAAGGTGTTGAAAGGCAAGTAAAGTAAGAATCTGAAGGAAATCGAAAGGCTCTAAAAGTAAAAGTGCAGTAAAAGTAAAGGAAATATAAAAAGACTTGTATTTAAATTGCAATGATCCAAAGGATCATGATGTTCAGTACGTACATTTTGTCTTCTTGACTCGTTTCCCTTCAATTACGGTATTTTGAGTGTTTAAGATTTTTAGTACACGAATTGAACACCCCAAATTTAACATAAAAACACCTATTTATAGTGTTTGGACCCTAACGGTCTTACTCTAAAATCACGCCACGTTCGGAGCATGCAAACCCCCTTAATCTACTGACTTCCACGCGTCTTCTAAGAGTGGCGCTTCTATTTGAAATTTGAATCCTGCATCATTTGAAATTCGAATTCTGTATCAATCCCTTCAATTTCGAATTAACCTTCTGTCTGGACCATTTCCAATATTGGCACCTTCGTCCAAAGGAGCTTCTTTTATATTTTAAACGTTAAGGTCTAAGAAATCGAATCCATCATTTGCTTGCCAGAAATTGAAAGCTTCCTTTAGAATAAAAGCTCTATATTTCTTCATCAATATTATTAACTCCCTTTTCCAGGTTGATTCGAAACATTGTCTTGATTATACCAACTTGTTCAATCGAAATTGCCAGCTAACAAATTGCCCCTCAAGAACATGTATTTCCATAGATATAAAGAAATACTTGTTTTTGAATATCCTATGCAATTTCGACATATCAACACTCATGATTTTTATACTGTACATGACGTCAGAGTAAGTATCCTACTTTCTACAAAACGTCCAATCAGCACACCTAAACGTGATATCGTAGCAGTTAAGACTAATAATTAGTGACAACACGTCACTTCCTTAGGAAGTTGAAAAATCCACCTTTTCTTTTCTCAATAAAACAGTCACACGTGTCCCACTTTCTCCAAAGGTCAAAAAACTTTCAAACCGTTGAAGGAGGCTTATAAAAGCACTCCATCTTCTTTATCTTAAACCTTTTCCAAAACCGCTCTCAATCTTCAAGCAACCCAGATTTTTCATTATCAGAAAAAACCTTTTGATCTCCAAAAAATGTCTTCTTCATCAGCGCCAGCTCCTTCATCTAAAAAATCTGGAAAATCCAAACAAGTTTCTTCCGCTAATCTCCAGCCAACAAGCAAGATCATCAATCTTGACAATCAGGAGTTCATCTCAACTCCCAAACTCACTCCAGAACAAAAAGCCATTTATGCTTCCCAGGTAATCATTCCTACCACTGTTCTTGATAAAACCCTAGGGGTTATGGGTCCTTTGATTTCTACAGACCGTTTGGAAAAGACAAAGGGATTCTTTCCCGCTTATTCTAAAACAAAACCCATTATTAATAAATCTGCTCCCTTAAAAACTAAAGAAGACGAATCTATGGTTAAGTTATCAAAAACCCTAGAGGAAACTGAAACGTCTAAACCCAGTAGAGACGTTTTCAACATGGACTACGTCACTGGAAATTTTAAACCCTTTCGATCATGTCCTTCATCAGACCAATTATATCAAGATTGGCTCTCAAAAATTGAAAACAAGAAATCCCAGGAATGGGAAAACCTAGGCATTCTCAACCTAATTCGAATGTCGAAATTAGGATTTAGTTATAGTCACCCTTTTTTACTAGCCTCTTTATATTTTTGGGATAGTACATATAACACCTTTCACCTTCCTTGTGGGATGCTGACACCCACTTTTTTCGATATCGCGGCCATTACGGGACTTTCTCCTATTGGAGAAACTTTCGACCCAAATGAGGATGCAGACAACTTAATTAACTTTGACGTTAAGAATGCCAGCTTCTCCAAGTACATTACTTTCTACCATTCTTCCGAAGAAGAAGTTTCAGAGATTGAACATATAGCCTTTCTAGCACTATGGTTGTCGAAGTACGTCTTTTGTAGAAAATATTTACAAGTTGCAAGTAGATTCATCACTCTAGCAAACCAACTCCATCATGGTCGAAGAATATGCATTAGCGAATTACTGTTGACAAGCCTATATGAAAGTATATGTGCTGCAGTTTTGAAATTGAAAACCTATAAAGCTGGCACCAACCTACTCCTTGCTGGACCTTTCTGGCTATTGCAGCTTTGGCTGAATGCTACCTTTGAACCATCTCTTTCTACCTTTGGGGTAATTAATGAAGAACACCCTGATATTGTAAACCGCAATATTGAGGGAACCAGATTGCTGAAATTAACTCCTAACGACGAAAGAGAGAATTTCAAGACTTGCTTTGTCAACTACCTGATGATTTTCTCAAAAAGACACAGATTCGATTCTTCAATGGCTCCCTTTGCCACTCGAAACTGTGGACCATCTTGGTTCACTATGCCCCTCGAGCAAGCTATCTCAGACAAAACAATCAGGGACATTTGGTGCGCTTTTCTAAATCCCAGGATGATCACTTCTAGAATCACACCCGTCAAAAGTCAAGCGTGTATCCTTGCCTATCAGCCCAATTTTGTGGCCCGTCAGTTCGGATTATGCCAAATTTTACCTGAACCTCTCTTCGACAAGAAAAGAGAGATATGTTTGGCAGGGGTGCCTTATTCTTTCAAAGAAATCGAAGCTCGAAAGAAACAACATGCTGGCTTCGCTGACTTTTCACTAGTCTTTTTTACTCCTTCATTCTATAAAACAAAAGATTTCTATACGTGGTGGACAAACTATTGTTCGAACATGTTCAGCACCATTTAGATTCAACAACAACTGACAATAGCTTTTTCTCTTGTGCAGGAGAACGTCAAAAAAGGTAGACTTACTCATGTCAAAGAAATTCGAGCTTTTCAAAAATACTTTGAAATTGTCTATAATCCTATGGATATTACATCGAACTGTCTGCGACGCAGCAAAAACTTTGAAAGAAAAATTTGAAAAACAACTTTCAAAGATTCGATGTCCTCCTTATGTAAAACCTGAAGATAGGTATTGGTGGGCTTTTAAACATCAGCCACCTAAATTTCCAAATCTACCTACTTCAGAGTTGGCTTTGGCCTTTTTTCCACCATACCCTGGGTGGTTGTATTATAGGGACATTTTTCGTAGCTGTGAAAATGATGCCAAAAAACCCGCCCAAAGGGTAACGTGGGCCAAACATGATTTGTACAATTTCAGGGGGCACCTTCGCTATGACTTGTCAGCCATGTCTATCACGTCTCGAGGAGGCGAAGGTGCAGAACTGAAGAAAGATCGAAGTTCCCTTATTTCTTTAAACTTTGTTTTAGACTTAACTGTCTTGATTTCTTTTCAGCTGTTGATCTAAAATCTTTGAAGAAAGATAAAATGGTGCCCAAAGTAGGCTCAACTTCGACTTCGCAGGCACCAATAACCACCACTGAAAATCCCCCTCTTGAAGAAGATGACACTCCAAAAAAGAAGAAGAAAAAGGTAACACTTCCCTGATTCTTTTCTTACTGTCGAAATTACTTTTAAATTAACTAATTATCCTTTCCATGTCTCCAGGCAAGTAGATTGCCTCCCAAGTCTCCTAAGAAACGGGGACGCGATGGTGCCCGCTCAGAGAGTGAATCAGAGAAGGATGAAGATGCTCCTCTTCTCCAACGAAAAAAAAAAAAAGAAAACCAAGAAGTCTGGGGAAGATTCTCAATCCATCAATCCTACTAACAGCGGAATTCCTGCAGCCGCTCCCAAATCCAAATCCAAATCCAAAGGTTCTTCGAAATCTCAATCTTCGAAGAATGCAGTTTCAGAACGCATTGGCAGCAATGCAACTTCTGATGAGCCAAAGGTAAATCTTACTTTAATGTTTTTCTTGATAAGTTATGTGACATTCTGTTATGCTGACTCTTTATTTCTATGCAGAGTGTTCCTTTTGCTCCTACTAATCCTCCAATTATCCAAAGCCAAAAATCTACAGCTTCTCTTCAACCAGAAGGATTTAATGAAGCTGTTTTAAATAAAGGTTCATCCACTGCAACCACCCCTGTGGGGACTGTCGAAGCCTTCGATCAGCAAGCAACTTCGCCTCCGTTGGCTGAAGTCTCAGATCAACAGGCAACTTCCAATCCATTGACAGAGGGCCTTGAAGCTAATGAGCCAGACACAAGGATCGAAACTCCCATTATTGACATTCCCAATGATTCTTCTCCCAAAAAGGTGCACTTTGCTGACCAATCTGAAGAGGAAAGCGAAACACCTACTGTGAGTCGTTACTTTGCAAATGATGACGAAGATGAGGTGATGCAAGAAGCGGTAGAGATTCCTGTTCCTGCTGGAACTGTTTTCACCAGACCAGACCCTCCAACCTTATCTGAAGAACAAAAAGAAGAAATGAAGAGAAGTAATCCCCTAAAATACATCAAGTTGATGCTAGCCCAACGAGATTCTTCTTCTTCAAGCAAAAATCAATCTGAGGGTTTGAACCAAACAAAAGAGGATTCCCCTCTCACTTCCCTTGACCAAATTCTTCAGGAAGTCGACAAAACTATCCTTCAGGCTGATCTTTTTACCATCTATAAAGATAACCCTGGAGCCTATTTTTCGATGAAGAATTTGCTATCTCAGATAGACTTTAGTATTTGTCCACCTGACGTGGGTGAAACTATATATGATTTGCAAATCTTGCTTGATGAAGTTAACAATGCATATATCAGGGCACATGGTATTGAGGCTAAAATTCGAACCAAACAAGAAGCTTTATCTAAAGCTTATGACCAGACTTCAAAGCTTACTAAAGAAGCAGAAGCTTTAGAGCTTGCTAGAAACCAGGCCAAAGATAAGCATGATGTTTTAGCTCGATCCATCTTGCTTTGGGAATCCCAGATTGAAGAGCTCAAGAAGAAAATTGAGGGTGCTAGAAATGAACAAGCAACTTTGCAGTCTGTTGATGACCAAGGGCTTACAAATCTAGTTACACAAAGTCTTCAACAGATGGAAGTAGCTGAGGGAATAGATAAAGAAATTAAGGGGCTCGAAAACATCAGAAATGCCACTCAATGGAAGATCAACTTATGCAAAAGCAAATTTGCCAAGTTAAGACGAGACGCTCCTTTCACTTCTTTTCAATGTTAAGGATTCTTACTATGTATTTTTGTAATTCGAACATAACTATTTTGGTAATTACGTAATACTATCTTGGCTTTATTATTTATCCAGCTTTACCTATTCTGAAGTAATTCGAATCTCTTGCAAGTATGGTTTATACCTTTTTAAGTATTTCCCATTTACCTTTAAGATTCTTCTATCTTCTGCTAATTCCTCTATTTCATATGCATTATTCGAAAATGTTTTCAAAACACGAAAGGGTCTCTCCCAATGAGGTGACCATTTACCTAAGAATCTGTTCTTTTTATCCATTGGTAAAATAACTTTCCATACCAGATCATTAGTTGAAAATACCTTGTTTTTAACTCTTTTGTTGTACGCTCTGGCTACTCTCTCTTTCTGTCTTCTCATAACCTCTAAAGCATGTAGCCTATCTTCATCTACATCTACTAATTCCTTCATCATTATTTCCCAATATTGATCAACTGGTATTTCGTTTTGTCTTTGAATTCTGACTGACTGTAGATGTATTTCGACTGTCAACACCGCGTCGTGTCCAAATGTAAGTCAAAACGGAGTAGTATTCGTTGCCTCTTTAGGAGATGTTCGACATGCCCATAAAGCTTTTCCCAAAGTTTTGTGCCAATCCTATAATAACTTTATTGGCTGCTTCCACTTGACCATTTGCTTGGGCATAATAAGGCGTTGACGTGAGTAACTTGAATCCCATTTCTTGGGCAAATTCTTGCATTTTTCGCCCTGTAAAAACTGAGCCTTGATCTGTTGTGATACTTTCTGGTATCCCAAACTTGTAAATTATTTGCTTCTGGATAAATTCTATAATAGCTTCTTGATCAACATTCACTAAAGGAATTGCTTCGACCCATTTTGTGAAATAGTCTATACCCACAAGAATATATCTCTGTCCTTTGGATGATGTTGGTCGAATCTCACCAATTAGATCGAATGCCCATCCTCTAAAAGGCCAAGGCTTAACAATTGAATGTAATTCCCTTGCAGGAGCATGTTGAATGCCTGCATGAATTTGACATTCTTCGCAGCCTTTAGCAAATTCTATACAGTCTTTGAGCATAGTGGGCCAATACATTCCATATCGAAACAAAAGCCACTTCATTTTGTGACCTACTTGATGGGCCCCACATGCCCCACTGTGCACACTGGACAAGGCTAGATACGCTTCGTTTTCTCCTAAACATTTGAGTAAGATTCCCTCTGGGTTTTTTTTAAACAGTTCATTTCCTATTAGCACATAAGACAATGCTCTGTATTTGATCTTTTTATCTGTGCTTACTGAAGGTTCTTTCAAATAATTTATTATAGGATTTCGCCAATCCGTATCTGCCAATGTATCTAAACTTAATACTTCGAATTCTTTCTGACTTGCACAGCCAAGTTTCGAATTTTCCAAGTCTAATGGTGATAACTTAGTAGCCATTATTCTACCTCTTGATTCTATGAGGTATTGGAGCTTTTCTTTGGATATCTTGTATCCTGAAGCTATTTGAGCCAAGTCATTTGCTTCCTGATTATCAATTTTGGGAATATGTTTTATGTCCACATATTCAAATTTCTTGAGTAATCTGTTAGCAATTACAAAATACATGATCAAGTTCTCTTTGATACATTTGTATTCTTTGGTTATTTACATTTGTATTCTTTGGTTATTTGTTTAATGACCAACTCTGAATCTCCTCTAATTTCGACTCTAGTTGCCCCCAATTCCAACAAAGCTTCAAGTCCAGCAATCAATGCTTCATACTCAGCTTCGTTGTTCGAACATGGAGGACCTTCTAACTTGTACTTGAATTTTGTTGGAATTCCCTCAGGAGAAATGATAAGTACTCCAACCCCAATTCCGTTTCTATGTGTTGATCCATCAAAGGATAATTTCCATGGCTGGATCTCAACATAATCTAATTGGAAGTCTTCGCTCACAGAGTGATCAACTATGAAATCTGAAACAACTTGTCCTTTCATAGCCTGTAAAGGCTTGAAGGCCAAATTATACTCAGTGAGCGCTAAAGCCCATTTACCAATCCTGCTGTGCATGATTGGCTTCGACAACATGTGTTTAATAACATCAAAGTGGGACGAAACATAAACATCAACTGGTTTAATATAATATTTGAGTTTTGTACAAGAAAAATATAGGCAGAGACATAGTTTTTCTATACTACTATATTTAATCTCTACTTTATTTAGGACCCTACTAATATAGTAGATGGCTCTTTCGATTTCATCATCGTTTTCCTGGGCCAACATACTACCTATAGTTACATTAGAGGCAGAGATATATTGTCTCATTGGCTTGTCTTTAGAAGGGGGTGCAAGTATAAGAGGATGCATTAAATAAGACTTGATTTTCTCAAATGCCTCCTGATGTTGTACCGTCCATTCGAAATGTCCTTGATTTATACGAAGTAATGGAGAGAAAGTCTGAGTTCGTCCGCTCAAATTAGATATAAATCTCCTTAAAAAGTTGATTTTACCCAGCAAGGATTGCAATTCTTTCTTTGTTGATGGAGGTTTCGTGTCCATAATGGCCTTCGTTTTGTTCAAGTTGATTTCGATCCCCTTCTTGTGGACCACAAAGCCTAGGAAATCCCCAGCCTGCACAAAGAAAGCACACTTAAGAGGATTCATTTTCAGGCCATGTTTTCTCATCCTTTCGAATGATTGGCTCAGGTGATTTAAATGATCCTCATCAGAGACAGATTTGACTACTATGTCATCTATATAAATCTTCATAAATGATTCAATGAAGTCATGAAAAATAGTGTTCATTGCCCTTTGATATGTTGCCCCGGCATTTTTCAGTCCAAAGGGCATAACTACCCATTCATAAGTGCCTAACGCACATGGACATCGAAACGCAGTTTTAGGAACATCATCTTCAGCAATAAAGATTTGGTTATATCCAGAGTATTCATCTAACATACTCAGGTATTCGAAACCCGTAGCAGAATCAATCAGCATCTCTGCTATAGGCACGGAATATTCATCTTTTGGGGTTGCAGTGTTTAAATCCCTAAAGTCTATGCAAATGCGTAGAGAACCATTTTTCTTAATAACAGGTACAATATTAGCAAGCCATTCAACATACCTTGTGGTCCTGATAAATTTGCATCGAAGGAGCCTTTCTACCTCTGCCTTTATTTTCGAAAGGATTACTGGGGCGAACCGTCTAGGCATCTGCTTGATGGGCTTCTTGCCATCCTTAATTGGAAGCCTATGTTCCACCAGTTCCCTTTTTAAACCAAGGGATTTCGTCGTAGTCCCAGGCGAAGCAATCTCTGTTTAGTTTAAGCATTTCGATCACCTTGCCTTTCAAACTGGGACTGAGTTTCGCACTAATGTGCGTAACTCTCTTTTCGACTCCATCCCCAATATCAACTTCCTCCAATGGGTCTTGAGTCAACATTTTAGCATTTGTTGATTCTGGATCCTTTTCGAACCCTAGGGGCTCTTAATCATAGATAGCATCTAGCCGTTGATCCATTGGCGCGGAAGTTTGTCCATCACAGGGTGAGGGTGAGTTGTTTCCCTCAGGACTTGCTATTTATTTTTTGTTACTTATGGCTTTAACAGCCATGTTTTGCATTTCGGCTTCGAGAGCCGTCTTTCGTTTGTTCTCAGCCAGATAGGCCGGCCGGAATCTTTTGATAGTAACTTGATTCAGTCATAATAACCTTCGTTTCCCCAGCCAGTTGGCCGCATCGTCGAAGTTTCTCCTTCTTCCTCAGCTTCTTGTCCATCCCACATCAGTTCCCTATCCCATTGAAACCCATTGGGACGAAGGGTTAAAGAATAGTACGCGTTCTCATTTGGCTCAAAATATTCCTCAGGTGGGTGGCATGGCCCAATGTTGGCCATGTTTCGGTCGAAGTTTCTTTTATCAACATTGTTGATCTCTGACATATAATAACTTTGGTCTGCTTCTATATTTTCGACGATCCCATCGTCTCTCCACAAGACCAATCTTTGATGCATCGAAGAAGGCACTGCTCCTATCCCATGAATTCATTCCCTGCCAAGTAATAGATTGTAGTTGGCTTTTGCAGCTATCACCATGAACATTGTGGGTCTTGTGAGGGAACCAACCGTGAGGTTAACTTGTATTACTCCCAAAGTCTTACCGACTTTACCTTCATAATTCGACAGCACCATGTTGTGAGGTTGAACGTCTGAGTCCTGCATTCCTATCCTTTTTAGTATGAATCTGGGCATCAAATTAACAGCAGCCCCACCATCAACTAGTACCTTGTTCACCCCATGTTGTTATACTTTAGCCCTAATGAATAAAGGCTTCAGGTGATTTTTCATTCCTTCGTCTGGCTTCTCGAAGAAGGCATTCTGCTCTTCGACCGCTCCATTATTCATCACGTAATAACACACTGGCCTGTGTCTGGCCATTTCATCTTCATCAGTTTCTTCCCCAGCATAAACTTCCGTATCCTGATTGTACTCACAAGGCAGCACTGGCACTACATTACAGTTAGCATTAAAGAAAGACTCCCCTTCCGATTCAAAGTCGTCAGTTATTAAGTCCTCTTCATTTGCAGTCTCCTTCTGTGCTTTATTTTCTTCAGTTTCCTTCTTTGGTGAAAATAACTTCCTGGACACTGGGGGTTTACCCCCAGGCTGGGTCACTGATGTTGGGTTGTTAGTACTAGACTCTCCAATTTCCATGGGTTTCGAGTCCATTTCAGCTTTCTTGTTTCGCTGGTGTCTGCGCCATTGAGAGAGAGACATTGGGTTCTTACCTTTGTAATTCTCCAGTATAATTTCCTCCCTCCTATTCGAATTAAACTGTTTCCTGTACGCCATTGCGGTCCTTCCGCCTTGATCATAGCTTCGCCATTTACCCTTTCCCTTGTCAGCCTTCACCTGCAGCCACCTGTTAGTAGGGATCTTTGCAAGTAGTTTGAAAGACACTCTCTTTGCTCCCCTGGGATAAGGGCTATCTGGCCTCCTCAGCATGGTTCTGCCAGCATTAGCGTGATTCGAAGGCATTCCACCTTGATGCCCTCAACTTGAGGCAAATGAGACTCTTTCGAATGCTTCAGCCATCTCTCTATCATATACTGCTGTGCATCTGGGACAGATCAAACATTTTGTGCTAATCTTGTGGCAACGAACTAAGAACTCGAGCAGACTCTCATCAGCCTTGGGATAAACTCTGTATAGTTGGTTATCTTGCCTCCAATTGACCCATGTTCGCTCACGCTGGGCCCTTTCGAACTCAGCAGCAATTCTGGGATTGCAGATGATGCTGCACCTTGGGCACAACAACTTGTCCTGGTTCTTCTTGTGACAAAGGAAAAGGTATTCGCGCAGGCTCACGTCCTTCATGGGCAAGTTTTCCCTTCTTTGCTCTCTTTCTTTCTCCGAGCATCGCTCTACTTCTTCCATTTCGGCGTGGGGTTGTTCGAAATCTACCATATTTACCCCCAGCATTTGATCATCAAAAATTTTGACTTCTTCGAACTTCATTCTGAGACCCTCAGTAGCCTCAGTCAAACTTTTCTCAACAGCACTTTGGCCTTCAGCAGCCTGCATTGCTTCCCTTAGTAACTTTGCTTTGAGCACTTTTGGGAGGCCATCAGTAACCTCTCTCTTGCTTTTAACCAAAACGAAGTCCCCCTCCTCTTTGAATTTCCCCTTCGATTGAACTTTGCCCTTAGCAACTTCCACTACGTTGATGTCCAAAGGTTCAGCATAGTTGGTTTCCGCCATCAGTAATGGATCCGTATCCACTTTCATGGGGTTCTTCCCTTTATCTGAGAACTTCAGCCTGCCATCTTTGATTGCATTTTGTATCAAATCCCTGAAAAGAAAACATTGTGAGGTTTTATGGCCTAAAAAGTTGTGATATTTACAGAAGCCCCTTTTCTTTCTTTGTTTCAATGGAGGAATCTTAAGGTTAGGAGGAACTATTAACTGACCATATTTAACAAGCAGGTCAAAGATTTCATCACATTTAGTTATATCGAACGTATATATTTTCTTAGGGAATTTATCATTCTTCTCATTTTCGACATGATCCTTTCCACTAGAAGGAAGCAAAACTTTACAAGCGTAAGGGGTACTTCTTTTAATTCTGCAAGATCTATTTCGAACTGATCGAAATCATAGGGATCTTGAGGGTCATCTATGTTTTCCCCTTCTGCCTCTATATAGGCTATTCTTTCTTTTTTATGATTTTTACTAGCCCTATCCTTTTCTGCTTTTAACCTTTCGACTTGTCGAACCCTATCTGCTAATTGGGCCATGTCTCTAAGGTACTGTGTATCCAGTTTCTTTCGATGGAATAATCCAGACCCCCAGCAGCCATTTCGACCAACTCGTGTTCGAGGACTACTGTAAAACATCTAGACTTTAACAAACGGAACCTATTCAAATAATCATCTATTGGTTCTATGAATTTTCTTTTAATGCTTGCTAATTCTTTCAGGCTGATTTTAGATTGACCCATGTAAAATTGTTCATGGAAAAGGCTTTCTAAATAAGGCCATGTGTCTACAGATCCAGGGGGAAGGGTAGTGAACCAAGTAAAAGCGTTCTTTGTTAGAGAACTTGGGAAATATTTTATCTTGAGATTCTCATTATTTGATATATCACCTGCTTCGGTTAAATATCTCGCTATGTGCTCCACTGTTGATTCACTCGTGTCACCAGCAAATTTTGTGAATATAGGGACTTTAAAGTCCCTAGGTAACTCCGTTTGCAGAACGTAGTCTACAATAGGAGATGTGTAATTTGGCCTCCTAAATCCTGAATTTAAACCATTCTGGGCCATTATTCTTTCTATCATGGTGGTTAGATTATTCTCTGCCACTAAATTGTCATTTCTAATCCTGTGGACAATTTCGTCTGCATTCTGGTCTCTATTAACAACCATTATTGGTCTAGGCTATTCATTCTGATCTTCCTGAACTTCTTGTTGCCTCAATCTTGCCCCTACGTTTCTTTCTTCGACCGCTCGTATAAGGGGTCGAATCTGTTCGATTGTGGGTTCTCCGTTTCGAAATACCACTGGGTTATGCCTATGTCTCGCAGGCGCATTAGTGGCGCCAAAGAAATCTGCTATTCTAGTCATCTGGACTGCATTTTCTTGGTTTGTTCTATTGACGTTCTGGATTAAGGGACCAAAAATAGCATTGATTTCACGGGCTAGGATTCCTACCATATCATGGTTACTATCATCCATCTGTTGCCTAAGCGCTGCCTGATTATTAGTTGTAAGGGTAGGCAACTGGGTATAGTTTCCTAAATTTTGGGAGTTTGCACCCAATTGGTTCATTCCTGAACCAGACCCTTGGACTGGGGACGAAGTGGATGCATTATGTAATCCTGCCATGAACGAAGTTGGCATTCCATATGGCGGATTTCTGGGCCTCAAAGGTTCGAAACCTGGAGGCCTAGTGGGAGTCGAATACGATTGATTCCCAAGTGGTTGCACGATGACATGTTAGATGGTATTTCTAATGTACTAATTGGGACCGTATTCGAACTACCAACAGGGATGGTATTGGAGGCATCAATCGAACTTGAAACGATTGTTGAAGCCCCTTGTGGGGGATTTTGTCCCCTGTCTTGGTTAGTTGTGTTAACCATTGTTTTGGTACGTTGTCTTCTAGGTATATGTGGATTATTGTCTTTTATTTTACCACTTCGAAGGTTCATATACCAACACGTACTCGCCACTTCAGAGAATCTACAATTTTCACACAGTTTTTTGATAAAAGGTTTCTAATATGACACTGTCCCACCAGGTGTGCCAATTTGTTTACAGTGATTTCTAGTAAACAACCGCTAGTCTTCCAATTTCACTAATTACTATTGGTTACTTGCAGGATCGACTAGATTGATCCTAGGACACATGTGTCATAATAGATTTCTCCCCGTTTAGACTCATTATTATCATAAACTTTAGATATGTTTTAAGTGGTTTTTCTGAGATTATCTATGTAAATACGCTGATCAAAATGTATAAAGTACGCTGACTAAATTGACAAAAGAAGGGTGTTTCGAATTAAACTTGGGTTCAAATGCAAAGATAAAGAGTTTCTGAAAATGTAAAGTGTTTAATAAAAAGATAGAGTAAAAGCAGAGTTTCTGGAAAATAAAGGTGTTGAAAGGCAAGTAAAGTAAGAATCTGAAGGAAATCGAAAGACTCTAAAAGTAAAAGTGCAGTAAAAGTAAAAGAAATATAAAAAGACTTGTATTTAAATTGCAAAGGATCATGATGTTCAGTACGTACATTTTGTCTTCTTGACTCGTTTCCCTTCAATTACGGTATTTTGAGTGTTTAAGATTTTTAGTACACGAATTGAACACCCCAAATTTAACATAAAAACACCTATTTATAGTGTTTCGACCCTAACGGTCTTACTCTAAAATCACGCCACGTTCGTGTCATACCCCAAAATTTGCCCTCCTATTCCTCAAGACATTTCATACATCCATGCTCAAGGATTCCTCAAGGGTTTATCAGACAAACCCTCTCCTAGACAATCAACCCAAACTAGGGTTTGGCTATCCTCAGATCCAGATGAAATTCCAACATCTCCAATGGTCATCATGCCTCCTCATATGCTTCAAAGATTCTCCATGTCAAGTTTCAAGCCTCACAAGTCAAATTTCCTCAGACAATTGCTCAGATGGTTGAAAATCAGTTGCATTGGACAAAAAGTCAATTGTGGTCAACATACAGTCAAACTTCCTGATTTTTGGTCAACATCCTAATTTTGGAGTCACATTCATCATTTGATCAAGGGTTGATCATGATTCATCAAGAAAACTCAAGATTTGCACAAAAGTCAAACTTTCCAAATTAGGGTTTTTCAGTGAAAAGTCAACTGAACTTTGAATGAGCATAACTTCTTCATACTTTCTCAGAAATTTTTCCACCACCTCTCATTTTGAAGGAAATTCAATTCTCTACAACTTCATGTCTCACAAGAATATTCAAAAAATGCTTCATTTGGAAGGTATGGATCAAAACATTACAGGTCCTTTTCAAAGTCAACAAAAAGTCAACTTTTTGTTTTGAATATTTATTGAGCATGGAAACTCAAATTGAGATGAAACCAAAGAGGTTGTTTAGAGGACACTTAGATCTTTCTAGAAAGTCCAAGAATACTCAAAAATGTGGAAAATTGAGCAAAATACACCTTGTACAAGTTGGGCATTTTTGAAGAAGTGCACAAAGAGAAATACTTGTAAAAATCCAAAATTTTGCAAATGGGCCTAGTTTTTCTTGGTTTAAACTTGTTCCTTATCTTATTTGGAACCTTCAAGCCCAATGCCACGAATTTTATCTTTATTTTCTATTTAATTTGGATTTTATTCATTTAAAAACAAATTAAATTAAAAAATAAGGTATAAAATCAAAATTAAATGCAAAATTGATTTTTCTCTCATGCTTGAGATCCAAGTAACTCACACAAGCTGGCAAGTTTCGAAATTTGCATAGATTTGGCAAGAATTTGATTGAAATTTGATCAAAAAAAGGAAGATTTGATTTTGTACAAAATCAAATAATTTTTGCATTGATTGATCATTATTTGTTCCTATAAATGTACAATGCATACAACATGAACAAGGACAGAAAAATTGCTTGGAGGAACCCTAACCTAAGTCAAAAAAACCGTGCCTTTCAAGCAACTTGCAGCCATAGTTCCAGCTCGATTCAATTGGTTTTAAGCATTCCTTTGCATTCCTTGGAGTCCCTGGAATCATTCCAGACCTTTACATCTCTCAAAAACATCAAGAATTGAGAAAACACGATTTGGTTTGTTCTTACTTTTTCCAAAATCGATTTTTAATCCTCATGCGTTTTTAACATGTTTTGATGTTTGTTTTGTGTTTAGAATGATGTTTGGAAACTTTCTGCATAGTTTAATTGCATTTTAGTGGCCTGAATCGAAAATCCACCATAGCTAGGGTTCCATGGTTCGAATTGGGATCTTACGAAATAGGTAAAATTAGACCAAACCAAGGCTACCAGGATGATCAGGGGACAAAAAGGAATCGAACCATGGCTTTGGATTTCATTTATATTACTTGTACTGGGTTTTTGATGTTTGCAGGGGCCATAGCGTCGAACGAAGCCGACGCTAACTTTTCAAAAATCCAAACGAAGAAGATGAAGATCTTCGCGCGTGTTCTTGGCAATCAGAAATCAACAACGTTTAAAAACAATTCGTTTCAATTCTTAAACACGTGGATTTAGCTCACTTGGTCGTGTAAGGTAAGGAAACAAGTTAGACATCTATTTTATCGACTAAAATTTTTATTATGTTAAAAAATAACATTTTTTCTTAATTTTCTATTTTTCTTTAATATTTCAACTATTTTGATCATAAATATTTTTATCATTGAATCATAAAAACGGCGGAATATAAAAACAAAAATAAATAAAGTTTAATTGGTTTTAAAACGAAAAACAATACCTAGTACCTACTATCTGATTCTAAACCTCAAACTGTCGCTCTGTTGGTTTCTAACCTTAGTCCAGTTTATTAACCTCAAACTTTCGCTCTATTGGTTTCTAAACCTATTAATAAATTAAATTAGATATCTAAGTCAGAAAGAATATTTTTAACAACGTAACATTATGCCAGTTTATTTTAGATTCCTAAGGATCGATTAATTTACATACCAATATCAAAAAGACCTAGCCAGACATATTAATTAATTCAGACATGCATAAATAAATTGGTTCAATATATTTAAACATTACCAAAATCAAATAAATAATATCAGGCAACAATAAATTAAATAACATAAAATAAATAAATAAAACCTGAAATTAAGAATGCTGGAAATAACCTTGTTCTTGACTTCTTGAATGGAAAGGAAAATAAATACGACAAGGAATAAAAAGCACTGGATCTAACGTAAGGTTAGATCAGTGAAAACTGAAATAAAATAATTCAAAATACAATACTGGAATAAAATTACAAAAAATGAAATACCGGTTGTTCGGTGAAATGCCGACCACCCTTGATTCTGAAACTGGGACTCCTATTTATAGATGCATTTGGTAACTTCCCATTCCTCAAATTTGTACGCAAGCAAGTGGTGAACGTGGCGCAAAAATAGCCTGGAGAGTCGGAGGCGGGGGCCTCCACGTGGAGAGAGAGGACCGAGACGTGCGCCTCAGGCAGTTGGAACGAAGTGGTGGACCCCACTAGCTAAGGAGGCGGGCGCCTCCAAAGGAA
Source organism: Vicia sativa (assembly GCA_021764765.1). Classification (NCBI taxonomy): domain Eukaryota; kingdom Viridiplantae; phylum Streptophyta; class Magnoliopsida; order Fabales; family Fabaceae; genus Vicia; species Vicia sativa. Next base: position 96,127,210 of record CM038795.1, on the reverse strand, counting down.
GTGGGAGGTTGAGGCGGCGTCTTACGTGGCACATGGTGGCTTCCGTCTTTTCCATGCATTGGGCTTCTTGCTTGTGGGCTTAGTCTTTGCTATGTGTAATTGGTTTCTTCTTCTTAACACCTCCTTTTTACTATATCACACCTTTTGCTTCATTTCTTTGACTTTTTAATACTATTTTTCCTCGTTTTTACTTCTTTGCTCAATTTCTCTTTATTTAATACAAATACCTGAAACATAGAAAATACCAACGTAATATAGAAATAAAGTGAAATAATTAAATAAAAACATTAACATTATTTATGAAAAATACATCAAATATGTTATATAAAATCGTGTTATCAATTATCAAAAAAATGCTTATTTAATTTTTAATATAAAAATTATTATTTTTGCATGCATATTTAATTTAATTACTAATTAATCATTTAAATGACTTTTAATTGTTTTTAAATTATCAAATCAATTCCAAAAATTCCCAAAAAATTATCTTATCATATTAATGTCATTACTAACACAAAAACTTTTTCCCATTAAAAAATATTTGTTTTTACTAACATTTTCCTCTTATGCAATTTTCTTCCGTTTTCCGATTATGTATTTGTTCACAGGTTGTAACGTTTCAGACGATTTTTCTTGCTTTTCTTTTCCAATTATGTAACTGCCTATGGGATGTAATAGTTTAATTAGGACTTTTATTTTCCGCACTCTCATTATGTATCTGCCCCAAAGCCATGTAATAGCATAGGACATTTACTTTCCGCACTTTACATTTCCGCAATTTACTTTCCGCACCCTATAAACTGCTAGTAATTAGGCGTGTATGGCAAGATAAAATTGGACATAGATCACTCATAACTTCAAGATAACGTATCTGAATTGACACACTCTTTTCACACATGCACCCCCTTAGGTTAATTCTCTCTCGTTGCCTTTACAAGTGGTCAAGTCCCTCGAACGTAGAGGTATTCTAGCACCGTTGCCTTCAAAGAAAATCATCATAGTCCCTTCGATACAAAGATCATAGACCCACGATGTCGCCTACGAATACATGATCTTGACCCTCGATTGTCGCCTACGAAAAATGATGATAGTCCCTTCGAATGTGCTAGGATACTTCCTACAAGTCGCCTTCTATGACCATCCGATGTCCTTTCGAATGTCCCGCTTACATCCAATGAATAAGGTTACCTACCAACTAATTGTATGGATAGCGCTATTCTAAAGGAACATAAAACAACACGAAAACGACCATTCTGAGTAGGTAATAAGACTTTTAGTTGCGTGCTCTATCAAAATACTTTTTGCACCTCACACTTTTGTCAAAGTTCAAACTCTTTTCAAAAACGAAACATTTCCAAACACTTTGTATACATTCCTACATGAATCATTACAAAGTCAAAACGAAATGCCTTCTTTTCAAAACAAATTTTGTCAAACACACAGAAAGCACTTTTTTGAAAATGATCTAAGAGCAACTAAGAGCCCGTAGATAACTACGGATGGAAATGGGTGATTATACCTTCCCTTTTCATAACCTTCTCCCTTACTCAGAATCTAACGAAGGTCTTTTTTTGTACTTTTTACCTTCCCTTAATTGGATAAAAGAAAAGTAGGTGGCGACTCTTGCTATCCGCACATTTGCGATACAAAAATCTCAAAGTCAGTTCACCGTATTACAGTTCGGAGCATGCAAACCCCCTTAATCTACTAACTTCCACGCGTCTTCTAAGAGTGGCACTTCTATTTGAAATTTGAATCCTGCATCATTTAAAATTCGAATTCTGTATCAATCCCTTCAATTTCGAATTAACCTTCTGTCTGGACCATTTCCAATATTGGCACCTTCGTCCAAAGGAGCTTCTTTTATATTTTAAACGTTAAGGTCTAAGAAATCGAATCCATCATTTGCTTGCCAGAAATTGAAAGCTTCCTTTAGAATAAAAGCTCTATATTTCTTCATCAATATTATTAACTCCCTTTTCCAGGTTGATTCGAAACATTGTCTTGATTATACCAACTTGTTCAATCGAAATTGCCAGCTAACAAATTGCCCCTCAAGAACATGTATTTCCATAGATATAAAGAAATACTTGTTTTTGAATATCCTATGCAATTTCGACATATCAACACTCATGATGATTATACTGTACATGACGTCAGAGTAAGTATCCTACTTTCTGCAAAACGTCCAATCAGCACACCTAAACGTGCTATCGTAGCAGTTAAGACTAATAATTAGTGATAACACGACACTTCCTTAGGAAGTTGAGAAATCCACCTTTTCTTTTCTCAATAAAACAGTCACACGTGTCCCACTTTCTCCAAAGGTCAAAAAACTTTCAAACCGTTGAAGGAGGCTTATAAAAGCACTTCATCTTCTTCATCTTAAACCTTTTCCAAAAACGCTCTCAATCTTCAAGCAACCCAGATTTTTTATTATCAGAAAAAACCTTTTGATCTCCAAAAAATATCTTCTCCATCAGCGCCAGCTCCTTCATCTAAAAAATCTAGAAAATCCAAACAAGTTTCTTCCGCTAATCTCCAGCCAACAAGCAAGATCATCAATCTTGACAATCAGGAGTTCATCTCAACTCCCAAACTCACTTCAGAACAAAAATCCATTTATGCTTCCCAGGTAATCATTCCTACCACTGTTCTTGATAAAACCCTAGGGGTTATAGGTCCTTTGATTTCTACAGACCGTTTCGAAAAGACAAAGGGATTCTTTCCCGCTTATTCTAAAACAAAACCCATTATTAATAAATCTGCTCCCTTAAAACCTAAAGAAGACGAATCTGCGGTTAAGTTATCAAAAACCCTAGAGGAAACTGAAACGTCAAAACCCAGTAAAGACGTTTTCAACATGGACTATGTCACTGGAAATTTTAGGATTTAGTTATAGTCACCCTTTTTTACTAGCCTCTTTATATTTTTGGGATAATACATATAACACCTTTCACCTTCCTTGTGGGATGCTGACACCCACTTTTTTCGATATCGCGGCCATTACGGGACTTTCTCCTATTGGAGAAACTTTCGACCCAAATGAGGATGCAGAAAACTTAATTAACTTTGACGTTAAGAATGCCAGCTTCTCCAAGTACATTACTTTCTACCATTCTTCCGAAGAAGAAGTTTCAGAGATTGAACATATAGCCTTTCTAGCATTATGGTTGTCGAAGTACGTCTTTTGTAGCAAATCTTTACAAGTTGCAAGTAGATTCATCACTCTAGCAAACCAACTCCATCATGGTCGAAGAATATGCATTAGAGAATTACTGTTGACAAGCCTATATGAAAGTATATGTGCTGTAGTTTTGAAATTGAAAACCTATAAAGCTGGCACCAACCTACTCTTTGCTGGACCTTTCTGGCTATTGCAGCTTTGGCTGAATGCTACCTTTGAACCATCTCTTTCTACCTTTGGGGTAATTAATGAAGAACACCCTGATATTGTAAACCGCAATATTGAGGGAACCAGATTGCTGAAATTAACTCCTAACGACGAAAGAGAGAATTTCAAGACTTGCTTTGTCAACTACCTGATGATTTTCTCAAAAAGACACAGATTCGATTCTTCAATGGCTCCCTTTGCCACTCGAAACTGTGGACCATCTTGGTTCACTATGCCCCTCGAGCAAGCTATCTCAGACAAAACAATCAGGGACATTTGGTGCGCTTTTCTAAATCCCAGGCTGATCACTTCTAGAATCACACCCGTCAAAAGTCAAGCGTGTATCCTTGCCTACCAGCCCAATTTCGTGGCATATCCTTTAAATTAAACTAAATAAAAAATGCTGTCACATCATCATTTTTAGTGATGTGGCATGACCAAGGTTTAAAAACAAATTTTTTCAAAATGTTGAGGGAATCTATGCAACTTTTTTTTTGCAAGGGGTTTTTTTAAATGCGCCCTATATGGCAGGGGGCAAAATAGGTATTAACCCTATTTTTTTTAGATCATTGTTTATAAAAACAAGAATTTTAACACATGGATAATCATCCCAGAAGGATGATTATAATTTTTAGATCATCTATTATTAGCTAATAATTTTAGCGCATCCTAGAAGGATGATTATATTTATTTTAGATTATTGTTTATAAATGTATATTATTCTAATTTTTTTTCTCTAAAATGTGACATTGCTAACTAGGGTTGTTCATGATATAGTTTTGTTAGAAAACTGAATTGAACTGAACCGAACCATTGCATAAGGTTATCCGAATCATACTGAACCGTTACATTTTTTATAGAACCGAACTGAACAAAATTTTTTTGTTTGGTACAACGGTTCGAGATTCTGAACTGTACCGAACCATTATAAGACAATGTTTTTCAAAACCAAATCATTTGTTAAATAATAAAAAAAATCAATATTTTTTTTTTAATTTTTGTAAAATAAGAACTTTTTTATTTTCGATAAAGTTGATTTTATTTTATTTTTATAAAAAACTAGATTTTTTTTTCGGAAAAAATTGATATTTTTTTGAAATTTTTTTATTTTTATTTTTCGAAAAACTGACTTTTTTATTTTAAAAAAAAAACATTTTTTTTTTTAATTTTTGAGAAAAGTCAATTTTTTAAATTTTCAGAAATTTTTTACTTTTATTTAAAAAAAAATTGACTTTTTTTACTGAAAAAAATTACTTTTTTCAGAAAAACTGATTTTTTTATTGTAATTTTTTTTATATTTTTGAAAACAAGTCAATTTTTTAAGTTTTTTAAAAAAATTGACTTTTTTTTCTGAAAAATAGTTTTTTTTTTTATTTTCAAAAAAAAAAAAACTATTTTTTTTTCTTCAGAAAAACTGACATTTTTATTTAAAAAAGGGGAGGATTCAACAATATATTTTCGAGCTGAAAAAGTAATAAAAAAATATGCAGGGAAAGGTAGTTATCTCGGTTGTTTCTCTTATACTCGTCGTAGGTGTTGCCATCGGCGTTGTTGTTGTTGTTCACAAATCTGGTGATCCTCAGATCCAAGTTCAACAAAGAAATGTTGAAATTGTTTGTCAAAATGCAGAAGATAAAAAGCTTTGCCATGACACTCTTAAATCCGTTAGTGGCGCCGACTGCGCTGATCCAAAGGCATACATAGCAGCCGCTGTGAAAGCCACCACGGACAGTGTCATCAAGGCTTTCAACATGAGTGACAGACTCACCACTGAGTACGGTAGCAAAGATAATGGCATCAAGATGGCTCTTGATGACTGCAAGGATTTGTTGGAGTTTGCCATGGACAGTCTCGAAATGTCCACCAATTTGGTACGTGACAACAACATTCAAGCAGTGCATTCCCAATCTCCTGATATCAGGAATTGGTTGAGTGCAGTTATCTCTTATCAACAAAGTTGCATGGAAGGGTTTGACGATGCAAAAGATGGTGAGAAAAAGATCAAGGATCAGTTTCAAGTTGAGTCTTTGGACGGCGTACAAAAGGTCACCGGTGTTGCACTTGATATCATGAGTGCTTTGTCCAACATCCTTGAACAATTCAACTTGAAGCTTGATCTTAAACCTGCTTCTCGTCGTCTTCTTGCTGAGGATATCGATCACGAAGGATTCCCTACATGGTTCTCCGGATCTGATCGTAAGCTTTTGGCTGCCATGCAAGGAAAGGGATGGAGATCAAAGGTTACCCCTAATGCTATTGTCGCCAAGGATGGTACCGGCAAATTTAAAACCATTAAAGATGCTATTGCCTCTTACCCTAGCGGAAACAAAGGAAGATATGTTATCTACGTTAAGGCCGGTGTTTATGACGAATACATCACCATCCCCAAGAATGCTGCTAACATTCTTATGTATGGTGATGGCCCTCAAAGAACCATTGTCACCGGTAAAAAGTGTTTTGCTGATGGTGTCAAGACCATGCAAACCGCCACCTTCGGTAATTATTTAGTTACTATTAAAACTTTTCAGCGATTATGAAAAGAGAGTGTTGTTAGCATATCTCTGGTTTATATAGTTTATGTAAATATAATACTAATTGATCATCTATGCATGCATGCAGCCAACACCGCACCTGGATTCATCGCAAAGTCAATGAAATTCGAGAACACAGCCGGTCCTGAAGGTCACCAAGCCGTTGCTTTGAGAAACCAAGGAGATATGTCTGCTTTCGTCGGTTGCCATATCATTGGTTATCAAGATTCACTGTACGTCCAAACCAACAGACAATTCTACCGCAACTGTGTCATCTCAGGAACAGTCGATTTCATCTTCGGAACATCACCTACCTTGATTCAAAAATCAGTGATCATCGTCAGGAAGCCTGGCCCAAAACAATTCAACACAGTTACCGCAGACGGAACAATGGAGAAGAACATGATTACATGTATTGTGATCCAAGATTGCCAGATCGTTCCAGAAGCACAATTGTATCCAGTGAGATTCCAAGTCAGATCTTACTTGGGCAGACCATGGAAGGCACACTCAACAACAGTTGTGATGGAGTCCACCCTTGGTGACTTCATTCATCCAGATGGTTGGTATCCATGGGACGGTTCAAACTTTCAAGACACATGTTACTATGCTGAATATGCCAACACTGGACCTGGTGCCAATGTTAGCAAGAGGATCAAGTGGAAGGGTTATCGTGGTGTCATTAGCAAAGCTGAGGCTACACAGTTCACTGCTGCTCAATTCCTTAGGGCTGGACCTAATTCTAGACCTGAATGGTTGACGTTTATGCATGGACTTCGTATTCCTCACTATCTTGGCTTCAAGGCTTGAAAATCTTCAGACATGTGAATAGGTCAGATGGCAACACAGACAAACTGTTATTCTTTCTAGTTATCTTTCCTATTTGTCTAGGAGATCCACCAGGAATACGAAAATTTGATTGGATTATAGTATTTAAAGCTTCACTTCTTTTATCCTTGTATGCATTTTATATTTCATCATCAATCAATTATAAAGTTTATTGATAATATTTTTGTTATAATAGCTAGATAAACAGCACCAACTTATTTATATGGACTAACAATTTACGTTCATCTAGTCCAACTTACCTTAATCTATCCAACTAAATTATCATATATCAATTGAGTTATTCTATCTTGGATAATTTATAAATAAACTATTGAATCAAAATATAAATAATTTTATTTAAAAGTTTATAGTATTTTTAAAAGGTGAGGCTTAGGCTATCCTTTATAAAATTAAGGATAATTTATCTTTAATGAACTATACCAATAAAATTTTACCACATAATATTAATTTTAAAATCACATATTAATCTAAAACCTTAAGATTTTGGGTCTATATATTTTCTCACTTAAAAAATATTCAATATCCTCTTTTTCATCAAAAGTGAGAATTATTACTTACACTTGACATATCACTTAGAAAAAACTGTTTTTTTTTTCCGAAAAATATCAATTTTTTTATTTTTGAAAAAAAAATCACTTTCTTTTATTTTCGAAAAAAATGGTTTTTTTTTTTATTTTCAGAAAAAACTAATTTTTTTTCGAGAAAAATTGACTTTTTATTTTAAAAAAATCATCTTTTATATTTTTGAAAAAAAGTCAATTTTTTATGTTTTAAGAAAAAACAGACATTTTTTTCGAAAAAATCAATTTTTTTTTTATTTTTGAAAAAAATGGTTTTTTTTTTTTTTATTTTCAGAATAAATTGACTTTTTTTTTCTGAAAATAATTATTTTTTTTAGTTTCAGAAAAATTGACTTTTTTATTTAAATTTTTTTTATTTTTGAAAAATTCAAGTTTTAAATTTTTTTTAAAAATTGACTTTATTTTGTTGAAAATATTGACTTTTGTAATTTCTAAATTCATGACAAAGGAGGGTATTTAAAAATATTTTAGTTGTTTTTTGTTATCAGAGGTGTATCCATCTTGTAGCATATTCCTAAACTTAGTTGTGTGACAAAAATAGTTTCTACTATTCAAAGTCGTCTCCATCAAAAAATGGAGATTTGTTACACACCACCAAGTTGTGTGCCTATCATTTAGAATTTGCCAAATATAGACTTTTTCTTTGGATGGATGAAAATCATTGTAAATCACCTATAAAAACCTCATCAATGTCCCATAAGAAAGCAAGATCTCCAATAAACAAAGCCTCCTCCCCGGCTTCTTAACCTTCAACAGTATTATCTGTTGAAAGGGGAGGATTTTCAACTATATTTTCGAGCAAAATATCAAAACAAAATGAACGGGAAGGTAGTTATCTCTGTTGTTTCTCTTATCCTCGTTGTAGGTGTTGCCATCGGCGTTGTTGTCGCTGTTCACAAGAATGGTCATGAAGATCCTGAGATCCAAGTCCAACAAAGATCTGTCCTAATTGTTTGTCAAAATGCAGAAGATAAAAAGCTTTGCCATGACACTCTTAAATCCGTTAGTGGCGCCGACAGCGCAGATCCTAAGGCATACTTAGCAGCGGCCGTGAAAGCCACCACGGACAGTGTCATCAAGGCTTTCAACATGAGTGACAGACTCACCACTGAGTACGGTAGCAAAGATAATGGCATCAAGATGGCTCTTGATGACTGCAAGGATTTGTTGGAGTTTGCCATGGACAGTCTCGAAATGTCCACCAATTTGGTACGTGACAACAACATTCAAGCAGTGCATTCCCAATCTCCTGATATCAGGAATTGGTTGAGTGCAGTTATCTCTTATCAACAAAGTTGCATGGAAGGGTTTGACGATGCAAAAGATGGTGAGAAAAAGATCAAGGATCAGTTTCAAGTTGAGTCTTTGGACGGCGTACAAAAGGTCACCGGTGTTGCACTTGATATCATGAGTGCTTTGTCCAACATCCTTGAACAATTCAACTTGAAGCTTGATCTTAAACCTGCTTCTCGTCGTCTTCTTGCTGAGGATATCGATCACGAAGGATTCCCTACATGGTTCTCCGGATCTGATCGTAAGCTTTTGGCTGCCATGCAAGGAAAGGGATGGAGATCAAAGGTTACCCCTAATGTTATTGTCGCCAAGGATGGTACCGGCAAATTTAAAACCATTAAAGATGCTATTGCCTCTTACCCTAGCGGAAACAAAGGAAGATATGTTATCTACGTTAAGGCCGGTGTTTATGACGAATACATCACCATCCCCAAGAATGCTGCTAACATTCTTATGTATGGTGATGGCCCTCAAAGAACCATTGTCACCGGTAAAAAGTGCTTTGCTAATGGGGTTAAGACCATGCAAACCGCCACCTTCGGTAATTATTTAGTTACTATTAAAACTTTTGAGCGATTATGAAAAGAGAGTGTTGTTAGCATTTCTCGTTTATATATAGATATAATACTAATTGATCTTGCTTGCATGCATGCAGCCAACACTGCACCTGGATTCATCGCAAAGGACATGACATTCGAGAACACAGCCGGTGCTAATGGTCATCAAGCTGTTGCTTTGAGAAACCAAGGAGATATGTCTGCTTTCGTCAATTGCCATATCCTTGGATATCAAGACACATTGTACGTTCAAACCAACAGACAATTCTACCGCAACTGTGTTATCTCAGGAACCATCGATTTCATCTTCGGAACATCACCAACCTTGATTCAACAATCTGTGATCATAGTCAGGAAGCCTAACATGAATCAATTCTGCACAGTTACCGCTGACGGAACATCCCAGAAGAACATGGCCACAGGTATTGTGATCCAAGATTGCCAGATCGTTGCAGAAGCACAATTGGTTCCAGTGAAATCCCAAATCAAATCTTACTTGGGAAGACCATGGAAGGCATACTCAAAGACAGTTGTGATGGAATCCACCATTGGTGACTTCCTTCATCCAGATGGTTGGTTCCCATGGACAGGTGCAACCTTTGAAAACACATGTTACTATGCTGAATATGCCAACACTGGACCTGGTGCTGATGTTAGCAGGAGGATCAAGTGGAAGGGATATCACGGTGCCATTAGCAAGGCTGAAGCTAACCAATTCACTGCTGCTCAATTTCTTAAGGCTGGACCTAAGTCTGGAGCTGAATGGTTGCAGGCTCTTCATGTTCCTCACTATCTTGGCTTCAAAGCTTGAAAATATTTAGACATGTGAATAGGTCAGATGGCAACACAGACAAAATCATTATTCTTTGTAATTATCTTTCCTGTTCTTTTCTAGGAGATCCACCAGAAATACAAAAATTTGCTCGGATTATAGTAAATATATTATTTATTTTATCTTTTCATCCTTGTCTTTATTATTTATTTTGATCAGTCATACATTTAATACCACTTTTCACCTAGTCCATCCACTGTAATGCATGAATAAAACTCATACATAAAAACAAAAAGCACAACACATTTATGCAGAGAAGTCCTGTTCAAATTAAAAAAAAAATCTAAAAAATTAAAATAAATAATTTAAAATGGAATTTTTTTATTTAAATTGTGAATAATATTAAAAATAAATTTTAAATAAATATTCTAATTGGAATTTAACATATATAAGTATTATTTTTATTTTATTTTTTTATAGAATTTGTCTACTAATAAAGTTTTTGTCACTAGATTAATTTTAACATGTGTCAATTCAATAATACATAAATAATTATATTTACAATTTTAAATTTTAAAAATTGTTTTACAATTCTGAAACTCTCAAAATTTTAACACATTATATAAAAAATTTGAGTGAACTTTATATATTTTAAATAATATATCAATATTTCTCATTTAAAAAATATTTATAGATTTTATTAAGTTAAAATAATATCATGAAGTAAAACTAAGTTAATGAAAAATGTTATAAGCTTTATAAATAATAAGTTAGACAATTAAATTAGGTTGTTAAAAAATCATTTATACCTAATAACTTAATTGATTATATTATTATCTATTTAATTGTAATGATTTAATTAAAAATAATAATACTTTTCTAACTTTTAAACATGTTATTATAGAATCAATTCAATAATTAATTTTTGCAAAGATAATCTGTATTTTTATAAAAATATATAAAAAATAAGTTAACTATAAATCATTAGCAAAGCTGAGGCTACACAGTTCACTGCTGCTCAATTCCTTAGGGTTGGACCTAATTCTAGACCTGAATGGTTGACGTTTATGCATGGACTTCGTATTCCTCACTATCTTGGCTTCAAGGCTTGAAAATCTTCAGACATGTGAATAGGTCAGATGGCAACACAGACAAACTGTTATTCTTTCTAGTTATCTTTCCTATTTGTCTAGGAGATCCACTAGGAATAATAGCTAGATAAACAGCAACTACCTATTTATACGGACTAACAATTTACGTTCATCTAGTCCAACTTACATTCATCTATCTATCTAAATTATCATATATCAATTGAGTTATTCTATCTTGGATAATTTATAAATAAACTATTGAATCAAAATATAAATAATTTTATTTAAAAGTTTATAGTATTTTTAAAAGGTGAGGCTTAGGCTATCCTTTATAAAATTAGGAATAATTTATCTTTAATGAACTATACCAATAAAATTTTACCACATAGTATTAATTTTAAAATTACATATTAATCTAAAACCTTAAGATTTTGGGTCTATATATTTTCTCACTTAAAAAATATTCAATATCCTCTTTTTTATCTAATGTGAGAATTATTACTTACACTTGACATATCAATATTAATTTTATTATTCAAAATTAAGTTATATATATTATATTCTTGATTTCATTTTGATTTTTTAAAATTTTAGATTAATATGTAATTTTAAACTTTTATTTTATATGATAAAACTTTTTTTTTATAAGCAATGGAGTATATTAATAAAGAGTACATAGTGTACTCTAAACATTACAAAATGGTGATTTCTATAGTAACCAAAGCCAGCAAAAACTAAGATTACAAAGGTTCAAAGGACTGTGATTCCAAATAGAGAAATTATATAACAATTTTTGTTTATTTTCAATCACCAACCACCACCATGAAAATATTTTTATATTATATTCGATCTCCTCTAAATCTTTTCTAAAATTTAATTGATATATGTCATAAATGATAAATTACTTTTAAATTTAAAAATGATAACCAAGAATTTATCTTTTTAAAAATGTTATGCAAAGTAACATTTAAGTTTTACATTTATCACATTTTTCTTTATTTTTAAGGGTCTAATGTGAAATCGGTTTAAATGATATGTCTAACTATTTTTCATAAATTATAAAAAATATTTATTTTAAATTTATTATGATTAAAAAATTTATTTCTTATTAAAATTTATAAGAGTTTATCTTTATTCTTTTAAAGATCCATATAAAGTTATTACAATACTCTTCTTTTATGTTATGATAATGGGTGAGTTAGATAGTAGGAAAGAAGCTAAGCTTCTTAGGCTGACTAACGGTTAGGTTGCTCTTATATGGTAACTAATGAGTTAAAAGTGGAGAGGTTAATGACCATAGTATTGGTACATAAAGATTGAAGATGAAGATAACTATGGAACTAGAGAGAAAAAGAAAAGATGGCTACAATTTGTTGAAAAATAAATTATATATTAAAATCTTATTAAAATTCTAGTTACATAGTTATTTATACACATAAAGTAAACTGTCACATAGGTATAAACAAAACTTGCTGACTACGTTAACTATCACGTAGACATAATAAACTAACAAATAAACAGCCAGAAACTAAACACTGTTTATGAAATGACAACAACATCAGAAGCTTCTGCTTCTGACTACCACAACAATCTTCTAAATATGAATTACTTCTAACACCGTCCATTTATTCATATTCAGCTAACTAAATTCTACAATATCAATTCCATCCTCCAAATGGATAAAGTGTTCAATCTCGACAACTTTCGTCAAAACTTCTGCAAGTTACTTCTGGATGCTACAATGTGTAACTTCTAGTACTCCATTATAGACTTGACTTCTCAGAAAATAGAACTTCATGTCTGTGTTCTTGTATCTACCATACAACATTGGATTCTTGGCAAGGCTTATGGAATATTTGTTGTCAATCATCAACTTCAAAGGTTTGCTAATCTTGATCTTCAGATCCTGTAATAAATTAATCAACCAAACAACTTGACACATAATCAGAGCACTTGCAATATATTCAGATTCATAAGTTGACAACACAACCACATGATACTTCTTGGACTACCAAGAAATGCGACTTCTCAGGTACTTCTTCTGTCAACTCTGTCTCCACACCAATCAGAGTTTGAATAACATATCCTTTATGTCAGTCTTAACACTAGAAGGGAACAACACTCCATACTTTAGAGTCCCTTTAATAGAATCCTGACAACATCTTGGTAATGTGATCACTTAAGTTTATTCATAAACCTACTCATCATTCCAACTGCAAAACAAATATCAAGTGTGGTATTATAGAGATATCTCACTAAGCCAACCAACTATTTAAAGATTGTACCATCTACATCATCACCTTCAACATCAGAATCTAGCTTCTGATTCGTCTAAACATGTGTGATTGCAGTCTTGCAATTAGCTAGCTGAAATCTCTTCAGAAGCTCGAGTTCATACTTCAGCTAAAGAAAATGATACCCTTCTCAGAGTACAAAATTTTTATCCCTAGAAAATATACCATATTTCTCATATCAGTCATCTCAAACTCATTCATCAACACCCTCTTAAACTTGACTATCTCTTATGGACAACTCCATGTTAGCAATATGTCATCAACATATAGACACACCAGAATCACATTGACTTCAGAAGCATGTTGAACATAAATGCCATATTCCATCTCACATTTCTGAAATCCCTTCTTCTTGACAAATGAATCAATCTTCAAGTTCCAAGCTCTGGGAACTTGCTTGAACCCATACAAGGCTTTGTGCAACTTATACATCATCCCTTCCGGGTTCTTTTTCATAAATCCAGGAGGTGGTAACACATATACCTCTTCTTGTAACTAACCGTTCAATAATTCAGACTTCACATCCAGATGCATCAAAGGCCTATTTCTATTCGCAACTATAATAATCACCAATATGATTGTTTCATGTCTAGCTACAAGTGGAAACACCTCAGAGTAATCTAGCCATGGTTTATTAAGAAAACCTTTATCCACTAGCCTTGCTTTGTGTTTGCCAATTAATCCATCTTATTTTAACTTCGCATTGAAAACATATTTGGCGTTGATGGATTTCTTCTCCTTTGGAAGCTTAGTCAACTCCCAAGTCTTGTTTCTTTATATAGCACCCACTATTCTTTGATGGCTTTCAGCCACACTTTCTTCTTGAGAGCTTCTTCAATATCCACTTGTTCAAAATCTACCAACATAGCACACTGAATGATGTCTCCCTCAAAGTTTATCTCAGTATCTTCAATATCCACTTGTTCAAAATCTACCAACATAGCACACTGAATGATGTCTCCCTCAAAGTTTATCTCAGTATCTTACAACATGTCAAACTCTGCAAATTTTCTTGGTATATGTCTGATTCTTTGTGGTCTCTGAACTCGTTCTAAACCTTCTACAGAACTTGCTCCAGTGTTAGATAATGGACCTCGTCCAAAACCACTACCTTGAAAAGTATCTCCTTCATAAACACGATTACCTCCAGAAGCATCTCCTCCATATCCTACATCGATCTTTAGATTTTTCTCTTTCAAAAGCATGATTGCCACCAGATTATGGATCATCATCAAAATCTAGATCAAAATCAGATTCACCATCAAAATCACCTTCGAATTCTGACTTATCTTCTGACTCTGACTCTTCTTCAGAACTTTAAAGTTCTGATTCATTTTCAGAACCTTCAGAAGCAGTGTTTTAAAAATCGGACCGGAGATCAAACCGGTGAAGGTACTGGGTCACTGGTTTATTAGTTGAACCAATGGGTCACTGGTCGAACCGCATGACTAAACTGGATTAAACCGGATAACTCAGTTGATTAAACCGGCCTTTATAACAAAACGATATAGGTATAAAACTTCTCGAACCAGATGACTCAATCTCTACAAAATATAATTAGAACTAATTTTTTTTTTTAAATATCATTTCATAAATAAATTCACAATTTGATAATTTAAATTTAAATTTTAAATATTTTAAATATTTTAAAAATATCATATCATAAATAAATTTATAATTTGATAATTTAAATTTAAATTTTAAATATAATTATCATATATAATAAAATAGTACAAAATTACAAAGTATAATTGCAACATAGTATAATTGAATAATTTATAACAAAATAATTTTATTATCTACTATTTAGTTTCAAGGAGTAAAAATTATTTTAATATTAAGATATCCTTTTTCAATATCAAAATTATCTACAAAATCAACCGCATCAACAACATTTTCTTTGTCAATAATATAATTAATTAATTTTATTTTTTATTTAAATATAATATTTTAATAAAATAATCCAAATAAATAAAAAATTTAAATTGCATATTTTTTTAAAAATTTAAAAATTTTGAATAAAAAAATTTAAAAAA
Organism: Vicia sativa; assembly: GCA_021764765.1. Taxonomy (NCBI): domain Eukaryota; kingdom Viridiplantae; phylum Streptophyta; class Magnoliopsida; order Fabales; family Fabaceae; genus Vicia; species Vicia sativa. The sequence continues at coordinate 96,111,812 of CM038795.1, read as the reverse complement.
TTTAAAAATACAGTTGAACCACCGGTTCCCAGTTCGACCGGTCCGACCGGCCGTCCGATTTTTAATACACTGTTCAGAAGTATCTTCAGAAGCTAACTCAGTGTTGACACTACACTAGTGTTTGATTAAGACTTGTTCCAATTTCATGCTTCTGACTTTTTCACGCCGTTTCTGTTACAATAAGTTTATAAACACATGTATTGTGGCACCCTACTAATAACATCACTTTACTTATATCATCTAACTTCTTTCTTTTAGCATTTGGAATATGTTTCTAGTAAACATAACCAAATGCCCTGAAATGACTCACACTTTGTGTAATATCCTAGTATTTTATACGCAATACATTTATTATTTTACTAAATTTTATTTTTTAGTGGATAATTTATTTTATGTATATAGTTATATTTTAATAAATTATAATTATCAATCTATTTTAGTTATTTGTTTCTATCCCTCTAATTTAATTGTTTTGGTAACTTAGTAATATTAAAATTATTAATTTTTATTAATTTTTATATCTTCTTTTGTTAATTTTATAAATATATTAATTATATTTAATAATCAATATTAAAAGTAATTGTTATGTTTATTATTCTATTATTTTAATAATTAAAGAATTAAGTGTACTCACGTGGCTGATTATAGATTTCTAGTTGGTTATAAAAGAAACTTAGATAATATAATACTAAAAGAAAAATATAATAATAAGAATAATAATAATAATATTAATATTATTATTAATAATAATAATAATATATTATTATTATTATTGTTATTATCTTTTGCTATTATTATTATTATTATTATTATTATTATTATTATCTATATATTATATTATTATTTATTATTTATATTAATATTATTATTATTATTAGCGGGGATTTAATATTTTTATAATTATATTAATTATTCTTATGTTTATTATTATTTTCTTTATAAGTTTTATTTTTCTAATTTATAATTGAAATTGGAATAGCAATAGAAGTATGAACAATATTATTATCATTATTATTCATAACTGATAATATTTTAAATTAATAATAATAATAATAATAATAATAATAATAATAATAATAATAATAATAATATTTATTATTATTTATTTATTATGGTAAATGTAAAATTTATTTGAAAAACTATTTTTTTAAAAGTAATTTATCCTCTTATAAAAATATGAGATAACTATTAATATGGACATTATAGAGTCGATAGTATATGCTTTTAATATGGACATTATATAGTTGTTTGTAATTCTTTTATTTTTTATTAATTAATAAACCTGCATTGAATTGTAATTATAAAAATTAATTACATTAAACATCAGTTATGTTTTCAATAATAGTAGATAATTTAATTAGAAAATATCAATATATATTTTTGTATAAATAATTATCAACGTATTAAATATAAATCAGACTATTACCCTATAAAGATCAATTGTATGTATAGAAAAGTGAAATTACACTTACACATATTAGTTTACACGTATTAGTTTATTAGCTTATGAGTGATGACTTTATTTATATTTTAAATAAAATATTTGATATGATTTTTTTAATATAGAATGATACTAAAATTTATAATTAATGCTAAGAAAGTTTAAGACGACACAATCTTGTTTGTGTTTTACTTGTGTTGATTTGTAATTGCACGACAACGAGTTACAAACAAATTCTTCCAAGTTCCTAAATATTTTCAATCTAACCACAGCCACATATCCCATAGCCTCGAAATTTCTTAGAACGGTTAAATTGTTGTTATCCTTCACATATTTGGACCTCCGACTAATATCTATAAAATTTTAATTTATACCTAACTTCTTAAAATTAGAAGAAGCAATAAGTAGATTAAAATATAAAAAGAAAGAAAACATTTAGAAGGTGAAATATAATGCCACATAAAAATTAGGGTTAGAGTTGTGTCTAAGGTTGTCATCAGGACAACCTTGAATTTAGATTAATTAGATTAGATAGATAATTTACAAAACCTAAGAAATGGATGAAATTATTAATGTCAAGCACAAAAATAATTAATAGTATATTTTCTAAATTTTTAAAAATAAAATAAAAATTGTATATTTTCTAACTTTTTTAAAATTATATAAATATGTTCAATGCAATACGTTTATTAAAGATCTCTAAGAGTATCTATGTGATCTATAATATTGAATAAAAACTAAATAAATATTAATATAATTCTCTTAATATAATCAACTTAAAAAGTAAATTAAAATTCTTAAATGAATATAATATAAACACCTTCAATACTAATACTATGAATGTATTATGATAATATAAGTTTTGTTCATTAAAATGATTTATACAATATCAATATTAATTAGATTTAAATTAATAGTAAATTCAACCACATTTTATTAAAAAAATATATAATATTATTTTATCATATATCAAATCTAAATTAACAAAGATAAGAAGAAAATTACAATATTGGAATGACAACTCCTATCCCACTAAATTAACAAATGGAAGAAAAAACAAAAGACAACAAATAAAAGTGCAAAATATAAATAATAAATAAAAATTTAAATTATGAAGATCGAAAAGGTTCTTGAGAAATCTTTAAATAAAACATAGTAGTGTGTTCCATCAAATAAATTTTTGTAGGATATGTCACTGATTTGTCAATTTGCTAGCACATATATTTCATTATGCATGCGAATAAACCATCTAATTGTTATTATTCACGTTGGAAATATTTTATCATTGTTAAACCTGCAAAACCATATAAAGTGTTTTTTTACATGAAAATATAATAATTAAGTATGAAATTTAATAATAAGATAAATAAATATAAAAATAGTTATAACAAAGAAATCTCTTACTGATTGAAGTTGTTATCAATAGAAGACATTGTGAAAATTTTTAGAAAATAAGGAATATGTGAAATGTGTAGCAAAAACAATGAATAAATAATGAAGGTTTCTGGTGTGAGATATCATCGAGGAACCCTAGATGTTGTCACAGTAAAGGACCGTCGACATGGGCGTTTCAAATATGGAGCCAAAAAGCCAAAATAAAATATTTTAGCCCCTATAAATAAGTTATAAAAAATGGATTATTACGCTCATGTCACATCGAGGTACCGTAGAAAAAACCACAAAATTCGATACAATTTATCATAATTAAATGTTGGTGAGCCGTATTATGAAACACGGAAAAAAATCATTGGTGTATCTAATTATCTATCTAATTATCTATCGAGCTCTGAAAAGGATTTACCAAAAGACAAGAACAAATCCACTATACGTTTACGTCAAGCAATATGTGAGGTAACTCCCATGCTAGCAGTATAAGCAAGACGTGTGAGCGGATTGACTCATCAAGTTCCCATTGAAATATAATCGCCACAAGGACAAGCACTTGCGATTCCTTGGTTATTGACGGCATCCCGAAAACGTCCGGGTCAAATGGATGCTGCCAAAGGGAGTGGTGATGCCATACGCAAAAAGGAAGAGACTCATAGAATGGCGGAGGCAATTTCGTTAAATGCTTCCTCTTGGTTTGTGAGGTCCAGCTGATCCAGTAATTTTGCAATTCCTCCAGATTTCTCTATGATTGTGCCCAACATATTTGTCTATATTAAATAAAGGAAAGTACCTATTAAGACACAACAGAAAAGTATCAATTAACAAAATTTTATGTTTAAGTGTGTAACCTAATAGATTGAGAAAACACATACACTTGTTTTCTAGATAGCTTTCAATTTTCTCACTTAGAATCGTCAACATCTTAGAAATCTGACTTTTTTGCGGTTGGAATTTTGAATTTCAGCCCCCAATCTGAGAATTAACAATATTTATTAATTACATATTTATAACTTGAAACGTGAAAGAAGAAGTATTTCAGCGACTCACCGGGACATGATGCAAGGAATATGAATATGGTCAATTCATAGTCTTTAAGCATGCTGAGAATGTGAGGAATCTTACACCACTCATTTCCTCGTTTCTTCAACATAAATTGATTACCAGTTCTTTAAGAGAGAAGGGCAACTTCCCATCTTCTTGCAACCATGTTTAAGCCACTTTCCATCTAAGCATTCTATATCTTTATGATTATAGATGTGTAAAAATGAGAAATGATTCATATAAGCAGTAGTTGGGACATGTTTTTTCACCTCTTTGGGAAAAGTACTAGCAATCCCAAGCCATGAACAGCAATGTTGAGGAAGCCCTGTTATAGGAACATAATTCGGCTTTAAAATGAATAGAAACGTCATGCAGCAATATTCATATATTCTAATTAATATGGAATACGGACACTTACAGTTATCGCATGCCAGTCATAGAAGTACTTTTTCATGAATACTTCCATGCTTTGAAAGTTGGGATTCAAATTCATCTACACATCTGCATCAAAAGCATTATAACTTACTAGGACAAAAACACATCTTTTAAAATTTCCAAAGTAATCAGTTTATTTCAAAATTATATGAAATCATCAAATTAACATGCTTTTGAGTTTTCTTTAATAAATTTCTAAGTAATAAAGCAATGCACATAAATTAACACGCTGATATGGTGCAGTCCGGAAAACATATATCTTCTTAAAAAATACTCACAGCCATGTAGCAGCCTTGGAGAGTGAAACATTTGGTTAAATGCGTCATAGGGGAGATTCAAACACTTCCTAGAAATCTAGTTTGTTTGTTGCGAGGTCCATATAATAAGCTCAAAGAAGACACACCATTATATGACCCTGAACAGATTAAGCTATCAGTAAGTAACAATAACAAATGTGGAAAGGAGAAAAGGTTGTAATAATTATTGTGTCAAGCTTGATAGTGTTCATTTATAATGAGTAGAAATGACAAGCAGAAATCAGAATTGAAACCATATACATAGCACCAAACAAGAATTCCAATTACTAAGGCTCATGCTGATATGGTGCAGATCAGAAAACATATATTTTTCATAAATGGAAGTCGGTATCTAAATCACAAATATCATTATGTCAAACCATTACCATGCATACAAAGACTATTTAAAACAGTCATTGAAATTGAACATATAAAACCATGACAACTAATGGAAACAATAAAATTGCAATAAATCATCATATTGACAAGCTTTTCAATTTTATTTCATAAATTTCTAAGCAACAAATAAAAGATGTGATGCAAAACACATACAATTGTTTTGTCTCTTCTAGTTTTGCAATTTGCTTTCTTAGAATCTCCATCATTTTAAAATCGGCCTTCTGAACAAAAATATATTATCAAACATTACACTGAATCCCATAACATTAAAATGTATTTTGGTGAATCACCTTGCTGTAATACACATTGGATGAAGTAGCTGTTTAAGAATTGATGAAAGTCATTTCTTGAAGAGAGGAAGGCAACTCCCCTGGTTCTGGAATAAACTTGACCTTGGAAACATTCCGAAACTTTATTGTATGAAGAGAGGTGAGATGTTGAAGCCACTTCCCATCCAAGCGTTCTATATCTTCAAGATCAGCGATCTCTAAGAAACCAAGATTAGTGGGTAGAAACGGAACTTGACTTTTCATCAGCCCCTTCACAATATCATCACCCGAAAGATACAGTTCTGAAAGAGAGGTCAGATGTTCCCAAGTTGTAGTCCACCAAATCCCTCCAACATTGCCAATCGACAGTTCACGTAAAGTGATAGGCAAATCATGTAAGGAAAACGATTGCAGATTTGGAAGGTCAACAATTGCCATATTTTGCAGGCTAGTTAGAGTCTTTACTGATTCAGGTAGACAACGTAACTTCTCACACTCACAAACACGTAACTCAGTGAGATTAGGAATGGGACATCCACTTAGAGAAACGGATTCCAGTTCGTTGCAACTCACTATATGAATGGTTCTAAGAGACAAGAGATTCTGTTTCAATGCATCTTGTGCAATTAATATGGATTTTAATTGTTTACACCTCCAAATATGTAGACTTTTGAGAACTGAGAGAGAGCACAAGGTAAATGATGTCATTGTATCACAACTATCAATTTTGAGAGATTGTAAGGTTTTGGGAAGACTGTGTCCCGGAAAGGATGTTAGAAATGGAATGTTTTTTAAGGTCATCTTTTGAAGAGAATTAAGACAAATCATCAAAGGGTCGCCCAACCAATTTGGTAATTTGTCTCCACTGTATCCGGAGATGACCAGGTGCTTCAAATTTGTCGACGGGCGCAGCTGCTCCAATACAACACTTTGTACTGGTGACTTTGTATCAGTGTAAGACCATCCTAGTTTCAACTTTTCAATTTCTTTTTTCATCTCCAAGTTTGCTTGAGAAGCATGGGATGGGTCAGTTACATTTTCAAGTTGTGAGATGTAAAGGCTTCCTGATAGATGGGGAAATTTTCCTAGATCCTCAATCTTCAATCCAACATCCTTAGCGCTGCTCACAATAAAGTCTGTCAATGTTTGTAGATTTTCTAATTTGGATATTTGAGCCGGCATTTTCTTCAATTTATCAGTGCCTCTAATGTCAAGGTGCCGTAGTTTCACCAATTTCCCCATGTTTTTTGGCAATTTAGTGAGTTGGTTGCATCCTGACAGCAACAATGTCTGCAAATTGTAAAGCTTGCATGTTTCTGAAGGCAGCATTTTAATCCTAGTCCTAGAGAGATTCAAGTATCGCAAATGTATCAAATTTCCAATTGAAATGGGCAACTCACTGATATTCATGTAGTCTGAAAGTGACAACACATGTAATTGTATCATTGTCAACAAGTCAGAAAATAACTTCGACGACACAACGTACTTATGGCAAAACATCCATGAACTATCTAATGGGAGGGATAGAAAGGTTCGTAGACCTTTTAATCCATGTAATTTTTCAAATTTATCCTCTTCTCCATATTTTATTCTATCGTAAGACAAGTGTCGGACCCTTTTATCTACCCTTTCATTTGGCTTATATTGATCTAACCTAGTGCAATATGGAGATGAAACTGTCAAAGCTAAATCATTGATGAGGTCATGCATTTCAAAGCAAATTTCCTCATTACCAATGGACCGTTGACTTATCAAAGACCTTGACACTAGTTCATCAAAGTATTTTGCAGCTACTTTTTCCCAACTTTCCTCATTATTCGGCTGAGGTATTAAGCCTTCTGCAATCCAAAGCTGAATCACCGTCTTTTTCACTAAGATTGAGTTCTTTGGAAAAATTGAGCAATAAGCAAAGCATCCTTTTAAAGAAGTTGGAAGATAACGATAGCTCAATAGTAGAGCATCATTTGTCTGTTTCCAAATACTATTGTTTAATACATCAATCCAATAATTGTGTGACAAATTGGTGCGAAGTATACCCCCCAATGCTACTGCAGCTAATGGTAAGCCGCCACATTTTTTGGCAATTTCTCTACCAATTATTTCTAGATTGGGATGTTGTTGGTAGGTTGTTTCTACAAATGCATGTTTGGTTAGTAAAGACCAGGAATCTTCAGTTTCCAAAGATCTTAAGTCGTGGACATAGAGAGATTTTAGCTTGGGTAGTGTGACTCTTACATCTCGACTTGTGATGATGATCTTACTTCCTATTTGTCCAACATTAAAGATATCAGTTAGACTATTCCAACCCACATAGTTTTCATTTGCATGCCATATATCATCTAATACTAATAAAAACTTTGTGTTTCTTAAAGTTTCTTGCAATTTTTCTTGGAGTTTAACAAAGTTAGTCTCAGTAGTTGTTCCTGAAGTGACAGATTCAAGGATTGTTTTAGTGACAGTGACAACATCAAAATCTTTTGGAATATGTGACCACCCTCTCACCTCAAATTTCTGCTCCACATCAGGATCATTATAAAGGAGATTAGCTAGTGTTGTTTTTCCTAATCCTCCCATACCCACAATAGAAATCACTCCTATTTTATTTTCATTATCACAACCATCCTCAGACAGCAAAAACTCTTTAAGTTTCTTTCTGTCATCATCTCTGCCATAAATAGCAGATTCATCTCCCAAAACAGAAGTTGTAGGAGTTACATTCCAAACACAGTTGGAATCACCTTCTTTCAATCCAAGATTTTGGTTTCTCAAATGTTCTAATCTTCCAAATAATTTTGGCAGTTTAGAATTGATCTTTTTATTAAACCTTTTAAAATAAGAAGAAATTTTTTTAAGAACCTGACCAGCTTCAGCTTGGCACCTTAAAGCTTCAGTGTTGAGTTCATCGAACAGTTGGTCAGCTTCAAAGACAGCATCTTGCAACATCTCCAGCCACTTCTTGACAGCAGGGTTCGCCATCTGTTTGTCCTCAGCATCATAAAGCACAGATTGAAGACTCAGCAGTGTTATCTCCAGTTTTTTCAACAGCTCAATGTCAAGCTGAGTCCTCTGAAACAAATCAGCAAACTCACCAGAAACAATCTTTTTGACCAACATCTCCATAGAAGATGAAAGAAGTGCTCCAACAATAGCCTCCATAACTTAGTTCAAAAGAGTAAGAATAGTTTAAGAAATTTAAGGTAGAAGAAAATGCAGCTTAACAAGACTTAATAAGTTGTAGCAATGTATAGAAGAAAAAGCCAGAATTAGTGGAGGATTGATTGTGTCCACTACTTCAATTTCCTATTGATAGTCAACAATAATAATTACTTGCAAACTTCCTTTTCTTTCTTTTGTTTTGGAACTTTTTCAATTTAGACGAAGTTAATTTGCAATCACATTTGTTTACACCCTTTAATTATGTCAAAGAAAATATTAAAGTTAGCTAGTAATCATTTTAATTCGAATCTAAACAGACTAGTGATACGTTACGTTACTATTCAAAATAAAAACACTAACAATTCTTTTGAAATATTAGAGACAATATAGTTTAAAGAGTGATTATAAGATAAACAAATGAAAACATTAAAAAGATACATATTTTTTTAAAATAAAATACAACATCATAATAAAGTTTAAAGAGTGATTATAACACTAAATCAATTCTTAATAACGAAGTTAAATTCGAGTTCCTGTCCCAATGCATGTAGTATAAAAAGAGATTTCTTGTTCACACTTTCAAATGATATAATTCAAAAATGACAGATCCAACTTTTATTCTAGTTAGACTAAAAAATCCTATTTATAAACTAACTATGATTTAGAGGTTCAAGTCCGCTTTTTTTATCAGTTATATATTTTTAATTTTGAGGTTTAAGTTGGCCTTTTTTCTTATCCAAGAGCGGGTATTTTGTGTGTAAATATAAAGTGAATAGGGCGGCCTCCAAGTAATTGAAGGCATGTCACCCTATACTAACATTGTGAGAAGAAAGGACATCTACCACCAAGTACCTAACTTTAATCGCCTTTGTGTTTTTTCCATGACCAAAAAATCGTCTTGAAGGTTAGGTGGCCTTTTCCCATACATTCTCGCCTGCGTGTTCGACCAACAAGTTTCTGAACGTTCAAAGGTTGTCATATCTAGATAGAGCTACTCAAATGAGTCTGAATATAGGACATTTACTGAACTCCCTGGATCGGGTAGTACTCGCTTTTTCTCCAAGTCATCACATTAGATTGTGATGACCATGGGGCCGTTGTCGTGATTCTGGATTCTGGCGACGCCTTCATGGAAGAAAACAATCCTAGACATGGCTCCCCCCTGATGATTTGCTCAGGGGCGACCACACGATATCTTCCCCGCTTCACCTGTTGCACATACATAATGCAGGAAAAGTTGGATTCTCCTCTTCCATAGAAAACTCTTGCAATGAAATGAACAAATGAAAATGGGTAGATGGAAGTTATGGCATCTCGTTTTCTTTCCATGTTGAAAAATGTTGGAATTATTGGAATTACAAATTATTGGAATTATAATATTGCATTTATGAGTTTATTCATGTATCTAGGAGTCTATGAATCTATGCCTTGTAAATTACATACATGTACCTAGGAAATAGCTTTAATCTTATCATGTAATTACTCTCTTGTGTGTATATAATCAAATCACTTGAGTGCTTTGTAACTCAAGCATTTCACCAAATATTCAATTATCAACATGGTATCAGGAGCTCTCGATCTTGAGAGACTTGCTTCCGCATAAACCCTAACCGCCTTCATTACGGTAAACCCTAAGTCACCTTCATTGTGACAATTTTGCTGCCTTCATTGCATCCTTGTTACCCTTCGTTGCAGTTTCTTTTTTTTCTGTCAAGAAACCGTCCAAAAACACCTCTATTTCACCTTTTTTGCTGTTGTTTGGCTTGTCTTGTTGCTGTTTTTTTAGCTTCCTACAAATGGCTGAAATTTTTTTTTGTTGATTATACTTTAACATTCACCACGGATGAGGTGAATCGTTTAAAGACTATACTTAACTCTCTTAGTAAGCCTTCTGGAAGTTGTTCTCTACCGACGAACGGCTTGAGTGTATGCTCTCAATCCTTTAGTGTTTGCGGTAAAATCTCTAAGAATGCTTTGATTTTGGACTCCGGTGCCACCGACCATATGACATTTAATCCTAGTTTGATTTCCTCTTACACCTCCTCTGAGAAGAACTGCTATGTTACGGCTGCTAATGGTTCTTATGCCTGTATTGATGGCTCTGGGAGTGTTAACTTGCAACCTCCACTTCAATTACAAGACGTGCTACATGTTCCCACACTCTCTCACAACCTAATATCTGTTCGTAAACTTACCCGTGATCATAATTGTAAAGTAATATTTTTCACTTCTTATTGTGTTTTTCAGGATCTTACCACGGGGAAGACAATTGGAGTTGCTAAGGAAAAGGGAGGGTTGTACTACTTATCTGATGAACTAAATTGTTCGAAGGTGTTGGCTTCCTACTTGCAGACCGAGTCTTCCGTGTCTTCTTCTCATTCTGCCGCACAAATTCGACTTTAGCACAAGCGTCTTGGTCATCCACCATTCTCTTTAGTTAAGTCTATGTTTCCTTCTTTGTTTTTACATCATTCAGTTGAGTCTTTTAAATGTGACGTTTGTGAGTTAGCTAAACATCATCGTGTCTCTTTTACTCCTAGTTCCAAAAGAAGTATTGAACCTTTAGATCTCATACATTCTGATGTTTGGGGACCTGCACATATTTCTAATATTTCGGGTGCTAAATGGTTTGTGTCATTTATTGATGATTGTACTCGAGCCACTTGGATTTTCTTGATGAAGAATAAGTCAGAAGTACCAGAAATATTTATTAGTTTTTATAACATGGTACAAACACAATTTGGCAAGGGGATTAAAAGAATTTGCTCTGACAATGGCAAAGAGTATGTTGTTGCACCCCCAAAATTCACCCTCTTCACTCTTCTCTCAATATCCAATGCTCTTTCCCTCTCTTCTCCTTCTCCACTGTCAACCGTCATCACCATCCATCGTGGCAAACTCACATAAACAGAATCACTCACACCTCACTCTCAACTCACTTCTCTTGACTTCATCATCGCCATAACCATTTTCCTGGTCACTGTAACTGAATCAACAACCATCTTCACCAACATTCTTTCATCTTTAACCCTCTCCGTTCACCTCTTCTTCTTCACACAACAACTTCTCACTATCACTGCTGTTTATCACCACCGCCATATCATTTCCTTCAACTTCCAACAAACATTGACATCCACTCCTCTCATCCGAAATCAGTTACGATGGTATAATCAACATTCTAAAGCGGCAAGGATTCTAGAGTGACGTTCGTCACCGCCTTTTCTTTGCGTCTGATCCTTCGTGAAGGCCAAGAAACTCGCTCTATTTTTCTGTTTCTTCTTCACAAGATCTCCAGTGAATTCTTGAAATGAGCTAGGTTCTGAGATACGTCTTCTTCGTCCGAGACTTCGAGCATCCTATGAGTTTATTTCTCAAACCTTTCATGGCTTCTTGAATCCTCACTTTCATCTTCGGAATATCGTATACGAGGAGTAGAGTTTTCTTAATTTTTCGATCGTTTGCATTCTCGGAAGCTTTTCTCTTAAAAACATGATTAATTTTTCCATTCTTCATCTTTATTTGTTCTGTTTTACAAGAAATCAACAGAAATTACAATTAAAAACACCATACAAGCAAAAGTTAATAACCAAATCGAAAAAATTGTTGTTATAACAATAAAAGCACAATGCAACAATAATCATAATCAAAATTGTTGTAATAAGTTATAACAAGCCGGAAAAAAATACTTTACAAGTTAATAACTAAGAATCACAATCAAAAACACTGTCAGTGTCGAGTGTCAGCACAAGTTTTAATCTCATATTTTTAAGAACAATAATCAACAAAATTATAAGAACAATATCAACAACAATCAATTCTTAAAGAACAATATTTTTCACAGATTGTAATCAATTTAACCTCAAATGTGTTTCTCAATATCAAATTGCATATTTTAAAATTGCTTCACAATATTTCACAAAATTTCCAATAACAAAATCATTCATATAAAATTAACAATCAACAATGGGATGAATAGAGAAAGAGAGAGAGATTACCTTTCTAAAATCAAAGGGAAAGTTACAACGAAGAGTCAAAAAGGAAAAAGGACTCGCCGTCGATTGTCGCTACCGATAAAGTGTATTAATAACAAGAGGAAGGGGATGATGGTGTCGTATTTCACAGAGACATAGCGGAAATTTCGACACTTCGTATTTTAAAGTTGTGGCTGCCGGTGAGAGAGAAGAGAAAAAGCTAATAATGATAAAAAAAATATTTTTACATATCCGTAGAAAAGAGAGAGAAACACAAAACAAAAGATTTTATTTTCATATAATATATTTTTTTGAGTTATAATGCATCTGTTTTCCCTCGATCTACTTTGTAGATTTATTTTTATCAATAGAGATTATGACATGAAAATTTTGTCTATCCATCATTCTACATAAAGATCTTTGTTATTTTTTCTAGTTTTGTAATAGTAATAATATTTTTTGAACTATAATAAAATATTTAAAGATTTATAGTTAACTTATTTTTTATATATTTTTATAAAAATACAGATTATCTTTGCAAAATTTAATTACTGAATTGATTCTATAATAACATGTTTAAAAGTTAGAAAAGTATTATTATTTTTAATTAAATCATTACAATTAAATAGATAATAATATAATCAATTAAGTTATTAGGTATAAATGATTTTTTAACAACCTAATTTAATTGTCTAACTTATTATTTATAAAGCTTATAACATTTTTCATTAACTTAGTTTTACTTCATGATATTATTTTAACTTAATAAAATCTATAAATATTTTTTAAATGAGAAATATTGATATATTATTTAAAATATATAAAGTTCACTCAAATTTTTTATATAATGTGTTAAAATTTTGAGAGTTTCAGAATTGTAAAACAATTTTTAAAATTTAAAATTGTAAATATAATTATTTATGTATTATTGAATTGACACATGTTAAAATTAATCTAGTGACAAAAACTTTATTAGTAGACAAATTCTATAAAAAAATAAAATAAAAATAATACTTATATATGTTAAATTCCAATTAGAATATTTATTTAAAAATTTATTTTTTAATATTATTCACAATTTAAATAAAAAAATTCCATTTTAAATTATTTATTTTAATTTTTTAGATTTTTTTTTTAATTTGAACAGGACTTCTCTGCATAAATGTGTTGTGCTTTTTGTTTTTATGTATGAGTTTTATTCATGCATTACAGTGGATGGACTAGGTGAAAAGTGGTATTAAATGTATGACTGATCAAAATAAATAATAAAGACAAGGATGAAAAGATAAAATAAATAATATATTTACTATAATCCGAGCAAATTTTTGTATTTCTGGTGGATCTCCTAGAAAAGAACAGGAAAGATAATTACAAAGAATAATGATTTTGTCTGTGTTGCCATCTGACCTATTCACATGTCTAAATATTTTCAAGCTTTGAAGCCAAGATAGTGAGGAACATGAAGAGCCTGCAACCATTCAGCTCCAGACTTAGGTCCAGCCTTAAGAAATTGAGCAGCAGTGAATTGGTTAGCTTCAGCCTTGCTAATGGCACCGTGATATCCCTTCCACTTGATCCTCCTGCTAACATCAGCACCAGGTCCAGTGTTGGCATATTCAGCATAGTAACATGTGTTTTCAAAGGTTGCACCTGTCCATGGAACCAACCATCTGGATGAAGGAAGTCACCAATGGTGGATTCCATCACAACTGTCTTTGAGTATGCCTTCCATGGTCTTCCCAAGTAAGATTTGATTTGGGATTTCACTGGAACCAATTGTGCTTCTGCAACGATCTGGCAATCTTGGATCACAATACCTGTGGCCATGTTCTTCTGGGATGTTCCGTCAGCGGTAACTGTGCAGAATTGATTCATGTTAGGCTTCCTGACTATGATCACAGATTGTTGAATCAAGGTTGGTGATGTTCCGAAGATGAAATCGATGGTTCCTGAGATAACACAGTTGCGGTAGAATTGTCTGTTGGTTTGAACGTACAATGTGTCTTGATATCCAAGGATATGGCAATTGACGAAAGCAGACATATCTCCTTGGTTTCTCAAAGCAACAGCTTGATGACCATTAGCACCGGCTGTGTTCTCGAATGTCATGTCCTTTGCGATGAATCCAGGTGCAGTGTTGGCTGCATGCATGCAAGCAAGATCAATTAGTATTATATCTATATATAAACGAGAAATGCTAACAACACTCTCTTTTCATAATCGCTCAAAAGTTTTAATAGTAACTAAATAATTACCGAAGGTGGCGGTTTGCATGGTCTTAACCCCATTAGCAAAGCACTTTTTACCGGTGACAATGGTTCTTTGAGGGCCATCACCATACATAAGAATGTTAGCAGCATTCTTGGGGATGGTGATGTATTCGTCACAAACACCGGCCTTAACGTAGATAACATATCTTCCTTTGTTTCCGCTAGGGTAAGAGGCAATAGCATCTTTAATGGTTTTAAATTTGCCGGTACCATCCTTGGCGACAATAACATTAGGGGTAACCTTTGATCTCCATCCCTTTCCTTGCATGGCAGCCAAAAGCTTACGATCAGATCCGGAGAACCATGTAGGGAATCCTTCGTGATCGATATCCTCAGCAAGAAGACGACGAGAAGCAGGTTTAAGATCAAGCTTCAAGTTGAATTGTTCAAGGATGTTGGACAAAGCACTCATGATATCAAGTGCAACACCGGTGACCTTTTGTACGCCGTCCAAAGACTCAACTTGAAACTGATCCTTGATCTTTTTCTCACCATCTTTTGCATCGTCAAACCCTTCCATGCAACTTTGTTGATAAGAGATAACTGCACTCAACCAATTCCTGATATCAGGAGATTGGGAATGCACTGCTTGAATGTTGTTGTCACGTACCAAATTGGTGGACATTTCGAGACTGTCCATGGCAAACTCCAACAAATCCTTGCAGTCATCAAGAGCCATCTTGATGCCATTATCTTTGCTACCGTACTCAGTGGTGAGTCTGTCACTCATGTTGAAAGCCTTGATGACACTGTCCGTGGTGGCTTTCACAGCGGCTGCTATGTATGCCTTTGGATCAGCGCAGTCGGCGCCACTAACGGATTTAAGAGTGTCATGGCAAAGCTTTTTATCTTCTGCATTTTGACAAACAATTAGGACAGATCTTTGTTGGACTTGGATCTCAGGATCTTCATGACCATTCTTGTGAACAGCGACAACAACGCCGATGGCAACACCTACAACGAGGATAAGAGAAACAACAGAGATAACTACCTTCCCGTTCATTTTTGTTTTTGATATTTTTGCTCGAAAATATAGTTGAAAATCCTCCCCTTTCAACAGATAATACTGTTGAAGGTTAAGAAGCCGGGGAGGAGGCTTTGTTTATTGGAGATCTTGCTTTCTTATGGGACATTGATGAGGTTTTTATAGGTGATTTACAATGATTTTCATCCATCCAAAGAAAAAGTCTATATTTGGCAAATTCTAAATGATAGGCACACAACTTGGTGGTGTGTAACAAATCTCCATTTTTTGATGGAGACGACTTTGAATAGTAGAAACTATTTTTGTCACACAACTAAGTTTAGGAATATGCTACAAGATGGATACACCTCTGATAACAAAAAACAACTAAAATATTTTTAAATACCCTCCTTTGTCATGAATTTAGAAATTACAAAAGTCAATATTTTCAACAAAATAAAGTCAATTTTTAAAAAAAATTTAAAACTTGAATTTTTCAAAAATAAAAAAGTCAATTTTTCTGAAACTAAGAAAAATAATTATTTTCAGAAAAAAAAGTCAATTTATTCTGAAAATAAAAAAAAAAACCATTTTTTTCAAAAAAAAAAAAAAAATTGATTTTTTTTCAAAAAAAAAAATTGATTTTTTCGAAAAAAATATCTGTTTTTTCTTAAAACATAAAAAATTGACTTTTTTTCAAAAATATAAAAGATGATTTTTTTTAAATAAAAAGTCAATTTTTCTCGAAAAAAAATTAGAAAAAAATTAGTTTTTTCTGAAAATAAAAAAAAAAACCATTTTTTTCGAAAATAAAAGAAAGTGATTTTTTTTTCAAAAATAAAAAAATTGATATTTTTCGAAAAAAAATCAGTTTTTTCTAAGTGATATGTCAAGTGTAAGTAATAATTCTCACTTTTGATGAAAAAGAGGATATTGAATATTTTTTAAGTGAGAAAATATATAGACCCAAAATCTTAAGGTTTTAGATTAATATGTGATTTTAAAATTAATATTATGTGTTAAAATTTTATTGGTATAGTTCATTAAAGATAAATTATCCTTAATTTTATAAAGGATAGCCTAAGCCTCACCTTTTAAAAATACTATAAACTTTTAAATAAAATTATTTATATTTTGATTCAATAGTTTATTTATAAATTATCCAAGATAGAATAACTCAATTGATATATGATAATTTAGTTGGATAGATTAAGGTAAGTTGGACTAGATGAACGTAAATTGTTAGTCCATATAAATAAGTTGGTGCTGTTTATCTAGCTATTATAACAAAAATATTATCAATAAACTTTATAATTGATTGATGATGAAATATAAAATGCATACAAGGATAAAAGAAGTGAAGCTTTAAATACTATAATCCAATCAAATTTTCGTATTCCTGGTGGATCTCCTAGACAAATAGGAAAGATAACTAGAAAGAATAACAGTTTGTCTGTGTTGCCATCTGACCTATTCACATGTCTGAAGATTTTCAAGCCTTGAAGCCAAGATAGTGAGGAATACGAAGTCCATGCATAAACGTCAACCATTCAGGTCTAGAATTAGGTCCAGCCCTAAGGAATTGAGCAGCAGTGAACTGTGTAGCCTCAGCTTTGCTAATGACACCACGATAACCCTTCCACTTGATCCTCTTGCTAACATTGGCACCAGGTCCAGTGTTGGCATATTCAGCATAGTAACATGTGTCTTGAAAGTTTGAACCGTCCCATGGATACCAACCATCTGGATGAATGAAGTCACCAAGGGTGGACTCCATCACAACTGTTGTTGAGTGTGCCTTCCATGGTCTGCCCAAGTAAGATCTGACTTGGAATCTCACTGGATACAATTGTGCTTCTGGAACGATCTGGCAATCTTGGATCACAATACCTGTAATCATGTTCTTCTCCACTGTTCCGTCTGCGGTAACTGTGTTGAATTGTTTTGGGCCAGGCTTCCTGACGATGATCACTGATTTTTGAATCAAGGTAGGTGATGTTCCGAAGATGAAATCGACTGTTCCTGAGATGACACAGTTGCGGTAGAATTGTCTGTTGGTTTGGACGTACAGTGAATCTTGATAACCAATGATATGGCAACCGACGAAAGCAGACATATCTCCTTGGTTTCTCAAAGCAACGGCTTGGTGACCTTCAGGACCGGCTGTGTTCTCGAATTTCATTGACTTTGCGATGAATCCAGGTGCGGTGTTGGCTGCATGCATGCATAGATGATCAATTAGTATTATATTTACATAAACTATATAAACCAGAGATATGCTAACAACACTCTCTTTTCATAATCGCTGAAAAGTTTTAATAGTAACTAAATAATTACCGAAGGTGGCGGTTTGCATGGTCTTGACACCATCAGCAAAACACTTTTTACCGGTGACAATGGTTCTTTGAGGGCCATCACCATACATAAGAATGTTAGCAGCATTCTTGGGGATGGTGATGTATTCGTCACAAACACCGGCCTTAACGTAGATAACATATCTTCCTTTGTTTCCGCTAAGGTAAGAGGCAATAGCATCTTTAATGGTTTTAAATTTGCCGGTACCATCCTTGGCGACAATAACATTAGGGGTAACCTTTGATCTCCATCCCTTTCCTTGCATGGCAGCCAAAAGCTTACGATCAGATCCGGAGAACCATGTAGGGAATCCTTCGTGATCGATATCCTCAGCAAGAAGACGACGAGAAGCAGGTTTAAGATCAAGCTTCAAGTTGAATTGTTCAAGGATGTTGGACAAAGCACTCATGATATCAAGTGCAACACCGGTGACCTTTTGTACGCCGTCCAAAGACTCAACTTGAAACTGATCCTTGATCTTTTTCTCACCATCTTTTGCATCGTCAAACCCTTCCATGCAACTTTGTTGATAAGAGATAACTGCACTCAACCAATTCCTGATATCAGGAGATTGGGAATGCACTGCTTGAATGTTGTTGTCACGTACCAAATTGGTGGACATTTCGAGACTGTCCATGGCAAACTCCAACAAATCCTTGCAGTCATCAAGAGCCATCTTGATACCTCCATCTTTGCTACCGTGTTCGGTGGAGAGTCTGTCACTCATGTTGAAAGCCTTGATGACACTGTCCGTGGTGGCTTTCACGGCCGCTGCTAAGTATGCCTTAGGATCTGCGATGTCGGCGCCACTAACGGATTTAAGAGTGTCATGGCAAAGCTTTTTATCTTCTGCATTTTGACAAACAATTTCAACATTTCTTTGTTGAACTTGGATCTGAGGATCACCAGATTTGTGAACAACAACAACAACGCCGATGGCAACACCTACGACGAGTATAAGAGAAACAACCGAGATAACTACCTTTCCCTGCATATTTTTTTGTTACTTTTTCAGCTCGAAAATATATTGTTGAATCCTCCCCTTTTAATGATTATTAAGCAGGGGAGGCTTTTTTTATTGGAGATCTTGCTATATTATGGGACATTGATGAGATTTTTATAGGTGATTTACAATGATTTCCATCCAACCAAATAAAGTCTTTATTTGGCAAATTCTAAATGATAGGTTCATAGTTGTCGTAAACTTCTTGAGTTAATTTTAGGAATGCTTTGAAATTCTATCTACCACTGATTTCTTTTCATTTGTTGTGATGTTTTACATGAAAGAATTTTTTCCATAATTAGGTTAATTGGTATTTTGAGGTATATTTGAAAAGGTTGATAGACATTAGGGTGTCTAAAATTAGTTTCAGACCATTTCAAGGACCTAGAGAGATGCTGGTTAATGTATTTAATTATTTTCTCACTTATGGATTATATCATGATCATCGTCCCACTTATAGATAGATATGAATTATTGATAAAAGTCCATCACACTATTTTTTTTTAAAAAAAATATCTTAGCACACATTTATATGGCGATAAAAACATAAATTTTGAAATGTCTTTCTCTTATGCATATCCAAACGAGTCGCTATTGTTCTATTGATTAAAAATTTATTATAAACAAAAAAGAAAATTCAATGAATGATTGTAAACATTATTGTTTGAAAAGATCCCCTATTAAATCAAATATTAATTATTAATAATTTTTTTAATTATTAAAATAAACGCAACAAAGAATATTTTGAATATGTATATCTGAAAATACTTTTTTCTTTAAAAAATTATTTATTTGAAAATACATATTTGAAAATACTTTTTTCTTTAAAAAATTATTTATTTGAAAATACATATTTGAAAATACTTTTTTAACAATAATAAAGATTCGTTTGGATATGCATATTTGAAATTAAATATTTTGTAGGAAAAAAGTGAATTCAGATATACATATATGAATTTTAAAAGTATTATTAGAATTTTACCACTGATCTCTTATAAAATGTGACAATGGTGGATAAAGAAACCACCATTTTTTTTTACTGAAAAGGACTAAGCCCAAAAGAAGACTACAAACACTCTACCTTCTTAGTCTTATTGGAAGTACCAACCATGTCAGTTACATATGAGGTATAGAACTCCATAGAACAAGACTAAAAAATTGGTCAAATTTTTTGAATTGGCCAAAAAATTTGAATTGGTCAATTGATTAATACGTTTTTGTGATTATAATGGGTAAGATATTGTAAACGTGCATATGGAATATTATAAGTATTTTATCGTAGTTGAATGTACGATCGTATGTATGCTAGAAGACGATTTAAACCATATTTTGATGAATGAGTTAAAACATGTATTACATGAGCATTTGATCAAGATTGTTGTCAGAGATAAGGTGGAGTAAGATGTCTGTGTCTTAAATGTGGATGAAGATGTACAATAAGTAATCCGGAAGAAGTAGAAACTCACTTGAAGATAAAGAGATTTAAGAATAATTATTCGGTTTGGACATTAAATGGGGAAGAAATGCTAATGAATATGCCAGAGACTAGTAATTTACAACAAGGTTTAAGTACTCAAACACAGATAGAATGACTTACGATGAACAACAAGATTGTGATGAGGATGAGTTTCCGAATGAGAAAGCTAAAAAAATTTATCTCTTGTTGAAAGAAATAAACATGCCATTGTTTGAGGGTTCGTCAAACTCTAGATTATCTATGTGTGTGATATTATTGGCTGCGAAGTCAACCTATAATGTTCATGATCCGTGTTTGGAATTCTTTTCTCAAATGATGTTAGATGCGACTCATACGAAAGACAATTTTCCTATAAGTAATTATGACGCGAAGAAGTTGGTGATGAAGTTGGGTTAAGAAGTAAGGAAATTTGATTGTTGCATTAGAGGTTGTGTGTTGTTTTATGACAATGAGTTTGATATAAACCATGGAGAGTTAGAGGGATTTAAGTTTTGTAATAGTCCAAGGTATGTAGTCCGCACTAAAGCCATGGATCATAATAAAAAAGGCATAGCAGTGAAATCAATGTGTTATCTGTCGATAATACCCATGTTGTAGAGAATGTTTGCTTCAATGCATAGTGTAAGTCAAATGACATGGCATCATACAAACAAAATAAGTCCAGGCACTATGCAACATCCATCTAATGGCGAGTCATGTAAGCACTTTGATCGAATACATCCAAATTTTGCTGCAGAACATAGAAATGTCAGACTCAAATTGTGCTCTGGTGGTTTTACTCCATATGTCCAATCGTTGGGAACTAGATATTCTTGTTGGTCGGCTATTGTTACACCTACAACCGCCCTCCTAAGATGTGCATGACAAGTCTTACATGTTTTTGACTTTCCTCATTTCAGAGTCGTCGAGTCCAAAAGCAGAAATTTATGTGTATTTACAACCTTTAATTGATGATTTAAAAAGATTGTGTATTGGAGAATGTACTTATGACATATTTCGTAAATAAAACTTCAATATGTGAGTCGCTTTGATGTGGAATATTAACGACTTTCCTGCATATGCTATGTTTTCTGGTTGGGGTACACATGATAAAATAGGATTAAAATACAATGTATTTACATAAGAGGTTCATAAACATAAAGTCCAACCAATCATATTAGCACAAATCTTAGGGTTAATACCATTTTATCCCCCTACCATATAGGCGACTTTTGGTTTTGCCCCCTGTAAAAAAAATTATTTTGAAAAACACCCTTGTCATTTCAAAATACTAACAATTTAGTCCCTAAAGTCAAAATCCGCAGGTAAATCCGAAGGTTTCCTTGATTTACCTACAGATTTTGACTTTAGGAACTAAATTGTTAGTATTTTGAAATGACAAGGGTGTTTTTTTAAAAAATAAAATTTATAGGAGGCAAAACCAGAAGTCGCCTATATGACAAGGGTAAAATAATAATAACCCTAAATCTTATAATTGCTAACCTTTGAAGAAAGGGTTAGCACCAAAAATATTGTAAGTCATGTAGAAAACATGGGTATTATATTTTTTTTAATGCATTACGATGTTTTATTGTTGTATTAGACTCTTTAAGCTCAGTTATGTAATGTTTTTGATTTATTTTGTTTTTTACTTACATTTTTTTTTAACACAACTACTTACATATTTATGTAATTAATGATAAAGACAACGTTGTTGAACCCGTTAAGCATTTGTCAACTTATGATCATATTAAGGAGAAAGGCCAATATAGTGTTATATAAATATGTGAATTAAATGATATATATATATATATATATATATATATATATATATATATTGTCATGACTCTTATTAGTTTATATTCTTAATTATGTTGAAAATGAAACTAACACATGTGAAATTTGTTATTGCACATTACAATTGATGTATCGGTATGTCACATGAGACGAGTGGGAGAATGTAAGAATATTAAATAATTAAATATATAATACGACTCTTGTGAAGAGGTACTATTCAAATGACATGAATGAGTGTTACTCAAACAATATGAAAAGGTGTTATTCATATAAAGTGAAAATGTGTTATTTTGTAGGGGTATGAATAACATATATAAATATTTGTGAATTGATAAGAGTCCTAACCCTTTATTACACAAAAGGGGGTTTAGAGGAAGTATGAATCATAAAGAGATAGATTTTGTCTTGGAGGACCACAATCATCTTTAATCATCATATTGCTAAGAGTCCTAACCCTTTATTACACAAAAGGGGGTTTAGAGGAAGTAATAATATTTTGAACTTTTAGTTTATATTGGTTTGTACGAGGATCAAGACAATAATTTATTTTATCAATTGAACTTTTGGTTCACATTTGAACTTCTGGTTCACATTTGAACTTCTGGTTCACACTTTCAGCTGCTTATTCTCTCCCCCTAATATTGAGAAAATTAATTTATCAATTGATAGTCAGCCTACTAGGCTTCAAACAAGTATCCAATTATTGGATCAAGATACATCCTCAAATACGGGATTCATATAAAAAAAAAGTATTCTCTCAATATTCTTTCAAAACTCATCTTAGCGTATTATATTGGAGCAATTGAATAATCACAACACATCCAAAATTTTACTTAGATGAGACGTATTAGGTTATTATCCTAAAATAATTTGTAAGTTAAGAGGGGAATTAACATATACTATCTTATTGGCTTAATGCGAATGAATATATTAATATTCATATTTTGTGTTTCAAATATCTAATTTAGAACTTATGATCTTACAAATATCAACCATACAACATCTAAAGAATGGATCTTCAAGTCCATTTTTATGAACATATGCTACATGATGTTCAATATCAATTTTAATAATATATGTGATACTTATCAAAAAAATTCTGAAAAATCTAGATAATAAGATTTGACTCTAATTAGTTGAGAAAACAATTTCACAAACTTCTAGTTGTGACTTGTGAGTAGACATATGCATGATCTTTTAGTCGATGCAACACTTAATATCATAAAAACTCAATTTCTCAAAATTTCCTTTAGAAACACACAAATTTTATTGGATTGAAGAAACTTCTGGTTCTTCAAAACTAATTATCGCATCATAATACATTTGGGATGACCCAATCGATTTTGCCAACATTCTTAAATTTGATTTGTAAACTTCTAGTTTACAATTATGCTTGTGATTTATGCTTGTTTAATTTGTCAAATTTGATTTGTAAACTTCTGATTTACAATTATGATTTGTAAATTGATTATGCTTGTTTACAATATATAGTGAAAATATAATTGAAATTTTGTTGTTATCAAAACATTAAGATAAAATAGATATTTTAAACAAATGATTAATTTTCATTTGATTTAATTGTTATAAACTAAATCTAAAGAATAAAAAAAGTTATTCATTAATAACTATATAAAATAAAAATATCATAAGAAAATTTCAATAGAATAATATAAGAAATAAATAAGAATCGGAAAAATCAATAGTGATATTAAGCGACACTATCATTACAATATAATATTTTAAACTGTTATATTAAAAATATAAAATATTTTGAAGATATTCTTGAAAGTATTTCTTTGATTGTCTGATTCTTATAGAATTGACCAAAAAACTTTATCAACTATGATCAACAAAGAATTATAATTCTTCAAAAATGTTTATATTAAAATAACGATATTATTTGAAATCCTTATGGGATGATAAAAAAAATACATTTTTTGAACAATCCTTCAAGGATGATGTAATAATATTTTTGCTTGTTTTTCAAATTTTCAAGTAAGAATAAAGAAAACAAATTACGCAATTGTGAAATCCTCCCGGGATACTTCACTATTATGATACAATCCTTTTGAAATTGGGTAATATTATTGATGCAATTATTTTGCTAATTTTTAAAACATAATTGATGTAATCCTTCTAGGATTCATTAATATTATTTATATCAAATCCTTTTGAGATTCGTTAATATTATATCAAATTCTTCTGGGATCTTTTTGGGATTGTTTAACATGATTGATACCTTTTGAGATTCGTTAATATTATGGATACAATCTTTTTGGAATTATTTAACATGATTGATGCACTTATTGTAGGATGCATAAAAATCATCATTGATTTTCTGATCAATAGAGACATAATATGTTATTAATAATAATATTAAATTTTAAGTTCTTCTGAAACTATAAATAATTTCATCAATCAAAATTAAAATATCATCATTTACATAATTATTACTATGATATTATTCAATAACTCAATCACAAATCATTTTATTAATAAAAATGATATTTATAATTCTTCAGTTATTTAGGAACTATAAAACAAATGTATTATTTTGCTATCATTCAAGGATGCTTATTATTTTTCTATCATTATACTTGATAAGTTCTTCGGGAACTATATAATAAACTCTTATTTT
Organism: Vicia sativa; assembly: GCA_021764765.1. NCBI lineage: Eukaryota > Viridiplantae > Streptophyta > Magnoliopsida > Fabales > Fabaceae > Vicia > Vicia sativa. The sequence goes on along the minus strand of CM038795.1, from coordinate 96,086,932 downwards.
TATATGTTCTTCAGGAATTATAAAAAAAATTGAATTTTTTTTCATCCTTCGAGATTCTTCATACGTTCTATTCAATATTTTCTGATCCTGTAGGGATGCTTCGGATGTTCTTCAAAATAATATAAACTCTTATTTTACTATCCTTCAGAATGCTCGATAAGTTCTTCAGAAACTTATATAAATATTATTTTGCTATCATGAATTTAGGGATGCTTGATAAGTTCTTCAGAACTTATATAAATATTATTTTGTTATCCTTCAGAGATAGATATAAGTTCTTCAGGAACCTATATAAATATTATTTTGTTATCCTTTAGGGATAGATAAGTTCTTCAGGAACCTATATAAATATTATTTTGCTATCTTTCAAGGATAGATAAGTTCTTCAGAAATTATATAATTAATTTGTTTTGCTATTATGGAAGAATTGCTTTAACATTATTCATGCAATCCTTATGGGATGCATGGAAATCATCATTGATTTTCTTTTTCATTTTCTAATCAAGATATTTATAAATAACACATAGAGAATAAAAAAAGTACCTTCTAAATCTCGGAGCTTCGTGCTGATAATGTGTTATGAAATTAATGAAAAAACAATGTAATAGAAGAACAGAGACGAAGGAGAGAAAGAGAATAGAGAAAATAAAATTATATTATTCTCATTATTTATATAGATTTCAATTACAATATGAGTCATATTTATAAGATATATATAATAAATAGAAAATCAATTGAAATCTAGATATCCAAAATCATTTCATTTATAATAATTAGAATATAATTCTAATTTTTAGTGTTTGTTATATATATCATGATTGACGATGTCCATGCTGTAGTGTAAGTGCATCACATGTTACTTTTTCTTACCGACTGAACATCAATTATTTCAGATAGCATTACTGTACAACAATTGTTTCAAATAGTATATATTGATTCTTATTTTTATATTTAAGAATAATTGTTATAAATAAATTAGTAAATATAATAATATTTGATATTATTTATTTATTAATTCATTTTGGATTTTAATTTACTGACTGTATATTATAGTGTAGTAATTTTGGTATAATTTTCTTTGGATCAATTTTGTTTGAATTTGACTACGGATTGTATTTTTATACAATAATTTAATCTTTTAAGTATGTAATTAAAATTTTAAAAAAATCATTAAAGTGACAATTTTATGGAAATTGCTTATGAAAAACGTTAAATAATATTTTGGTTGTGTGTATGTTTGTCCATGCGAGTATCAATTGATCCAAATGATAGTTGATGGTAGGTCGGTTTTCATACACGTCTGTGATGATAAATATGTGATAATTATAAGATTTTACGTGTGAATAATAAATCAATCCAAAGAGGGATGTATTATTCAACATGTTTTTATTATCAATGTTTGATCGTTATAACAAGAGTACCACTAGCAGTTAATATTAGTGTCCAAAGACTCAATATTGATGGTGCACTAGGTATCTTGAGTGGGTTACATCATTATTTGAACAAATTGATTATTCAGTTTTTTTATGTGAGTATAATTATGGTATTTAATTTTATTCTTGTTTTTCGGCTACAATTGCTTCAATATCTGCGAATCTAAATTCGTAATGGGACAAATTTTAAGGAATGGAATGAGAACATGGAATTTATTCTTAACTGCGTGAATTTTGACCTTGCATTAAGGATGAAGCAACCACCTTCTCCTTCGGAATTTGGTTCCTCTTAATAGAGGAAATAGTATGAGAAGTTGGATCGCTCCAATCGCATGAGTCATGTTTTGATTTGTTATGAGGTCAATTTAGATCCAGTGCCTGAAAACACTTGGTGGTTAGACTGTGGTGCAACTACTAACATCAATGTTTCAATGAGTGATTGTCTAAACTACCGAAAGCCGAATGATGTTGAAAGATACATCTATGTGGGAGATGGCAAGTCAGTGGAGGTGGAAGCTATATAGCATTTTAGATTATTAATATGTACCGAATTTTATTTGGATTTGAAAGACACATATGTTGTTCTGTCATTTATATGGAATTTAATTTAGGTTTCTTATTTGGACAAATCAGGTTATTCTTGTTCACTTGGAAAGAATATGTTCAAGTTGTCTTTCAATTTAGATATTGTTGGAACTGGTTCACTTATGGGTCATGATGATAATCTATATTTTCTTGACACAATAGCTTCCTATGGAAAATTCTTGAACAACTGAGATATGGCCTTATAAGCCAAATGAAAATAAATTAAACTCTCGAACATTGAGCAGCTACTTTATTGGTTATTTTTAAAGATATAGGGGCTACAAATTTTATGATCCCAAATTAAATTAAATTTTTGAGATGGGAACAACGACATTTTTTGAGGTTATTGAGTTTGGGGGGAAGAATAAGATTAGAGACTTTGTTTTAGAGGAAGAATCGATAATAATTCAAGAATTGATTCATACAGTTGCTTTTGATCAAGCAAGTATAGACCCTCCACAAGATATTGTTGATTTTCCTCCTACTCAATATGATTTGGTAATTCATGAAGAACAAACTCAAAATCCTTAAGAACAAGTGTCACAAGAACCAATACCTTTATCGAGATCCATTAAAGAAAGAAGAAATGCTATTCCGTATGATTACAGAGTATTTCTTCAAAAACATGAGAAAAGTAATGGTAAGTGGATTGAAGCAATAAAGTAGGAGTATAAAGTCCATGCAAGACGATAAAATTTTGGGAACTTGTCCCATTACTAGAAGGTGTGAAACTCATTGGTTGCAAATGAATTTTTAAGACCAAACAAGATTCTAACGGTAAGGAAAGGTATAAAGTTTGTCTTATGGTTAAGGGTTATACTCAAAAGGAAGGGATTGAATTTAAAGAGGATTTATCTCTGGTTTTATCGAAAAACTCTTTTAGGACAATCATGTCTATTGTTGCACATTATGATATAGAAATCCATCAAATGGATCTTAAGACGACATTCTTCAATGGATGTTAGGCATATATTTGAGCAATCTAGGAATGGATCATTAGAAAGCAGCTGAAAGGTTATAAGGTATTTAAAGAGAACAAAATACCATATACTCACATATAGGAGGTTAGACCAGTTAAAGATCACTGGATAATCTGACTCATATTTTGTTGGATGCCAAAACAGCAAAAGATCCACTTCAGGCTATATATACATGTTGGCTGGTGGTGCAGTTACTTGACGCAGTGTCAAGAAAACTCTTGTGGCTTCATCCACCATGGCAGTATAGTTTATAGCATGTTATGAGGCATCCAACCGTGGGACTCGATTGAGGAATATTGTGTTTGGGTTGTGAATTATAGAAAGAATTGAAAGACCACTTAAGTAATATTGTGACAATAAATCAGTCGTCATGTAACAATGATAGGAGCTCGTCCAAGTCAAAACATATTGACATCAAGATCCTAGTTGTTAAATAAAAGGGTACAAAGTGGACAAATTTCTATAGAACACTTGGGGACTAACTCCACGATAGAAGATCCTCTTACAATAGGTCTTCCACCCAAGGTCTTTCATGAGCACAATGCTCGCATAGGTGTTTTACCATTAGAGGAGTCTTTGATTTATTGGGAGTTAGTCAATTAAGAATTTCATGTTCTATATTTTGGTATTATGTATGCATATTGTGGTATTGGATATTTCCAAATTAATAAAGTCTGATATTCAGTAGTTTACATTTTGTACGATAAAGTTATTGAATGATCTTGCTAAAATAAAGTAGGACTAGTTGAAAACCGACATATACATACCAACTTTGTAACACCCTCTAATTTCCCACATAAATATATTGCACAATCAGAGTAAATTAGAATGCATATCAAGAGGGCATCATATTTCTTTTCAAATTAAAAACAATACATACACTAGTCATAATCTAACACATATTTGAATCTCATGCTTTAAAACAACATCATGCATTTCACAGCGGATTATTTAATATTCACAGATACTATCAATGATTACATCCCATATTATAACCATCGGATGAAAAAGCGATATATTCATAACATAATCAAGTCATAAGAATTCATACATTGGCACCGAGGCCACATCAACATAGTATCTCAATATACCAATCCAAAATATATGAGAATACATAACAATATCTCATAAAAGCATAAATTCAATAAACCCCGTGTTACATGAGCAGAGCAATGAGTCATTACCTTGTATAAGGAATAAAACTAGATAAACTCCTTAACTAGTCTCGTGCGAAGCACCTCTATCTTCGGAACCTGCACATTACCCACATAGAGGCAACATCGCAATAGAAGGATGAAAATTCACATCATTATCCAAATGTATATAAATTGGAAGCAATATAGAAACAATATTTATTCAAGAATTCCACACACTTCAAGTGATATTCCAAAATAATATGATTATACAAACATTCCAAGTATAACATATTCACATTTATCACAATTAGCATGAATGTCATTAATACAATCAATTCAATGATCAACATAATCAATTACCAATTCCAACACATAACACATATTATTCAATGACTCGTGAGACAACAATGCAATGTGACTCATGAATGTGGTACCTTTGGGAACATTTCGTTCACCTCGCTTCCGATTCATTAACTTAGAATCAAAGCCACGCTTCCGATCCGGACAAGACCAAAGCCACTCTACTAATCCATTCAAGAATCGATCCAAAATGTGAATCCAAAGTTTCACCGCTACTAATTCCATTTAAGAATCGACCCACAATGTGAATTCAAAGTTTCACAGCTACTAATTCCATTTAAGAATCGAGCCACAATGTGAATCCAAAGTTTTACCACCTAATATTTCAAGGTCAATAATGTATGCATGTGCAATTCATCAAACATCATATTCAAATTAAGATTATTCACCAACCTCAATTATTCAAGCATATCACAATAATTCAACTCATGTGAATTATCCACCGATTTCACAACATCATGTTTCAACAACACCAAAATAACACATATGGTATTTCCATCATCTCACAATCACCATTAGCAAATAACAACAATACTAACTCGTGTTATTCATATTTCATCAATTTCATGACATACACATACATCTACGCATTTCATGTAGGTTATTTCACTAGCTTTCTAACGATTCAAACGGGGCCCAAAATGGAGTTACGGTTAAAAAGTTATGGCCGTTACAAAATTGTTAGAAAACGTTGTCTGGTGAGTCGACGCAAACCAATCATGAGTCGACGCAAAGAAATCATGAGTCGATGCAAAGGCATTTTTCTGCATTTTTCCCCTTAAACACAACACGAATTTCCTTCATCTAAACACCCTATTTCATTACCCATAATTGTTACTACCAATTTTAACCAAAATCTATCATTATAGCATGATAATACTCATCCTATTCCATTTAACATCTCAATTTCTATCAATTTAATGAATTTCTACACAAACCTAACATATGAAATTCTTAGATCTAGAAATTGAAATCAACAACAAAAGTTATCATGTTACTAATCACTGCCCAACAACATACAAGTAAATAATAACATGGATTCTCCCCATTACCTCTTGAAGATTCTTCTTCTAGGGTTTCCTCTTCACTTTTCCTCTTTCTCCTCTTTTCTTCTCTTCTTTTCCTCTTTCTCTTATTTCTCCAAATGACAACACTAATTATCTTTTCCTTCTTACCCTTTACTAACTAGTAACTTCTTATTGGGTTTAACACTTAATACATCTTTATTACTCCTATTCATAAACTTAGGCCCAATATCAAATAACCACAATTCTACTCATAAAACCCAATTATTTAAATAACACACATATTCAAATAATTCAAATTTAAATTTAAATCACCCAATTAAATTAATTATCACATAATATAATAAATAATAAATAATAATTATCTATAAAAAAATTGGGATGTTACAAACTTCATGTGATTTTCATGCTACACATTTCATGATGGATCTATGTCATTTAGTTGTGTCATTATTGATGATCATTGATGAGCTTAGTTATGATTGCTATTACAAAAACCACTTTGGTTCTGAATAGTGACTTGATTAATGGACGAGATAATTTGGATATGCTTAAGGAATATAATGGCGAATTTTGAGCTCATAAAGTCTAACGCATGTATTTGATTACATATGTGACCAGTGGGAGATTGTTAGCATTTTGGGTCACAAATGTAATATTTAAGGTGTTAGGACCATTGTTTTAATTATTTAAGAATTAAAGGGTCTAATTAATAATAATATTAAGTTTATGGCTAAAAGCATAAATGTCATGAAAGGTCTGGTTATTGTGTAGATACCATAAGTCAATATCTAATGATGAGGGGCCAAATTAGAATATTGAATACTAGGAAATAATCCTAAGGTTATTTATAGGGGTTATGGTCCCATTAGTAGACAACGAGAAAACGGATTATAAGGAATTCTATCTCCATCTCCATCAGAGGAGAGTCAAGAAGTCATAAGGAACTCTACAAATTAGAAGATCACATACCCGCAAACCTTCGGTGATTCTCAATGGAAAATTCAGGCACGCTTTCTCTTTCATTATCATAATTGTATTCAGATATGGGTTTAAGGGTTTTATTTAGGGTTTTGTTCTTGAATTCTAAATTGATAGAATTTATAAGGTTTATGAACAAAACCTAACAAGAAGTTTATTCGAGCTACAGTCGCATCAGTCACAATATTCGTTTTTTACCATACATTTATAGTCCTCTTGATGTCTTTTGTTTTGGTTTCTTCAAAAATATATAAAGAAACTTATTTCTTAATATTTGTTCATGTTTATGTTTGCTAAAACATTTAATAAACAGGTAAAAATGTGACTTTGGAGCACACTTTTGATGGTTCTTCATATTGGATGTCCCACACAAACGCTCTGTCTTTACAAGTCACCTGAGTTAGAGAAAGTGCTAACTTAGTAATACCTTCAATAAACTTTCTATAATAGTCAATCAAGCCTAAAAAGCTTCTGATCTCTGTAACTAACTTCGGAGCTTCCCACTACAACATTATGTCTACTTTAGATGGATCCACAACAATTCCATCACATGAAATAATGTAAACAAGAAAACTAACCTTCTCCAACCATAATTCACAGTTTGACATCCTTGCATACACTTTCTTCTCTTTCAATACTTACAATACAATTCGCAAATGTTCAGCATGTTCCTCTTCTGATTTGAAATATATAAAAATATCATCAATGAATACTACTACGAATCGATCTGAGTAAGTGTGAAAGATACGCTTCATATACTCCAAAAACACTCCCGGCGCGTTAGTAACACCGAATAACATCAGTGAAAACTCATAATGTCCATACCGAGTTCTGAAAGCTGTCTTTTGAATGTCGTCATTCTTGACTCAAATTTAGTGATAAATCGATCTCAGGTCAGTCTTGCTAAACACGCATTCACCCACCAATTGATCCATCAAGTTGTCTATCCTTGGAAGTAGATACTTATTTTTTAATGTCACTTTATTCAACAATCGATAATCAACATAAAGCCTCATACTACCATCTTTCTTTTTCACTAGTAACATTGGAGCTCCCCAAGGTGATACACTTGGTATTACAAATTTCTTTTTGAGTAAGTCTTCCAACTGCTTCTTTAACTCTACTAATTCAGACGCTAACATTCTGTATGGCGCCATAAAAATAAGTCGGGTGTCAGGGATAAGATCAATAGAAAATTCCACTTCTCTTTCTGGTGGCACAACTAGAATATCATCTGGAAATACTTCAGGAAAATCACATACTAATTGCAACTCATCAATTGCAGCCTGATTCTCAATAGATAAAGACGACATCAACAAAAACACTCGAGCTTCATCATGTATCAACTCATCTAGCACATAACTTTCCTCTTAATAGTTAATATGAACATAATTATATTCCAACCAGTTCATTCTCAAAATTACATCCAGACCACTCAGCGGTAAATAAACTAGATCAACAATAAAGTCTCTGTCATAGATGGACAAAGGACACTTCAAGCATACTAGAGAAGGAGTCATTGATCCCTTAGCTGTAGTATCGATAACCATTTTTACATTCATAGAAGATAACTCAAGACCCAACTTTTTCACACAGTCAGTAGCAATAAAACAATGTGTAGCACTAGTATCAACAATAGTGTAACATGGTGGGAGAACTGACTTGTTTGTTTTGTATTTTATCGCAAATGTTGCGGATAGCAAGAGTCTCCACCGACTTTTATTTTATCCAATAAAGGAAAGGTGAAAAGAACAGGAAAGACCTTTGATGGATTCTGAGTACGGGAGGTAATTATGAAAAGGGAAGGTATTAACACCCTTTCCATCCGTAGTTATCTACAGGCTCTTAATTGCTTTAGCTCACTTTTTGAAAACTTGTTTTGTGTGTGTAATTTTGAAAAATATTTTGATTTTTGACTTTGTAATCATTCTTGTATCAATCCTCAAGAATGTATACAAAGTGTTTGAAAATATTTGTTTGCAAAATGTAACTTTGTAATGATTCTCGTATGAATGTATACAAAGTGTTTGTTTGAAAGTATTTTTGAAAAAGTGTGAGGTGTGAAAAGTATTTTGATTGAGCAAGCAATTAAGAGTTTATTACCTACTCAGAAAGGTCGTTCTTGTTATTTTCCTTCTCCTTTAGGACAATGCTATCCATACCATTAGTTGGTAGGTAACCCTATCCGTTGGATGTGAAGGGACAGGCGTAGGATCGTCGTATGGTCATCGAACGCAACATTGTAAGGATACCTTAGCAAATTTGAAGGGACAATCATCATTTATTTGTAGGCAACAACCGAGGAACGAGAACATATATTCGTAGGCAACAATCGGAGGGTCATCGAGGGACTATGATCTTTGTGATGATTGTGAATCGAGGGACTTTTGCTAATGGTACCCCTACGTTCGAGGACATGAACAAGATTCAAGAACAAGAGATTCCCAAATAGGAAGGTGATCTAAGTTTGATTATAATCCTATTAGCATACATCTAAGTAGTTTAAGTGGTTGATACATTATTAATACATACAGTAAAAGTTAATTTAGTCTGAGAATATAAATCTATATAAGAGTGCACCTAAGAGGGTGAATTAGGTGTTTTAAGATTTTATCCGGTTTAATGAAAACTTGTACTAATTTTTCGGTTTGGTATATGAAGTTTTAAACAAGTGTTTCTTTCCTTTTGGTTATGGTGAGATGAAAGCAATAAAAGCGAAAGGTAAAGAACACAAAGATATATCTGGTTCCCTCACAATCCGAGAGTACTCACCCCTTTCCAACACGAAGAGATTTCACTATAGTCGAATTATCGACAGCCTATTCACACCAAAAGGTGAAGCCTACTATCTAACCTATAGGAGACCAAAGGTTCTTAAAACCTTTAAGATCTAACAACACTATGTGCAAGAAGAACAATCCTCTTCAATGCACAACTTGTTTCCAACAATCCTGGACAACAAGAATACAACTAGTATATTTGAATTTATAGGAGATTTGAAGTTTGTAGTATACTATATCAATCTTGGATTGATCTTCTTCTTCAAGAAATAAACAATTCTTAACAATAATTATAAATGTTCACAATGCATATATGAAACTTGTAATGATTGAAAATGTGTAATGCAAGTTTCACAAAATTATGACTTTGTATGAACACTTGAAAATTTGCAAGAGAATATGAAAATGAATAATCAAGAATTGTTAGTTGAAGAAGGTTGTTTGAATTTGAAAATTCTGCACAATTTATAATGTCACAAATACCTTTCCATTCATGCCTTTTGATATGAAAAGATGCAATGCAACCATGAATGAATCCCATTTGAAATAAGTTCAAAAATCAACATGAAATCTGATCTTGGGAACCGTTCCACCCATCGAACCGGTTCCTAGTGAACGTTACAACTAGGATTTCAAAATTTACACGCAGGAACCGGTTCCCATGTAGGACCAACCCGGTTCCTGGTACAAAAACCAGGAAGGTGATTTTTGAATAAGTTTGGAACCTGGTTCCCTTATATGTCAGAACCGGTTCCTAAAGGTTTGTTTTGAGAAATTCTTTTTGAAAATTATTTCAAACATAATTTTTTCTTTTATTAAACATATGGTATATGTATATGATTATGAATGCATATTTGTGAACATCTATATTCAAGTTGAAGAATTATTTATACCTTTTGATATTGTTGATTCTTTAAAAATTCTTCTTTTAATCTTCAAGACTTTTTCCATTCTTTTGTCATGATCATTTGCTTCTAGAAGATGTCGTCATCAAAACTAATATTTGGAGAGGCTTGATTTCACATTCTCCCCCTTTTTGATGATGACAATCCATTGAAAGTTGAAGTGCTTTTAATCTGTAGAACAAATGATAGTGTCTTATGTGAATGCTCCCCTATCTTTGATAACTCCCTCTTGATCAAAGCTCTCCCTTGATTTAAGATAATTTTACATCTTTGGGGCTCTGCAATAGTTAGAGACAAGCATACACATACACATATATATCTTCTCCCCCTTTGTCATTAGCAAAAAGGATGGGAAAAGACTAACAAGGTATATAATGAAATTTTGAAAAAATAAAAAACAACTTATACTAATGATTTTTACCTCATGTAAGAGACTTTTGTCATAAAGTTGTCTTTCTAGAAGATTATGCTTTAGTCCTTCATCATAAAGAACATATTCAAAGGATGTGAAAGTTAAATGATCCAACTTTGACTATGCCAAGAATTCATCCTTTAAGGTATTCCCAAAATGTGAGATAACACTTGGCCTTTAAGACTAGATTTAAAAGTTAAAATAAATTAAGTCACCCATCAAATACTTAGAGTCACCACTCATCAAGATACCAAAAGTTTGAAGTGGTCTCCAAGCAAACCTACAAAACAATTAAGTTTGATTTGGTACCCAATGTGCTTTGGGTCCATCATAGTTAGTTCCTTTCTTGACCCACACATAATGCCCACTTGGAACACTAAAGTTTCTCACGTAGCAAGCATTAGGTGTATGGCCTTTAATACCACAATAAAAACAAGTAGGTTCAAAATTACTTATATATCTAGGAGGATAAGTTTTATTCTTAACAACTCTTTCATTTTTAGGATAATGATGAACTACTTTAGGCTTATTCACTTTCTCTTGAATTGGTTGGTTATTAGCCTTAACAAAGATAGTTTTATTGGGACTTGGTTGAGAAAATTTTGAAAAACCAAGTCCACTTTTATCTTTAGGGTATCTTTGAGTGCTAAGAACCTTTTCCAATCCAACTTGTCCTTTTTCATACCTTTCTAAGACTCTTTTTAATTGAACAATTTGGAAAGAAAGTGATTCACAATTATTGCATACAAAATTCTGTTTTTGATCACTAATCATCTTTTCTTTTCATCTTTATGTTCTTTTCAATAGTTTTAACTTTTCTTCTAAAGATGAAATTAATTTCTTTTGAGATGAAATAGTTTTATATAGAATTTTGCATTCATTTAATAGTTCATCTATAGCACCTTGTGCATCATTATCATAAAGAGAGTTATCATTACTAACCTCGCCTCTTCATCTTCGAATTGTGTTTGCTATAAATGCAAGATTTGCATGTTCTTTATCGATGATGAACTTATCTCATTATCATCCCATGCTATATATGCTTTCTCTGGCCTTTTGTCCTTCTTTCCTTTGAAATGTTTATTCTTCCTTTCAAGTGTAGGGCATTCACTTTTGACATGACCTTTTCTCCACATTCAAAACATTTAATTTTCCTTGATGGTGCTTCCATTTTAGTGATCTCCTTTTCTTTTCTTTTCTTAGAAATTTTTCAAACTTCTTGATAAAAGCTTCATCTTCACTACTTGTGGATTCATCCTCTTGATTGCTATCATGATATTTGATCCTTGTCTTTAAAGCAATGTCTTTTGAATCTCTTACTTGGATTTCATGTTTTCAAGTCTTCCAAGTTCCGTTTCATATTCTTGAAGCTTTCCGAATAATGTTGCGGAAGTCATAGTTGCTAGGCTTTTCTTTTCGGATATTGCGTCACTTTTGGTTGCCATTCCTAGTCAAGGACCTAAGCACTTTAAGATTTAATTCATCGTTAGTTAAAGTCTTACCAAGTGCCTTCAAATGGTTTGTCAAGTGAACGAATCTCTTTTGCAAGTCAAGGATGGATTCTCCGGCAGCATTCGAATAATTCATATTCTTGACTCAAAGTGTTCAATCTAGACCTTTTGACTTCGGCGGTTCCTTCATGAGTTTCTACAAGAGTATCCCAAATTTCCTTTGCCGTTGTACATGCCGATATTCGAAAAAATTCATCCATACTGAGAGCACTTTGAAGAATGTTGATTGCCTTTTTGTCAAAGAGAACTTTTTTCTTGTCATCGTCATCCCATGATGCTTTAGGCTTTGAGGATCCAACACCATTGACAACACACACCGGAGTAAATGAACCATTCTCAACAGCATTCCAAATTTCTTCTCCTTGTGCTTCAAGATGAGCCTTCATGCGAATTTTCCAAAAATCAAAGTATTCACCACAAAACAGTGGCGGCTTGTTGTTACTACCACCATCTTTGAAAACCGGATTTGAATTTGCGGAAGCCATTCTGGATCTCTAGGAACAAGTTACCTATAACTTGCTCTGATGCCAATTGTAAGTTTAAGAGTGCACCTAAGAGGGGGGTGAATTAGGTGTTTTAAGATTTTATCCGGTTTAATGAAAACTTGTACTAATTTTTCTTGTTTGGTATATGAAGTTTTAAACAAGTGTTTCTTTCCTTTTGGTTATGGTGAGATGAAAGCAATAAAAGCAGAAAGGTAAAGAACACAAAGATATATCCTGGTTCCCCTCACAATCCGAGAGTACTCCAGTCCCCTTTCCAACACGAAAGAGATTTCACTATAGTCGAATTATCGTACATTTATTCACACCAAAAGGTGAAGCCTACTATCTAACCTATAGGGAGACCAAAGGTTCTTAAAACCTTTAAGATCTAACAACACTATGTGCAAGAAGAACAATCCTCTTCAATGCACAACTTGTTTCCAACAATCCTGGACAACAAGAATACAACTAGTATATTTGAATTTATAGGAGATTTGAAGTTTGTAGTATACTATATCAATCTTGGATTGATCTTCTTCTTCAAGAAATAAACAATTCTTAACAATGATTATAAATGTTCACAATGCATATATGAAACTTGTAATGATTGAAAATGTGTAATGCAAGTTTCACAAAATTATGACTTTGTATGAACACTTGAAAATTTGCAAGAGAATATGAAAATGAATAATCAAGAATTGTTAGTTGAAGAAGGTTGTTTGAATTTGAAAATTCTGCACAATTTATAATGTCACAAATACCTTTCCATTCATGCCTTTTGATATGAAAAGATGCAATGCAACCATGAATGAATCCCATTTGAAATAAGTTCAAAAATCAACATGAAATCTGCACTGGTTCGCTGGGAACTGGTTCCAACCCATGCAGAACCCGGTTCCTAGTGAACGTTACAACTAGGATTTCAAAATTTACACGCAGGAACCGGTTCCCATGTAGGACCAACCCGGTTCCTGGTACAAAAACCAGGAAGGTGATTTTTGAATAAGTTTGGAACCCGGTTCCCTTATATGTCAGAACCGGTTCCTAAAGGTTTGTTTTGAGAAATTCTTTTTGAAAATTATTTCAAACATAATTTTTTCTTTTATTAAACATATGGTATATGTATATGATTATGAATGCATATTTGTGAACATCTATATTCAAGTTGAAGAATTATTTATACCTTTTGATATTGTTGATTCTTTAAAAATTCTTCTTTTAATCTTCAAGACTTTTTCCATTCTTTTGTCATGATCATTTGCTTCTAGAAGATGTCGTCATCAAAACTAATATTTGGAGAGGCTTGATTTCACAACTATTACAACTTGTGAGCAGTTACAATAATCGGAAAACTATCGCGAGAAGGATTAAGTCGAAATAAGAGAAAATAATGTTAGTAAAAAGATTTTTGTGTTAGTAAAAAAAAGTTTAAGGTTAGTAGAAAACCTAATTTCATAAAGAAAATTATTATTTTTATTTTTTTGGATTGATTTTATTTGAGAAAAATAATTAAAAGTCTAATTTTATGGTTAATTAAAATAAAGAAAAATATTTTTTGTGTCAAAAATTAAATTAGGGTTTTTAGAACCTAAATCTAAAAAAAGAAAATATTTTTATGATTTTTTATTGTATTTAAAAATATTTTGAAAGAAAACTAAATTAGAAAAAAGAAATTGAAAAAAGGAAAATATGGAAAAATAGGTTAGTGTGAAAAATAGCAAAAAATAAGGGTTGCAGGCGCTGGGATCGAACCCAAGTTTTGATGGTCACCATCATGCTCCCTTTGCCAACTGAACCATGATGCTGATCTGTTATGACAATGAAAGCAAAACAATATATAAAAAATAGATTTTATGAAAATTATTTTAAAAAAATAGAAGACGCGCGCCACGGGGTGACTGTTCATCATCGTTTTGACCAGGATTTTTACCCACGGTTTGCGTCCGTAGAAAAAGCCTTTACCAACAGTCCGTTTGTAGCTATAACACCTGTGATTTTCAAAATAAAAAAATATGCAATATAAATTCAAGGTAAGGGTGTCAATCGATTGGAAACTTCATCCTGAACACGATGGTAGCCATCGTTTTGTCCAATTTTAGCTATTTTGACAAACCCCAATTCGAATCTTGAAACCCTAGCCATGGTGAAACGTGATACTTGCACTCAAACTCGAACTAAACCATCCAGATAGCTTCGAAACTTCATCACAAACGCAAATATATGATCAAATTCAATTAAATATGCATGTATGAATGAAATCGAAATTGAAAAAGTTTGACCAAACCGTGATCTGGATATCATGTTTTAGAAGGTGTTGATCAATGGTGAGGGTCTAGAAAGCTTCAGAGAGCATTGATAGAGCTTTTTTGATGCTTGGAAGACTGATTTTGCTTGAAACCTTGTCTGCAAGTTTCTTGAATGCCACGGTTTCTAAAAGTTTGATAGGATTCTTGAGGCAAGGATTTCGTGTCTTTGGCATCTGGCATCCTTGTGTGTGTGTGTGTGTGTGTGTATATATATATATATATATATATATATATATATATATATATATATATATATATATATACAAGGATTAGTACTTTTAATCCATTAATCCATATGATTAGACCGACATTATCTGACACACACTCTTTAAAGGTTTTTCCTCTACATATCTTGCTTAGCACTTATTTATGGCCATATGCTATCTTGTTTCATAAATTTTTCATGAGAGAAACTCCAACTCTCACTTTGAGACGACACCATCTCGAAATTCACATAGGCGAAGTTCATGTTGTATCATTTTCCATGAGACTCTTTTCATCGGTTATGAAATTTATTAAGAGTTTAAAATAAAAACTCAACCCTTGTTTTTAAGGTCAACATTCTCATGAAATTTTCGACAATTATCCAAATCAACGACTTGTTGTTACACATTGAATCTCGCGGTTAATATTCTGTTAACGTAAGATTGGGTTACCTCCGCTGTCGGAACTCTTACTCAAGGAGTTTCAACCTCGTACCTCTCGAGGTTGTTTTTACTAAGTCTCTGGCCAGTGGCTTAGTAAATGGATTAGACAAATTATATATCGATCGTATATATGTGAATAAAATGATTACATATTTAATCAATTTTCTCAGGAAAGAATATCTAAGGCTTTGATGCCTAGACTTTCCATTATGCAGTTTGTTGAATGTACTAACTAGATTGGTTTGACTATCACAATGTATCAACACTTTAAAACAATGTCTTTTGCCAATAGAACTTCCAACAGAAAGTCCCTTAACCATTCATCTTCTTGACCAACAGAAACGAGAGCCATAAACTATGTTCTGTATATTTATTTTAATTTCCAAATTATAAAAATTAAAATATTATTGACTTATAAATAATATTTTCACAAAATATATTTTATTATATTTTTTATATAATATTTATTTAAGAATATATATATATATATATATATATATATATATATATATATATATATATATATATTATTTTAGATATAGATAAAATTATAATACACAATTTTATGTATTAAATTATAAATTTATTTTAACAATTATAAATTATTTTATGGTAATGTAAGAACGATTAAACACAAATATGTTTGGTTCAAGAATTTTTTTATAAAAAAATCGAACCAATCCAAACATCATTAATTTAGTTTAATTTATTTTTTCTCTTACCATTTGGATTTGATTTTTTTGCTTTAAAATTGTCAAAACCACACAACTAACACCCTAATTAGAATTAAATTTAAATAGAAATTGTATTGAATCAAATAATTATTGAAAAATACGTAATCTAAAGATAAAAGAAATGTGAAAAGAAGAAACATAACCATTAACCACACAAAATTAAGATCTGTTTTAAGATTGTGAGAATATAATCAGATTAAATATTCGACTTAAAGACTGTGATTGTGAAAATATATTCAGATTAAAGATATAGAGGCAAAATATGGTAAGAATGTTTGTTAAACTCCCTTTATGCCGCCACAATTATAACCAAATTTATAGTCGCTACTAAAATGAAAGTGAGATTTCAGTTGTAATTGCAGCTCTAGATTTAAATATTTCGATTATAATAGCAGTTCTAGTTATAAAAATTATAGTTGTAATTATAATTCTAGATTTTAGCAAAATAGATTGTTACAAACTATTTCAAAAATGTGATCGGCTTCTAAACTTCTTTTACATATTTTATAGTTTATAAAAATAACTATTCAATTCATACAAGGAGCGTTTCCACGTTGTGAAAAGTAGTGTAGGCATATGCCCAACTTCATTTTCAATTATATGAAGTACTATATCATATTGCATATGAGAATAATAATACAATAAAGACATATACCAATGTCTTTCTTTGTTTTTTATTTATTTAACTTTAGAAAATAGATCATATGATATTTTTATGATATTACATATTTTTAAAGTATGACATTTTTAAATTAAACATATATAATATTTTGTACCTAAATTTTATATATTTATTTATTATTTTTAAATATAAAGTATATACTAAAGAATTAATTATTTTAAATATTTATTTTATTTTTGTAATTGAAAATAAAAAATAATATATATATTTAATTCTCAACTCTTTAACTTATTGAAAATAAAGAGTATATAATGATCATTACTCTTTAACTTATTTAAATATATATGATCATTACTCTTTAACTTTATCATATTTTGATACACCCATGAGCATTAATTGTCCATAATTTTCAACAATCCCCCACTTGTTCTATATTTTATACTCTTTGACTATCACAATGTATCAACACTTTGAAACACTTTCTTTTGCCAATAGAACTTCTAACAGAAGGTCCCTCAACCACTCATCTTCTTGACCAACAGAAACGAGAGCCATAAACTATGTTCTGTATATTTATTTTAATTTCCAAATTATAAAAAGTAAAATATTATTCATTTATAAATAATAATTAAACAAAATATATTTTGTTATATTTTTTATATAATATTTATTTAAGAATGCATATATATATATATATATATATATATATATATATATATATATATATATATATATATATATATATATATATATATATATATATATATATATATATATATATATATATATATATATAGATTTAGATAAAATGATAATACACAATTTTATTTTAACAATTATAAATTATTTTATGGTAATGTATGAATGCAAAAATATGTTTGGTTCAATAATTTTTTTATAAAAAAATCGAACCAATCCAAACATCATTAATTTGGTTTAATTTATTTTTTCTCTTACCATTTGGATTTCATTTTTTTTCTTTAAAATTTTCAAAACCACACCACTAAAACCCTAATTTGAATTAAAATTAAATAGAAATTTGATTGAATCAAATCAAATAATTATTGAAAAATACATAATCTAAAGATAAAAGAAATCTATTTTACGATTGTAAGAATATAATCAGATTAAATATCCGACGTGAAATTATATTCAGATTAAAGATATAGAGGCAAAATATGGTAAGAATGTTTGGTAAACTCCCTTTATGCCGCCATAATTATAACCAAATTTATAGTCGCTACTAAAATGAAAGTGATATTCCAGTTGTAATTGCAGCTCTAGTTTTAAATATTTCGGTTATAATAGCAGTTCTAGTTATAAAAATTATAGTTGTAATTATAGCTCTAGATTTTAGGAAAATAGATTGTTACAAACTGTTTCAAAAATGTGATCAGCTTCTAAACTTCTTTTACATATTTTATAGTTTATAAAAATAAATATTTAATTCATACGGGGAGCGTTTTCACATTGTGAAAAGTAGTGTAGGCATATGCCCCACTTCATTTTCAATTATATGAAGTACTATATCATATTGCATATGAGAATAATAATACAATGAAGACATGTACAGATCTCTTTCTTTGTTTTTTATTTATTTAACTTTAGAAAATAGATCATATGCTTTTATGATATTACATATTTTTAAAGTATGATATTTTTAAATTAAACATATATAATATTTTGCACCAAAATTTTATATATTTATTTATTATTTTTAAACATAAGGTATTTACTAAAGAATAAATTATTTTAAATATTTATTTTATTTTTGTAATTGAAAATAAAAAATTATATATATATATATATATATATATATATATATATATATATATATATATATATATATATATATATATTGCCACCACAATTTAAATTTTCTAGCTCCCTGAACTCATATTTCATTTTTTTATAAAAAATTTTCTTTTTTAAAACTGCTCTAGATGGTTATAAAAACATGATCAGGTTTATTTAGTAAAAACTAATGGATACAAATGGTTCGAAAAATATTGTCAGATGACTTGTAAACTTCTTTTTACAAGTTCTATTGTTTATAAAAATATAATTCAATTCATATTTCATTTATTTTATAATTTTTTTCCTTTTTGGCTATAGCCCTAATGCAAAAGAAAGGTATCATTGAACATATTGATTTGGTTCGTAAATTTAGAATTCCAAAATACTGCGGTTTCTCAAGTTTACCAATAAAGCAATCCTTAAGTTTACCAATAAAGCAATCCTTAGATGAATAACAAATTCATTGCTTCTGAACAAAACTTGAACATAAATACATCACCAATAAGAAAACATAACAAAACAAACTATTGATTTTTTTTTGAAAGAGAACTTGTTTGAATAAACGACTTAATATCTAAGCATGTCAGGAAATTAATTTAAAGTAAATGAATCGAGGTTAGAATCGTGAACGAAATAAATTTCCTTATAAATATTTGAATCACTCTCTTCATTGTCTTAAGTTAGAACACAAGAATAACTAGGATAATTCAGCATTTGATTCGAGTCTTCACAAGACTGATGAAGAGTCGAGTGCAAGAAAGAGTGTCTGGAATTATGAATAGGATTTATGATTTTTGAGTTGACTGTTTAGAATTCTTAATAATATATTTATAGGTTATGCATGTGTTGTTTCACAAGGTTGCAACTCTTGATGAAAAACCACTTTTTCAACATAAAATTGCAATGGTTTTCCTATAGTTACATTATGCACCACTACACGAAGTGTTATATATTTTGAATTCGAAATTCAAACTTTCAGTAGCGCAAGACAAATTTAGAGGCAACTTTCACTTTTGTCTATAGGGCATTTTTATACTCTTTAACTTTGTCATATTTTAATACACCCATTGGCATTCATTGTCCATATTTTTCAACAATCCCCACTTGTTCTAATAATGACAAATCTAATTCAAAAAATGAGATATAAGGAGTGTTAATACAGTTAGGTATCTTTCAATTTTAAACTTAATCATAGTGAGGATAGCACAAAGTTTAATCGGAATATTAGGTAGCAATGCTTTTAATCCATTAATCCATATGATTAGACCGACATTATCTGACACACACTCTTTAAAGGTTTTTCCTATACATATCTTGCTTAGCACTTATTTATGGCCATATGCTATCCTGTTTCATGAATTTTTTATGAGAGAAACTCCAACTCTCACTTTGAGACGACACCATCTCGAAATTCACATAGGCGAAGTTCATGTTGTATCCTTTTCCGTGAGACACTTTTCCTCGGTTATGAAATTTACTAAGAGTTTAAAATAAAAACTCAACCCTCGTTTTTAAGGTCAACATTATCATGAAATTTTCGACAATTATCCAAATCAACGACTTGTTGTTACCCATTGAATCTCGCGGTTAATGTTCTGTTAACGTAAGATAGGGTTACTGCCGCTGTCGGAACTCTTACTCAAGGAGATTCAACCCCGTACCTCTCGAGGTTGTTTTTACTTAGTCTCTAGACAATGGCTTAGTAAATGGATTAGAAAAATTATATATAGATCGTATATATGTGAATGAAATGATTACATATTTAATCAATTTTCTCAGAAAGAATATCTAAGGCCTTGATGCCTAGACTTTCCATTATGCCGTTTGTTGAATGTACTAACTAGATTGGTTTGACTATCACAATGTATCAACACTTTGAAACATTGTCTTTTGACAATAGAACTTCCAACAGAAGGTCCCTCAACCATTCATCTTTTTGACCAACAGAAAGGAGAGCCATAAACTATGTTCTGTATATTTATTTTAATTTCCAAATTAAAAAAGTAAATTATTATTCATTTATAAATAATATTTTCACAAAATATATTTTATTATATTTTTTATTTAATATTTACTTAAGAATGCAATTTTATATATATATATTATTTTTAAGATTTAGATAAAATTATAATACACAATTTTATGTATTAAATTATAAACTTATTTTAACAATTATAAATTATTTTATGGTAATGTATGAACGATTAAATACAAATATGTTTTGTTCAATAATTTTTTTATAAAAAATCTTAACCAATCCAAACATCATTAATTTGGTTTAATTTATTTTTTCTCTTACCATTTGGATTTGATTTTTTTTGCTTTAAAATTGTCAAAACCACACCACTAACACCCTAATTAGAATTAAAATTAAATAGAAATTTTATTGAATCAAATCAAATAATTATTGAAAAATATATAATCTAAAGATAAAGAAATGTGAAAAGCAGAAACATAACCATTAACAACACAAAATTAAGATCTGTTTTAAGATTGTGAGAATATAATCAGATTAAATATACGACTTAAGATTGTGATTGTGAAAATATATTCAAATTAAAGATATAGAAGCAAAATATGGTAAGAATGTTTGTTAAACTCCCTGCCGACACAATTATAACCAAATTTATAGTCGCTACTAAAATGAAAGTGAAATTCCAGTTGTAATTGCAGCTCTAGTTATAAATATTTCAGTTATAATAGCAGTTCTAGTTATAAAAATTATAGTTGTAATTATAGCTCTAGATTTTAGCAAAATAGATTGTTACAAACTGTTTCAAAAATGTGATCAGCTTCTAAACTTCTTTTATATATTTTATAATTTATAAAAATATATATTCAATTCATACAGGGAGCATTTCCACGTTGTGAAAAACATATGCCCCACTTCATTTTCAATTATATGAAGTACTATATCATATTGCATATGAGAATAATAATACAATAAAGACATATACCAATGTCTTTCTTTGTTTTTTATTTATTTAACTTTAGAAAATAGATCATATGATATTTTTATTATATTACATATTCTTAAAGTATGATATTTTTAAATTAAACATATATAATGTTTTGCACCTAAATTTTATATATTTATTTATTATTTTTAAATATAAAATATATACTAAAGAATAAATTATTTTAAATATTTATTTTATTTTTGTAATTGAAAATATAAAATTATATATATATATATATAATATTGCCACCACAATTTAAATTTTCTAGCGTACCTGAATTCATATTTCATTTTTTAATAAATTTATTTCTTTTTGAAAGCTGCTAAAGATGGTTATAAAAACATGATCAGGTTTATCAAGTAAAAACTAATGGATACAAATTGTTCGAAAAATATTGTTAGATGACTTGTAAACTTCTTTTTACAAGTTCTATTGTTTATAAAAATATAATTCAATTCATATTTCATTTATTTTATAATTTTTTTCCTTTTTGGCTATAGCCCTAATGCAAAAGAAAGGTATCATTGAACATATTGATTTGGTTCGTAAATTTAGAATTCCAAAATACTGGGGTTTCTCAAGTTTACCAATAACGCAATCCTTAAATTTACCAATAAAGCAATCCTTAGATGAATAACAAATTCAATGCTTCTGAACAAAACCTGAACATAAATACATCACCAATAAGAAAACATAACAAAACAAACTATTGATTTTTTTTTAAAGAGAACTTGTTTGATTAAACGGCCTAATATCTAAGCATGTCAAAAAATTAATTTAAACTAAATGAATCGAGGTTAGAATCGTGAACAAAATAAATTTCCTTATAAATATTTCAATCACTCTCTTCATTGTCTTAAGTTGGAACACAAGAATAACCAGGATAATTCAGCATTTGATTCGAGTCTTCACAAGACAGATGAAGAGCCGAGTGCAAGGAAGAGTGTCTTGAATTATGAATAGAATTTATGATTTTTGAGTTGACTGTTTCGAATTCTTGATAATGTATTTATAGGTTATGCATGTGTTGTTTCGCAAGCTTGCAACTGTTGATGAAATACCATTTTTTTCAACATAAAATTGCAATGGTTCGCCAATATTTACATTATGCACCACTTCATGAAGTGTTATATATTTTGAATTCGAAATTCAAACTTTCAGTAGCCCAAGAACAAATTTAGAGGCAACTTTCACTTTTTGTGTATAGGTAATTTTTATACTCTTTAACTTTGTCATATTTTAATACACCCATGGGCATTCATTGTCCATAATTTTCAACAATCCCCCACTTGTTCTAATAATGACAAATCTAATTCAAAAAATGAGATATAAATAGTATTAATACAGTTAGGTATCTTTCGATTTTAAACTTAATCTTAGTGAGGATAGCACAAAGTTTAACCGAAATATTAGGTAGCATTGCTTTTAATCCTTTAATCCATATGATTAGACCGACATTATCTGACACACACTCTTTAAAGGTTTTTCCTCTACATATCTTGCTTAGCACTTATTTATGGCCATATGCTATCCTGTTTCATGAATTTTTAATGAGAGAAACTCCAACTCTCACTTTGAGACGGCACCATCTCGAAATTCACATAGGCGAAGTTCATGTTGTATCCTTTTCCATGAGACACTTTTCCTCGGTTATGAAATTTATTAATAGTTTAAAATAAAATCTCAACCCTCGTTTTTAAGGACAACATTATCATGAAATTTTCGACAATTATCCAAATCAACGACTTTTTGTTACCCATTGAATCTCGCGGTTAATATTTTGTTAACGTAAGATTGGGTTACCGCCGCAGTCGGAACTCTTACTCAAGGAGTTTCAACCTCATACCACTCGAGGTTGGTTTTACTTAGTCTCTGGACAATGGCTTAGTAAATGGATTAGACAAATTATATATAGATCGTATATATGTGAATTAAATGATAGCATATTTAATCAATTTTCTCAGGAAAGAATATCTACGGCCTTGATGCCTAGACTTTCCATTTTGCAGTTTGTTGAATGTGCTAACTAGATTGGTTTGACTATCACAATGTATCAACACTTTGAAACATTGTCTTTTGCCAATAGAACTTCCAACAGAAGGTCCCTCAACCATTCATCTTCTTGACCAACAGAAACGAGAGCCATAAACTATGTTCTGTATATTTATTTTAATTTCCAAATTATAAAAAGTAAAATATTATTTATTTATAAATAATATTTTCATAAAATATATTTTATTTTATATATTTATTTATATTAATTTATTAATTATATATATATATATATATATATATATATATATATATATATATATATATATATATATATATATATATATATATATATAAAATATTATAATACGCAATTTTATGTATTAAATTATAAACTTATTTTAACAATTATAAATTATTTTATGGTAATGTATGAACGATTAAATACAAATTTGTTTGGTTCAATAATTTTTTTATAAAAAATGTTAACCAATCCAAACATCATTAATTAGGTTTAATTTATTTTTTCTCTTACCATTTGGATTTGATTTTTTTGTTTTAAATTGACAAAACCACACCACTAACACCCTAATCAGAATTAAAATTAAATAGAAATTTTATTGAATCAAATCAAATAATTATTGAAAAATATATAATCTAAAGATAAAAGAAATTTGAAAAGCATAAACATAACCATTAACCACATAAAATTAAGATCTGTTTTAAGATTGTGAGAATATAATCAGATTAAATATCCGACTTAAGATTGTAATTGTAAAAATATATTCAGATTAAAGATATAGAGGCAAAATATGGTAAGAATGTTTGTTAAACTCCCTTTATGCCGCCACAATTATAACCAAATTTATAGTCCTACTTAAATGAAAGTGAAATTCAAGTTCTACCTGCAGCTATATTTTTAAATATTTCAGATATAATAGCAGTTCTAGTTATAAAAATTATAGTTGTAATTATAGCTCTAGATTTTAGCAAAATAGATTGTTACAAACTGTTTCAAAAATGTTATCAGCTTCTAAACTTCTTTTACATATTTTATAGTTTATAAAAATAAATATTCAATTCATACAGGGAACGTTTCCACGTTTTGAAAAGCATATGCTCCACTTCATTTTCAATTATATGAAGTACTATATCATATTGCATATGGGAATAATAAAAC
This sequence comes from Vicia sativa, assembly GCA_021764765.1. Taxonomy (NCBI): domain Eukaryota; kingdom Viridiplantae; phylum Streptophyta; class Magnoliopsida; order Fabales; family Fabaceae; genus Vicia; species Vicia sativa. Next base: position 96,062,101 of record CM038795.1, on the reverse strand, counting down.
AATGAAGACATATACAAATCTCTTTCTTTGTTTTTTATTTATTTAACTTTAGAAAATAGATCATATGATATTTTTATTATATTACATATTCTTAAAGTATGATATTTTTAAATTAAACATATATAATGTTTTGCACCTAAATTTTATATATTTATTTATTATTTTTAAATATAAAATATATACTAAAGAATAAATTATTTTAAATATTTATTTTATTTTTGTAATTGAAAATATAAAATTATATATATATATATATAATATTGCCACCACAATTTAAATTTTCTAGCGTACCTGAATTCATATTTCATTTTTTAATAAATTTATTTCTTTTTGAAAGCTGCTAAAGATGGTTATAAAAACATGATCAGGTTTATCAAGTAAAAACTAATGGATACAAATTGTTCGAAAAATATTGTTAGATGACTTGTAAACTTCTTTTTACAAGTTCTATTGTTTATAAAAATATATATTCAATTCATATTTCGTTTTTTTAATAATTTTTTTCTTTTTGGCTATAGCTCTAATGCAAAAGAAAGGTATCATTGAACATATTGATTTGGTTCGTAAATTTAGAATTCCAAAATAATGCGGTTCCTCAAGTTTACCAATAAAGCAAACCTTAATCTTACCAATAAAGCAATCCTTAGATAAATAACAAATTCATTGCTTCTGAACAAAACCTAAACATAACAAAACATCACCAATAAGAAAACATAACAAAGCAAACTATTGATTTTTTTTTAAAGAGAACTTTTTTGAATAAACCGCCTAATATCTAAGCATGTCAGAAAATTAATTTACACTAAATGAATCGAGGTTAGAATCGTGAACAAAATAATTTTCCTTATAAATATTTGAATCACTCTCTTCATTGTCTTAAGTTGGAACACAAGAATAACCAGGATAATTCAGCATTTGATTCGAGTCTTCACAATACTGATGAAGAACCGAGTGCAAGGAAGAGTGTCTGGAATTATGAATAGGATTTATGATTTTTGAGTTGACTGTTTCGAATTCTTAATAATGTACTTATAGGTTATGCATGTGTTGTTTCACAAGGTTGCAACTCTTGATGAAAAACCACTTTTTCAACATAAAATTGCAATGGTTCGCCTATAGTTACATTATGCACCACTTCATGAAGTGTTATATATTTTAAATTCGAAATTCAAACTTTCTATAGCCCAGGAACAAATTTAGAGGCAGCTCTCACTTTTGTCTATAGGGCATTTTTATACTCTTTAACTTTGTCATATTTTAATACACTCATGGGCATTCATTGTCCATAATTTTCAACAATCCCCACTTGTTCTAATAATGACAAATCTAATTCAAAAAATGAGATATAAAGAGTGTTTATACAATTAGGTATCTTTCGATTTTAAACTTAATCTTAGTGAGGATAGCACAAAGTTTAATCGTAATATTAGGTAGCAATGCTTTTAATCCATTAATCCATATGATTAGACTGACATTATCTGACACACACTCTTTGAAGGTTTTTCCTCTACATATCTTGCTTAGAACTTATTTATGGCCATATGTTATCCTGTTTCATGAATTTTTTATGAGAGAAACTCCAACTCTCACTTTGAGAGACACCATCTCGAAATTCACATAGGCGAAGTTCATGTTGTATCCTTTTCCATGACACACTTTTCCTTGGTTATGAAATTTATAAAGAGTTTAAAAAAAAACTCAACCCTCGTTTTTAAGGTCAACATTATCATGAAATTTTCGACAATTATCCAAATCAACGACTTTTTGTTACCCATTGAATCTCGGTTTTGTTAACGTCACCGCTTGGAACTCTTACTCTAGGAGTTTCAACCCCGTTCCTCTCAAGGTTGTTTTTACTTAGTCTCTGAACAGTGGCTTAGGAAATGGATTAGACAAATTATATATAGATCGTATATATGTGAATGAAATGATTACATATTTAATCAATTTTCTCAGGAAAGAATATCTAAGGCCTTGATGCCTAGACTTTCCTTTATGCAGTTTGTTTAATGTACTAACTAGATTGGTTTGACTATCACAATGTATAAACACTTTGAAACATTGTCTCTTGCCAATAGAACTTCCTACAGAAGGTCCCTCAATGATTCATCCTCTCGACCAACAGAAACGAGAGCCATAATCTATGCTCTGTATATTTATTTTAATTACCAAATTATAAAAAGTAAAATATTATTCATTTATAAATAATATTTTCACAAAATATATTTTATTATATTTTTTATATAATATTTATTTAAGAATGCAATTTTATATACATATATTATTTTTTAGATTTAGATAACATTATAATACACAATTTTATGTATTAAATTATAAACTTATTTTAACAATTATAAATTATTTTATGGTAATGTATGAACCATTAAACACAAAAATGTTTGGTTCAATAATTTTTTTATAAAAAAATCTGAACCAATCCAAAAATCATTAATTTGGTTTAGAAATGTGAAAAATCTGAACCAATCCAAAAATCTGAACCAATCCAAAAATAATTATTGAAAAATACATAATCTAAAGATAAAAGAAATGTGAAAAACAGAAACATAACTATTAACCACACAAAATTAAGATCTCTTTTAAGATTGTGAGAATATAATTAGATTAAATATTCGACTTAAGATTGTAATTGCGAAAATATATTCAGATTAAAGATATAGAGGTTAAATATGGTAAGAATGTTTGTTAAACTCCCTTTATGCCGCCACAATTATAACCAAATTAATTTATAGTCGCTACTAAAATGAAAGTGAAATTCCAATTGTAATTGCAGCTATAGTTTTAAATATTTCGGTTATAATAGCAGTTCTAGTTATAAAAATTATGGTAGTAATTATAGCTCTAGAATTTAGCAAAATAGATTGTTATAAACTGTTTCAAAAATGTGATCAGCTTCTAAACTTCTTTTACATATTTTATAATTTATAAAAATAAATATTCAATTCATACAAAGAGCGTTTCCACGTTGTGAAAAGTAGTGTAGACATATGCCCCACTTCATTTTCAATTATATGAAGTACTATATCATATTACATATGAGAATAATAATACAATGAAAACATATGCAAATCTCTTTCTTTGTTTTTTATTTATTTAACTTTAGAAAATAGATCATATGATATTTTTATGTTATTTTAAAATTAAACATATATAATATTTTGCACCTAAATTTTATATATTTATTTATTATTTTAAAATATAAAGTATATACTAATGAATAAATTATTTTAAATATTTATTTTATTTTTGTAATTGCAAATAATATATATATATATATATATATATATATATATGAGATGGATTTAGGTCAGCAAATTTGATCAAAAATCAAGCTTTGAATGCAAGAATATTTGATTGAAAATCAACACCAAATCTTGTTATTTTTGGATTGAATCATGCCAATCTCTTGCCAATCAAATATATTTTGAAATTTCCAGCTTTCTATTAGTTGCTTGGACCACAAGAAGCTTAGGTTTACAGCGTTGCACTTATTTTATTTAATTTCATATTCTATTTTAATTAAATTTGAATTAAAACTAATTAATCCAAAAATAAATAAGGCCATGGCGTGTAAATGGGCTTTGGAAGCTCTTGGAAATGTTAGAAAGAAGTTTGAACCAAAGAAATATAGGCCCATTTGGAAAAATTTCAAGTTTGATCAATATTTCCTTCATGCATTTTTTCAAAATTTCCAATTTTGCGCAAGCCATAACTTGCTCAATTTTTATCATTTGAGAGTGTTCTTAGAGTTTTTAGAAAGCTCGAGATATCCTCTAATATCTCCTTTTGATTTCATCTTTATTGAAGCTTCCATGCTCATGTACACCTTTTTGGAAAAATATGACTTTTTGTTGACTTTTAGAAAGACCTATAATGTCTTGATCCATACCTCTCAAATGAAGCATTTTTGGGAAAAGCTTGTGAGAGACAAAGTTGTAGGGAATTCAATTCCCGTCAAAATGATATTTGGTGCAAATATTTATGATGAAGTATGTGAAAGTTATGATTGGTCAAAGTTTTGTTGACTTTTCATCAAGAAACCCTAATTTAGAAACTTTTGACTTAATTTTGATCATTTCTTGATTTTTCTTGATGAATCATGATCAAACCTTGATAAAATGATGAATGTGACTTCAAAATCTTGATATGGACCAAAATGATGAAGTTTGACTATATGTTGACCATAGTTGACCTTTTGTCCAATGCAACTGATTTTCAACCATCAAAGCAATTGACTTAGCAAACTTGAGCTATGAGGCTTGAAACTTGTCATGATAATACTTTGAGACTTATGAGGAGGCATGATGCTCACTTAAGGCATCAAAACTTAATTTTTACTAGAGAGAAGCAAAACCCTAGTTGTGAGTTGATTGCTTAGAAAAGGGCTTGTCTTGATCCACCCTTGAGTAGTTCTTGAGTATGGAGATGTGTATTGACTTGAAAAATATGAGGGCGAATTTTGGGGTATAAAAAATAGTAATTAGAGGAGAACTATTAATGAAACATATATCTCTGATCAAGCGGTCTCCACTAGATGTTTGAGTCCCAACTAAAGCAAACACCTTCCCACCAGACTAAGCTTGCTTCAATTTATGGCACTGAGCACCGAATGTCCTTCTTCACCACAGTTGAAACAGATTACTTCTTTATGTATATATTCAGCTACCTCATGCCCAATTTTTCCATAATAGAAACACATCTTCAATTTAGTAGTACATTCATTACTCTAATGATCAGGTTTTCCACATCTAAAACACACGATACCAGCAGGAGTACTTCTCCCACTTGGACTTTTACCATCAGCAGCTTTCTATTTTTCTTTGTTAGTCGGAGCATTGTAAGGTTTCCCATGGTTATGTTCTTGCCTGCCTCTCCTATCATTCATAATCTTGTAGTGCACATTATTGTCCTCTTCATAAATTCGGCAACTATTCACCAAATCTGGAAACTTACGGATCCCCTGATACCCAATTGCCTTCTTTATTTCTGAATGCAAGCCATTTTCTAAATTTATGCACTTCGAAAATTTAGCAGTTGCCTCGCTGTAATGAGGGTATAACTTTTCCAGCTCCACGAACTTAACAGCATAATTTGTTACTGATAAGTCTCCTTGTTTCAACTCCAAAAATTCGACTTCTTTCTTCCCGGGCGAACATCTTCTGGAAAGTACTTTCTCGAAAACTCTCTGCTGAACACAACCCATGTAATCTCTTCTTTTTCATCATTCAGTCTTTGGTGAGTACTCACCCACTAGTCATCAGCCTCCCTTTCCAGTTGATGCGTACCGAAGCATACCTTCTGTGCATCCGTACAATTCATAACCCAAAAGATCCTCTCGATCTCCTTGAGCTAACTCTGTGCTTAATCGGGATCATGATGACCCTTAAACGTAGGTGGATGGTTCCTCTGAAATGTTTCCAAGACGCGGGATCCATTGTTCCCACCAGCATTAGGCTGATGTTGCATAGCTTAAGCCAAAGCCTGCAAAGTAGTAGCAAGTGCAGTATCGTTCCTTCCATCCATTACTCTTTTGCACATCATAACATCAAATAATGGTTAGACGAAACACATCAACATTACTCAACTATCACACTATATTATTGACTCAATAATAGGGCCAGACTGACCAACCTACTCTGATACCACTAATGTGATACCCTATTTCCCCATGATTAAATTAATAAAATCGAAGTAAATTATTCCATTAAGGAAAACATCAAGAATAGGATGCCACATTTTACAACATATTTAAAATCTACTCATGCATAAATGAACTGATACATAACACATTATTCGAATGAGTCGACACCACTTCTCAACATAGCTCTCAATTTAAATTTTATTAACACGGCGGAAAAGAATCCAAGTTTGTCATTAAAACATCCTCGACCAGCATCAAACAACATTTAACCAAACAAAGGGAATTTATAATACTCCAACATAATCACCAAAATAAAACAACAAAATATCAAAATAAGCAAACGTTCTACCCCTCCCCCCGGGGTTACGTATCTGAGAATGATGCCAACTCAAAAATAAGAAGACCAACCTCTTCTAGACTCCGTAACTCAGACTACTCCTGATTATCTGCACATTACCCACGTAAAGGCAACATTCAAACAGAAGAGGTGAGATATCATAACAATATAAAAGAAAATATAATAACGAGTAGATAGCAATTCAAGTACGCATAATTATACTTCTTTACCTCACATCTTCACTTCATTCATCGTACCACGAGGTACATCAATATATAATCAAATGCACAAACACACGTAACATCCATCATAATATAATTCATACTTCTTTAACATCAAAAACATTAAATTACTAATAATAATATAATGCAATGAGACTGACACTGACTCAAATGCATGTGGTACCAATAGGGCATAAGCCCTCGTCATAATACTAACTTAGGGGCAGCAACAGGGCATAAGCCCTCATCATCACGCCAATACAGGCCACCTCTCACCAATACAAACCATCTTACATAACATAAGTTCTTATCATGAATGCATGTGACACCGACATTCAACAATGTAATTTACATTGATATTCCTACTCATCAATGCCACGTCAATACAGGCCATTATCATCATTATTCTCATGCAATCATACAACATCATCTTACTCAATCACAACATAAATCATAGCATATTACTTAGAAATATACATAGATAGGCATCGATGTTGGTCGAATAAGTAGCTAATGTGTTCCAATTTATTTTTATAGGATAGAAAATTATTTTAGTTTTTCATCGGTCCAAACAACGCGTCAAACGGACACTCGAGTCAAAAGTTGTGAATTTTACAATTTTGAAAATAATGCCATACTTTGGTTACAACATTTTTTAACCGAATACCACACAACCAAGAAGATTACACCTTCTCATTTTTGCTGTTACCAATTTGCATTGGTAACGGTTACCACCGTGCTAACTGCGAACCAAAATGCATTTTTTTAAATACGAGTTTCCATGTTTCAAAATCCAAACTCCCAATTTTTCAATTAAAACCGTATCTTTTAATCATACCAATTATTCACCAACATTGCCTATCAATTCCATTCAATTTACATCATCATATTTCACCAATTACACACACAATGCATCAAAGAAATTCATCAATGGGTAAAACCCCATAAAGCAAAATAGGGAGAAATTAAGAATACACAATCATGGAACCTAAACACTACCATACTTCATCACTATGCAACTTGTTGTAGTGTTAGAATCTCACCCTCAACTCTATTTTATTCCAACACTAACCTTAGGACCCCTAAATCATAATACCAACCTTGTCCTTCCCAATTAAATAAATAATAATTCTATTATTCTACTAATAATTTTATTTAATTATTATAGTATAGTATTAAATCTAATATTTTAATTCCAATAATACCAATAAATTATTTATCTCTCTACACCTAATGTTTCTACACTTTTAGTCATACACCCTTATTATCTTAACTCCAATAATTTCTAAGGCATCTAATTCCCAACAAATGCATCATAAAACAACAAAAGATTCACTAAAGTGCACAAATACACCGCATCATCTAATTAAAATAATTCAACAAAATCGGGTGTTATAAATGTATATCTCAAGTCACCGCATTTTTATTAAATTGATTTTGCATATGCATGTCCGAAGCCACCTGATTTTGCATATGCATATCTGAATTTATCTATGAAACAGAAGAAACAACATAATTAATTGAAACTACATATATAGTTATACAAAAATTTAAAATTACATATTGTTATAAATGGATAGTTGAGGACGTTGCAACATTTTGATAACATCTTATAGCGATCTTTAAAGATTCGTATCCACCTCAATCGGACCCTTAGAAGAGTATCATTGAAAAGTACCTCACATAACCTCTAAATCGTCGTCATTCTTGAGCTCAAATTGGGTGAACTATACGTTTCCTTCAGTGTCAAGTAAAGGTGAACGATACTCAAGTTTGACCACCTTTTGATTCTATGGATATTGTAAGAGATAATTTAGTATGGTAATAAGCTCGGTGAACGGTGTAACACCCCTTCTAATTACCCGCGTTTTTATAAATATTAATCAGAGTCTTTAATCATAAATCAAGAGGCGTCACAATTAAAATATTTCAAATCAATCCAAACAGTTGTCATGCTTTCACTGAAGAAAATCATTAAATAAACAGACTTAAAGTTATGTTTAACAGCGGAAATGAAACATAACAAATCCTGAATACATCATTCATAATTATTCCAGGATAATAAATCGAAACATTGACCAAAACTATTATCTAATATCCATAAGGAATCTCAATTCAAACGTTTCCCCAGTGTTACATCTACCAGAGCACGACACTGACACGCGGTTTAACTAAAGGACCCACTCTAACGCTATCCTCACCAATTCCAAGCAGCTAATCACTTCGGATCTGAAATCATTAAAGTAAGGGTGAGATCTCTATCCAATATAAAATGCATTTTACGATTTTAAATACAACAGGATAATTCGATGCGTTAGTCCACTATCAAAACACATTCATAGTTTAATTCATAAGAGCATTGTACACAATTCATTATGCAAGTAAACAATCAATGGAAATTGCAACACTGGAAACCATCCTAGCATGTTACAATCTCATATGCAATGCAGACTCTATGCATGTGGTACCAAACGTGAACCGAGTTCACCCTCTGTTCCATCACACTTGGAAACAGCGGAAATCCATGATTCGCCCATAACACTGGCTCAAGAATCTAGCCTCACTACCTCAAATCCTGGTAAGTCTATTGGCTCTGCAAGTTCACTTTCGCACAATGAGAATGAACCAATTAACAATGCTTATGCATGCATCATAAAAGCATGCAACATCAATTCAACGGAATATGATCACAACATAATTCCACATAATGCCAACATCAACGAGTATCACATGATAACAACATAATCATGAAATAAATTATCACAAAGCATAATTATGCCAAACGCTTACCCTTCAATTAGTAAGACTATCACCAATATGTACAACAATAACAACTGAGATCAACAATCATCATGAATATACAACATCGACAACAACACATGATATCAATACAATCATGAATAAACAACAAGGAAAACAACACATAAGCGTCAATCTTCATTCAACTTGTCAAACAATCTAATCAATATATCACATGATCACATCTCAATCATAATGGATAGCAGGCACAACGCATAAGTATCAGTCCTCATTCATTAAATCAAACAATTCATAACCCATTCTCCTTTGTCCTTAACCATCAACGCTTCAAAATCGAACTCAACACTTTTAAAATAATTTTCACAAAATAATATTTTCTTCTTTTATAAGATAGTATCTTTAATTTAAGAAATAATGCCAAAACGGCACTCGAATCGAGTTACGGTTTGGAAAATATGAATTTTGAAGTTTAAGTATTTTTGAACTCAATACATGGAACCCGTTCCTACCGGACAACCCGTTCCCACTTTTGAAAATCACCGAATTTTGTATGGGAACCCGTTCCTACCCCACGGAACCAGCCTACGTATAAAATTGCCGCTTTTGAAAGTTTACACTGAACTCGGCCTTCCCACTGAACCGATTCCCACGACCATAACCAAAATCGCTATTTTGACAAAGACTTATGCATTATTATTCACTTCCAATCATTTCCATATAACTTATAATATTAGAAACACCAGTTTACGACCATTATACGCCAATACAACATCATATATCATTGTTTCATCATTCCTATCAATTGTTCTACACACTATTGATCTTAATTCTATAATCCGACACAAAATAGGGTTTAATCCTACAAACCTATATTCATCAAAAATCAAACTTCCTAACATACCCAATCATCCGGTTGATTCCCAAAACCCATAAGGCATTAAAATCGAATGAAATCACCCCTTACCTCGCGATGATCTTCGATTTTCTCGGCGTTGGCTTTTTCCTCTCTTCTCCAATTCTACGTGAAATAACTTTTTCCAAAAAAAACATTCTTTCCTTCTTTTCCTTTTTATAATACTTTTAATACTCCTTTTATTTATTCCAATAAAATAAATAATTAGTAACTAGTAAAGTAGAGTACTTTACTCCTCACACCTCTACTTATTCCTCACACCACCAACCCTTCTTTTTAATTAAATAATCCAATTAAATCCAAAAATATAAATAATCAAGCCTTTAGTTAATTAAATAATTAAATTCCTAATTATCTAACATTTGAATTAATTCGGGGTGTCACAAACGGCGTGTCATGTGAGAACCTGAATTAAAGTGGAGAATTCACACCAATGAAGTAGACAAAAGCAAGGTGAGGATATGTTTGAGTCATTTCTGATTGTGGTTTGTGATGTTGATGAAATGGATTTGAGACTCTATTTAGAGACTTATTGGAGCAATTTGGACCCAAGAAATCTTATCCACTGCATCTGCATAATTCAGAAATGCAGATCCGAAGACACCTTGTATTTTTTATTTAAAAAAATCAAATCAGTGCTTATTTTGCATATGCAGATCTAAAATAACCTCAATGTTATTTTCTAATAGTATGTTAATTCGGATGTGCACATGTGAAATAAGCCATGATGTGTTTTTTTAAAATACAAGGTGTCTTCAGATGTGCAAAAAGTTATCTCTCAAACTCCATCAATTTGGTGAACTCCACTCCACTAATGTTGCCACTCAATTTGGTGAACTCCACTCCACTAATGTAGCCACTCAATTTGGTGAACTCCACTCAATTTGGATAACTCCACCATCATTTCCAAAAATTTATCCGACCAATTTTCCGCCTCTTTTGTGCAATGTGTCGTCCACTCCACTAATGTAGTCGAAATAGGACACCCCGTTTTTAAATAAACACGAACAAAATGGCGTGATATAAGGTACCCAATACACATGATACAAACGTATGTGTCTTTAGGCGGGGGACTCCGAAGCGAGAAAAAAATGTTTCCAAAAAAACATATATCGTCAAATCGATACACGCCCTATCATATGCACTTGTTATAAGCTGACCCATTTCAGGGAAACTTATCCACTTTTCAAGTGGTGCACGAACGCAAAAACTTGGAACAAGATCTTTGTGAACTTTATTGAATGCTTCCTTCGACACACAAGGTCCTCAAGTGTACCACATTCTCAATATACAACTCTTATGTATTATAATTTAGAATATCAGTCCATGCACCCATTATCTTCTCCATCACAACACCAGATTTGATCATGCTTTCGTCTTCACCCTATTTTTATTTGGTGCCAACTGCAGGTTTGAGCCGAGATCTCACATTTTGTTATATGATACCGATAAAGTAATGTGATTGATGTAGGAAACACATTACCAACCACATTCATAAGGGTGTTATCTCGGTCAATAATAGTGACTTTATGCATATTTTGTAGACTCTTCAACAAAGTCTTGCATATATCCAATGCCCATGTGACATTGTTTTGTTTCTCACATTCCAAAAAATCAAATCCAGCCAAAAATTTCTTGTTCATAGAGGTTACACCAATAATTTCTAGAAGCGGGAGCCTATATTTGTTAGTCTTGTACGTCGAATCAATCATAAGAAAGGTTGGAAATGTGTTAAACAACTAGATACTTTATGGATGAGTCTAAAATATTTCACGAATACCGACGTTGTTCTCACAAACTTTGTACCTAGATACGTAGTGGTTATCGTCCAAAACTTTCAAAAGATGTTGTATTTCGGACCTCATACCTCTTTATGTAATGTGTTGTTTATAACGTTCATTGCAAATCAACTTGATATTTGAAACACTTTATGGTCTTTTTTGTTTCAAACTGAAAAGTATGTTTATCAGCGCAACTTTGATTAACGACAACTGTAAAATAAACTCCTTCTCTTTTAGATTAAGTCGACATACAATTGGATTCCCTTGTAGCTTGGTGTTCAACGCATGATTATGCATACCAGAAATGACACTAAACCGCCACAAAACATCCACCCTACAAGAACCACACAATTTAAAAGAACACTCACATTTTCTCGATCCTGTGTCATCATGTTTTAACTTCCAATTTTTTGAAACATATTTCCCACTTCTCTCGCATGTCATCACAATAAATGTTTGTCTTCTACTAGTGTCATTGTCTGACCTTCCAATCATAACACCGAATCCAAATTTGCTAGCTTCCATTCGAATCCATTCAAACATATGTTCACGAGACGTAAAACTTTTATCATTTGTAAATTGTTGTCCAAAACCTATTATATCATTCACCTCATTCGACTTAGCTTTACCCTATCTGGAACCTTTATGATAGCTTTGGGAATATCGTCGGGGTGCACATACTTAACACGGAAGAAAAAAACATAAATTTTGTCAAAATAGAATTCTATTTTTGTAACAACATTATTTTTTTCATCTTAAAATCAACATCAATGCAATGAATGTGAGATGAAATGAGAAAAATTTACCTCAAATTGCAACTTTCTATGCTCTTTTTGCTATGCTCAAACACTTGAAATTTGATTTGAAGACAAAAATTTGACTGATAATGGTTGAAGTTTTATAAGGGTTTTGACTATGGGAAAAAAAAATGAATGAAATAGTGCTAGGGTGGAGAAAGAAATTGTCATTAAGAAATCCCAGAACAGAAAATGCCGGCCCAATGGACTTAAGTGCTGCTATGAATTTTGACACGAAAAGCAGAGAAGAACAGCTTAGAGATTCCTTCAATTCACTTCACTCCAACAATGAGATTGTTCAATTTCCGCCATCTTCTTCGCTTCCGAAACCACTTCCAATCAAATTTCCGCCTCCGTCCTTACTCTTCCGGTAACATTCCGAACTCGCACTGATTTTGATTTTTATTCTTTCGGTTTTTGAATGCACTGATTTTGGTTACAGAAGTTCAACCTGAAATTTCGCCGGATCTGTTAAACATAATGGAACAAAGATTCTCAGCTATTAAGTATAGGGCTAATTTTCTTGATAATCTCATCAATCAGGTAATGCAATTTTGCTGCTAGTTCTTGTATTCTATGTTTAATTTTATGATTATCTTATGTATAATTGATGTTGTTGATTGAAGACAGCCAGAAGTGTCACCATCTGAGTATGCAAGAGCTAACAAGGAGCTTCGAAAGCTCAGTGGTTCTGTGGAGCTTATTAATGAATTGAAGGCTAAACAGAAGGTTATTTTATGGTTATGTGATTCTGTTGATGCAACACCTACTTGCTTGAATTGCATATATGCTTTACCAAACATGTATTTAAAGAGGAATATACTTCGTTAATGACACGACACAACTACGTGCTTGATTTATTTACCATGCATTTTACAAGTTGAAATTTGGCTGTTGGCTTTCTTGAAAATCATCTGATACTCATTTTGACTGTCGGCAGGAAATTGATGGCTTGAAGTCACTAATGACTGAATGTTCAGAAGACAAAGACATGCTTAATATGGCAACAGAGGAAATGGGCCAAGCCATAGAGGAAGTAAGAAAACTGCAGAATTCGCTGCTGAAGTCATTACTTCCTAAGGATGATGCCGATGAAAGAGATTGCATTTTGGAGGTACGAGCAGGTAAATTGTTGCTTGTGTTCATCAAATGCATCTTTCAACAAAAGTCTTCTAACTTGTCTTAGGTCCTAGGTTCTGTACTCCTGTTGATGTTTTGCTTGTGTCTCCCTACACTTTCTGTTATTCCCATCTTCATTTGTTTATATTATTTTTGCAGGGAGTGGTGGGGAGGAGGCTTCCATATTTGCAATGAACATCCTCAAGATGTAATGTTCACATTTATCACATTGCTCACATTCAGAAACTGTTGTCAAAGTTTTCTAAAAGAGATCTTGTCTTGCATAATGTAGGTACGAGAAGTATGCTCACAACAAAGGCTGGAAGTTTGAAGTGGTAGATATAGCTCAATCTGATATGAAAGGATTCAAGGTTACGCATTTCATGCATTAATGTGTATTAAATATGATCTGTTTTTCAGTACAGTAACTTTTCTTGTTAAGTGCTTTGAATTATATTATTCATTTCAGCATCACCATGCATTGGAACCTTCTCCTTATATTGTGTGCCACCATTTTTTGTCTTATCAATTGATGTATGTTTGGTTTTCACTTTCTCAGGAGGCTAGTGCAGCAATTGTAGGAGTTGGTGTTTTGGGAAACTAAAATTTGAGAGTGGAATTCATAGAGTACAGGTTTATGTCACTGCCTCTCACATTTTAACTATGTATACATCTCTTTTGAGTTTGAAAAATTAGTAACATTCTTTTTTTAACAGCGAGTTCCTGTCACCGAAAAATTGGGACGTGTTCATACCAGTGCTGTTTCTGTTGCAATTCTCCCTCAAGCTGATGAGGTAATTAATAAATGTCCTTATGGAACAATGCCCTTTGGTTAACATCTTCTATAATCAATTTTATTAAGTTCTTGCTAGAATCTTATATTTTGCGCATGCCCCTTTTGTAGGTCGATGTTCAGTTAAAAAATGAAGACTTAAAAATTGATACGTATAGATCTGGTGGTTCAGGTGGTCAGCATGCAAATACAACTAACAGTGCTGTTAGAATAACTCACCTTCCATCTGGGATTGTGGTTGCTATACAAGATGAGCGTTCTCAGCATATGGTAAACGATTCCGAAATGTTTGGCATGGATCACTTCATTTTTTACTGCAAATGCTAATGTGGTTATTCTGTTTTACAATTTGTCATCTTTCGTTGTTGTTATTTTTCTCCTTACATGTTAACCATGCCTTTACATTTCTGCTCAGAATAAGGCCAAAGCTCTCAAGGTACTGTGTGCAAAGCTATACGAAATGGAAAGGATCAGACTTCATAGTAGTCGATCAAAGCTCCGATCAGAGCAGGTAGAAAAGATCTCTTGATAAATTTTGTTCAGTATGTCATAACTTTTTTCCTGGATTGCCTCACCTCAAGTTTCAAATTGTACAGATCGGTAGTGGGGACAGATCTGAACGCATTCGAACATACAATTTTCCTCAAGGCCGTGTAACTGATCATAGAGTCGGTATCACTTATCACAACATAGAAGATGTGATGCTAGGTGAGAGTCTTGATGTCTTCATTGATGCTCTCCTTCTGAAAGAAGAAATGGATGCAATTGCAACTTTTAGTTCTTCTACCTAAAAGCCGGTGAAAATTTTGCTTAATATTAATTCAGTGTTATATTTATGTAATTCACCTACCAAAATCAACAAGTTTCATATTTTGTTTGACAAGCTAGGCAGAGGAAGAGCATACACATAGTGATTTGTGTGTGACTCTGACTAAATGAGAATAACATGCATTTGGTTTCTCTAAAGTTAAATTTCACTAGAGAGAAAGATGTCAAAAAGTTTAATTGCTCATAAGAAAATGTATGATTTATACACTATTGTATGCCAAATACATTTTGTATATGCAAATAAATACATTTTCTAACTAAAAAGGAAAACATTTTCTTTTTTGTGATAAAGAAAGACGCTTCTAAATTCACAAAAGATAAATGAGACTAGTTGGATTTAAAGAACGGCTCAAATTTACTAAAAGTAAAAGTATGAACAACTTAATACTTCCCACACAATTATGGATGAATGTGCTCGGTTATATCTTATATCAGTAACTACATATTCAATTTCACCATAAAATTAAATAAATCTAGAATGTTTTTAATCACTATCACATTATTATCATCTTAAACTATGTCTGCTATCATATTATATTTATTAAAAGAACTAATTAAAATTGACATGATATAAAAATAAAACAAAGTTAACAAAATAAAAATGAACACTGATCCAAAAAACCAACCATGCCAAGAACAATGATCAAAAGAAGAAGATGCTATAATACAAATGGAGTTTTTGACACAAACGAAACAGATTGCAGATTATGACTTGCAGACTACAAATTATGATATATTTCATGGGTTTTAATATGCAGTTTTTGCAAAGATTTTATTGATTATTGATGAATTTAAAAGAGGATTTACTTTCAACTTATTTACAAGAGTATGAAGCAGATTTGTGAGAAATGCAGTTATGTTAAGAGGGTGAGAATGACAGAGAAAAGAAAAAATAATAATGTTTAAGTGTTTGGTACAACTATTTAATCTAATGGTTATTATTAATGGTCCACCATGAACCATTTAGTTCACTCTAGACATCACCATTGAATATATAAGTCGTTGATGTGAGAATTAACCACTTAAACTTGTTGTATTTAGTCATATTTGTTGTGATTCAAACAATTTTAAAAAAGGTCGAGAAAATATTAAAATTTCAAGAGAAAGAGATGATATAAATGTATATTAATAATGGTGGGTCTCTTTCTCTACATCTTCTAGTAACTCTGTTCATGTTAATCCCAACAACTCTAATCTATGTACAAAATCTTTCTCCCAACAATACATGTATACTTTGCAAATTTTTTGCACTACTGGTTTTCTCTCACCACTAGCATTTGAAACAAATTTTTTTAAAATTTTTTCTGTCATGTTCCCTCCAAGAGATGAGGTAATGTTATCTTCCCACAGTTAGAGGGATCCAGCTTCCTGAATTGATCACAAATTTGCATTACATCTTTGTCTTGTATTTTTCCCATCTCTTTCAGCTTGAAGATCACATATTCCGACTTACTGGAAACAAATCAATTAAATTTCTAGTGAGAAAATAATCTTAAAAAACATACAATCAACAAAAATAATAATTGAATAATGCATACACATTATTGAATCCTTTATTCAATGTCACACTCATACTTTGCCCCAACTTGTTTACTGTCATGCATAGAAAGTGACTTTGCCAATCAAATGTCTGCTAGTGTGATTAAACAAGACTAAAAAATAATCCCATCTAAGCTAGCTTAGTTAAATAAATTCAAATTATGTCTTCTTATGACTAAGAATATATTGATATATATCTAGAAATCATGATTGGTGACCAATGATTATAGCTAATTGTAATTTTTTAAGAGAAAATAAACTTAATTAGAATATCCCAGTTATGGGCATCCAAGGTTGTAGTTGTATCTACTAGTTTGTCTACCACATGCTACTAGAGTAGATGGTGTACCTCCCACCCTGTTATTTAATTTTTTTACTTTATGGATGCAGGCCTAAATTTTTAACATAAATTTTACAATTTTAGGCTTTAAAAGTGCAAAGCCTACAGTCCTGCCCAACCCTCGATTATTTTGGGACGGACCATAACTTTAGTCTCGCTCCCTCAATAATGTAAGCCCCACCCCGCCTCTTTTTTTTGGGCTTTTGCAGAGCAGGCCTTAAGGGGTGGCATGCCTGTTTACCACCCCTAGCTAATTTATTCTCGCAAAGAATAGTCTTGTTGGTCTTGAACTCAATAATCAACTATACTCTTCAGAAAAGTTGCAAAAGATTTTTCCGCAATTGCAATTGTAGCCACCAAATCAAGGCATTTTTTTTTCTGTTTCACTAACAGCATCGAGAATATAATTGAGGCCGCACCAGCCGTATTTGACCATAGTTTTCTAAATAACAAGCACTGCAATGCGACCGAAATGCAACCTTGCTACCACAGTTATAAACTACTTATACTAATGATAAAAAGTGTAAATTCCCATGGTTCTAAATTGCAGTCTCAACTCAATTATGATATGAAGCAGACCATGAATCATGAATTTGTCCGCAATTGCAGCCATATGATCGATCGGCTGTATATAACAGTCCATGATAATGCAACAAAATGCATACAAATACATCCGATCAATATAGCTGCAATTGCATTTGCAATGCTATAGCAGAGATCTTCAAAATCCTTTATACTATTGCATTGCAGCCACAATTGCGATTACGAACCACGATTTACAACTATATGCATTAGAAATTAGACCTAAAACAAAAAAGAGCAAACAAGTTTTGTTATATTACCTAATAAAACCAGTATTGTTGATATCAGCAGCAAGCCAATCTTCAATAGTAATCTCTCTCTGCAAAACCATCTTAGCCAATCTCCTATGTCTCCTATCAATCCTAGCCTCAGCCAAATACAAAAAAGCCCTAGCAACCATCAAAGTTGAAAACAAGAGCCAAATCGCCGCAAACAACCTCCCCGGAAGCGTCTTAAACGCCTGATCCCCATACCCAACCGTTGTAACCGACATAACCGCCAAATAAACCGAATCAACCCAATCCAAGCCCTCCACAAAACACAAAACCAAACTCCCAACACCAATACAAAGAACAACAACCCCAAGTGCTAATCCAACCTTCAGCCTAATCCTCATCCTCCCTTTTGCAACATCCACAATGTAATCCCTAGCTGAGAAACCCTCCCTAGCACCCATTTGAAGACCTGTTAAAATAGTGTTTTCTTGCAAATCTAAAACGAAATTTACAAGGCCGCTTAGGAGTATGTCTATGAAACCGAAACCTACTAAAACGAAGACGCATGCGAAGAGTTTTGTTACTGGGGTCATTGGAGCTATGTCACCGTAACCGATAGTGCACATGGTGACTATGCAGAAGTAGAGTGCGTCGACGATAGGGTGGGTTTCTATGCCGGAGAAATGGGTTGTGTTGAAAGAGTAGATGGTTACGCCGATGGAGAGGTAGATGAGGAGAAGCCAAATGCCTTGGCGGATGATGGAGTTGGTTTGAGGTTTGGGGAGATGGGGTTGGTTGGTGGTGGGGGGTTTTAGGTTTGAGAGAATGAACATGGCCGGTGCGGTTTTGCAGCGGCTGAGTTTTTTGTGTTTGGGAGAGGATGGTTGTTGGTGGTGGTGGGAAGTGAAGTTGCATGATTGAATTTCTGATGGTTGTTGTGGTGGTGGTTGTGGTGGGTGTATGGTGGCGAAGTCGTTGAAGGATTTAGAAGAAGTGAGAGGTGAATTTTGACGGTTTATTTGAAGGAAGGGATCATTTTCCATGGAAAGGAGAAAGAGGAGATGAAACGGGTGAGAGAGATGAGATGAGATTTGTGTGTGGAGTTGGAAGTGTGTTTGGGAAGACTGACATAGATTTTGGTTTTTGAGTTATGAGGAGGGATTGTTAGTTGTGTGGGACCATGCCACGTCTGAAGATCACAGATAACAGGTGATTCTAGAATCAGATTCTCTATTGTTTGTCTCTAACTCTCTTTTAACTTTAGGTATAGTATCAATGAGGGATCCGACTTCGATAATTTTGAGGTGGAAAAGTCACATAATTGGCTCAAAGTTATGTGACTTTTCCATCTCAAAATTATTGAAATCAGATCCTATGAATGAGGTGCTTTTTTAAAGTGTGTTTGTGGGTATTTACGTGAATTTGAAGGGTATAGACTTACGATTGGATTGTTCTCCATTGTGAAAATCAGAGTCGACAAATTGTTGTTTCTACATGTCGTGATTATGGATAATAAAACGTCGCCCTAATCTATGTTATTTTAGCTTTGTTGAAATTCTGACCAACACACCGTATTTCTGTTGGGTTAGAATATGGAGTAAGAAAATAGTCTAGATAGGTGTAAAGGGTGTCGCTCATTTCCCCTATGCGGTGGGAGGCACCTCGTCTTTTTCTAAACTCATAAAGAATATACTGGAGGATGACCGAAAGAACCTATGACTTACAAGAGAATAAGAAAATTTGCGTCACACTATGCTAAGAAGAAACTTAAAAGTTGTAAACCAGGAGATAAAGAAGACAAGTCAACTTATTAGGCAAAGTCCACTTATCTCATCTGAGAAAGGATATAAGTTAGACGATATCTTAAAATTATTGCTAACCAAGTGAAAAATCTTTATCCGTACTTCAGATACAAAGTCTAGATAAAGACTCACTCCAACAAAAGTCCATGCGAACTTAAAAACCTTTGGCACAATCGGCTTCAGCAAGAACTATATTAAGCACTTCATTCTTTAAAGGGTTGCAAAAAAATACTCCCCTATTTAAAGGGTAGTAGTAAAACACTCCCTTATTTTAAGTGTCATAGTAAAACACTCTCATATTTAAAGGGTTGTAGTAAAACAATCCCCTATTTAAAGGGTCGTAGTAAAACACTCCCTCTTTAAAATGGTCACAGTAAAACACTCTTCTATTTAAAGGGTTGTAGTAAAACACTCTCCTATTTAAAATGTCGTAGTAAAACATTCTCTTATTTATGGGGTCGTAGTAAAACACTTTCATATTTAAAGGGTCGTATTAAAACACTCTCATATTTAAAGGGTCTTAGTAAAACACTCCATTATTTAAAGGATCGTAGTAAAACACTTCCCTCATTAAAGTATGACGACGAAAACGATTCGAGTTCTATTAATCATTCGTAAAAAATACTCCTCATACGAAGAGTTGAGTAATGAATTAGATCTGAGTCCATACTCAAAAGCCCCAAAACTAAGTGAGCTTCACGACTAAGTCAGGTTACTACTCGTACCCAATAGTTTGTAATCAAACTAAATTCCTAGAAGCCTCAAGAATAAGATATTCAGCCATGGCCCGCCTTCAAGACGCAAAGGACTCGAAACCAAACGGTTAGTCTCGGAGAGGCAATTCCCAAAATATAATAAATGGATTTCGCTTGGGGTTTATTATCCAAAGTTATGGGTAAACATATGGATACTTAACCAAGTCTTAAAACGCTTGGGGCTTAGAAAGTCAAAATTATCACAATATATATCCAGATAAATAACAAGCAGTCATAATGGTTTGCTTATAGATCATCGACCCGAATTTATGAAAAAAGGAAAAGTACTCGTCCTCATACTCTAACAATTACTCCTGTGGACATCGGGCACGAGAAAATTGGCATGTGTATAGATCATGTCCAAGTATTTGGTGCTGGTAACAATAACGAATAGGCAAAAGTCGATAATCAAAAGACATTTTTTTACTCCATACGCCTCAAGCTCAAATCGAACAAAATTTCCCAATTACATCACAACCCGGACAAAATAATTCACTTTAGTTGACTTGGTACTCAGAGGACTTCGCATATATCCCGACATAAGCATTTGAGGATAAAAATAACAATGAAGTGAAATTATAATCCACGTAAGGCTTTGTTTGGCAAAGGTGTTCATAAAAATCTCTTATGAACATCTAAGAACCAACCGAGTTATGTGCTAACGATTGAACCCACTGGGGCTTCTATGTATGAACAACCAAAAATATTTTCGAGCTTGTCGTATCCGGACACTTCACTCCTACGAACTTCGTGTTCGGGGGACTTAGTATATACCCTAGAATATGTTTATAAAAATTGGGATGGAGGAAGTCGATTAGATCCTTTCTCAAAAGCCAGGCATATACGAATAAACTCAACAGTTGAGATATAACTATTTTGGTCACAAAGGTATATTAAGACAAACTCAAAAAGCTTGGGGCTTATAAAACATACTCGTGTCTGAGGAGGCTTAGCTTATACACCCCAAAATATTTTTATCTAAGCTAGGTTGTTAACTCGTTTAATGCCCCAAGTGGCTCGTACAATTGAAAAGCCTAAAGTATGATAGATTTCGGGTTAATGTGAGGACCTCAGTCCAAACTAACTCAAAACATGGGGTAAACGAACACTAACTTAATCGGTGGCCAATCAAAAAGGTTGAAATTATGAAACATCTTGTAAAAATGTTGATTGTAGATTCCAGTAAGATTAAATACAAGTATTCGACATAAGAATTGGGTTGTAAAAGTCAATAATGAATAAGTAAAAATTGAATTTATAAATCGCATGGGGTTATACATTATGTATGCTTAGAACCTACCAAATTCAACGACTTCAAACTCGTTGAGATCCACTAGGGGCTCTTCGACTTCCCAAGGTGTAGCATTATGCCAAGTGCTGCAACGAACATATGTCATGGACCAATCAAGATTCTTCGGTTTCCTTTATAGCCATTATTTTTAATTGGAAATGCTTTTTATAAGTCCATGACACATCATTCAGTCAGGAAAAGGTGCTTGTAAAAATCACTCAAGTATGATAGACATGGGATAAAACATCAGACTTCTTCTGTCAGAACACCTCGTTCCTTCGAATATTGTGATTAGGGGGCTTATGAACAGTTCGAATATTTTTATCCCGACCAGGGTGAGACTTCGGCAAATAGGGAGATTTTGGCCAATGTCGAGGTATATCCGAGGATGGATCCGATTCCACAACTAGGCATCATTTGAGTACGCCAACCACAATTATCAAGAGTCATTACAAGTAAGGCCTTAATCCATGGGGATCAAATAGGCCGTACGAGACCGAAGCATAAGGAAAGAAAAGATCAACTTAAGGATGAGGCAAATTTTACAAACACTTATTGAATATGTTTACAAGAAATTTAATATGCGGTTGCGCTTATTAGGCCATAAAGCCTTCTAATAGTGATTGTTTGGAGAAAAAGGAAGAGGGCCTTTTTAAAGGTTCGTTTGAGATAGGAAAAAGGAGAAGACACAATACAAAAAAACTCATAGAGGGGCTTCCACCGAAAGAATAAGCAAGACATCTTCTCTGAGTCAATAAGAATTACCATCATAGCACTCGAATCCCCAAAATTATCTGAAACACACACCTATAGACCATTTGAGACTCTCCTTATTCCTATAAAGAAGTTACACGTTAAGTGTTTTCGTAAGAACAAGATTATTTAACATGGAACTCTTAAGACACTTTCTCACATTTTAAGAACAAGTATTTAGAGGTGACAAATAGACACGAGTGTCCAATCTATATAAGTCTATCATGACAAAATCCGCCGAAGTAAAAGATTAAACAAAGTAAAAAAAAAATGGTACGCTCATCAAAAGACGGGACGCATAGTAGAACATGCTCAATCACCTATAAAGCTCAAATTGACCCAAAAAAAAAAATCATGTTTGCGTTGTTTAAACTCACACTCACCAACAAAAAAAAAACACATAGCAGCAACCATAATTCAACCCGTTTTACCACCTCTACATATTTTCCTTACATATATTTATATGTGTTCCAAATAATTTAATAGTATACGACCTAACAAATTTTGAATAGATTCTCTAAGCTATCTAAAAAATTCAATTGCCTCTGACTTACTCTTAATATAAATATTGTTTCCACGAACAAATTTATATTCATGCATTATTCCATCTATTGTACAACTCTTAACCAACTCTTAACATAGGTTATTGAAATTAGAACGGGGTAATACTCAAATAGGTTGAAGAGAGGGTGCTTGGGAATGTGGCATTTATGAGATAGAGGTAATATGACATTTTTTTATTGAATAAAAAATTTATGCAATTTAAAAAAATAAATTGAAATAACACTTAACATGGGACCTTGAATTGTGATTGTTAAGAGTTTTGGGAACATGGAATTAAAAGAGAATACGAATGAAATGAATCAAAAGAAACAAGAAAGAGATTGAAGCTTACATGGAAAAATATGAGATGGGAAATTTGGAGAAAAAAATGTACATTTATAGGAAATATATATATATATATATATATATATATATATATATATATATATATATATATATATATATAAACGTGCTTATTTTATATTTTAAAAAAAAGTATGAATGTGCTTAAAGTAAAAGAGAGACCCCTTTGCTTGAGTTGCTTCAAAGATCCCAATGGAAACATGTTATACAAAAGCAAACATGTTATACACTTCATTTTAACTGTTCAAAAAACATAAAGTATAAAATATGTAAGGCAAGAATTAGACTTGAGGGAATAGTATAAGGTCCTAAACAAAAATTTAACTTGAAGGCCAATAAACTCAAGCTTAAAGTATGCAAATTTAATCATCTATAAACAATGCCTATCCACAATGGATCATGAAATCATACAAATTAAACACTCTTACCAAGCCATTCTTTGGATTTTATTCTATAGAGATTATCATGGCGATGTCTGTGATTAGAACAAAACGAGACCTAGTTAAACCTGCCAAGGAGACACCACTGGTCACGCTAGACTTGTCGGTAATCGACAAATTACCTGTTCTAAGATGCAATGTTAAGACCTTGCATGTGTTTAGATATGGCCCTGAAGCAACAAGGGTTGTAAGAGAGGCACTGTCCCTAGCACTTGTTCCCTACTACCCTCTTGCAGGACGGCTCAAAGAGTCTAAACCACGGTGCCTCCAAATCGAATGTTCAGGTGATGGTGTGTGGTATGTTGAGGCATCAACTGATTGCAGACTACACTCTGTCAATTACTTTGATGAAATAGAGTCTATTCCGTATGGTAATCTTCTTCCAGATGATATTCCGGAGATCGAACATATCGACCCCCTTGTGCAAATGCAGGTATCATTTTACAAACTTCATGAAAGGCTTGTTTAACTAGTTGTACCATACATGACAATAGTGTCCTCTATTTCCATAAGCTATGCCAATATTAAATAAATAGAAATTGAATGCAAACACTAAAAGGAGTATCATTCCAAAAAAATGTCAAGATCAATAATAAAAGAAACAAATTGGAGGAACTTAAAGATTAAACACCAGAATTTGCTAGAATCAGAATGCTTAAACCTTTACATTAAAGAATGGCTTGTTCTGGCTTAGTTAATGTCGGCACAACAAACTCTTACATGAATTTAGTGAGACAACTAATTAAAAGTTTGAAACAATATTAAAGCAACACATGCATAGTTTAAATTTGTCGTTATTTTTATGAATCTTGACAGTTGTTTACTCATTTGGTGATAAGAAAAATCTTGTTTCAGGTGACACAATTTGGGTGTGGGGGTTTTGTGATAGGCCTAGTATTCAGCCATAGCATTTGTGATGGCCTTGGCGCTGCACAATTTCTGAATGCAGTTGGGGAATTCGCTAGAGGACTTGACAAACCCACCTTTGAACCAGTGTGGTACAGGAACTTCTCTCTCTCTCCTCAAACACATGCATTGCCAAAACCACCTCTAACAGGTCCACCTAAAATGCCACACTACAAGCTAGAGCATTCTAACATAGACGTGACTCTGGATCAAATCAACAGGCTGAAAAAACAGTTTCAACAAGTAACTAGGCGAGGTTGTTCTACCTTTGAAATTGTTGCTGCCTTGTTTTGGAGCAGCAGAACAAGAGCCATTAATTTTGATCCCAATACCCAAGTGAAGCTTGTGTTCTTTGCAAATTGTCGACACCTCATAGACCCTCCTCTACCCAATGGTTTCTACGGAAACTGTTTCTTCCCAGTGACAGTTACAACTTCATGCAAGTCACTTGGAAACACAGCGAACATCATTGAAGTGGTAAAGCTTATCCAAGAAGCAAAGGCCAAGTTACCTTTAGAGTTTGTTAAGTACTTGAAGGGTGACCATATAAAATGTGGCAATGAGGATGAGGAGGACCCCTTTGCACCTTCACCGAATTACGCCACACTCTTTATGTCTGAGTGGGGGAGGTTGGGATTCGACAATGTGGACTATCAGTGGGGTCCACCTGTAAACGTGGTCCCCATTCAAGGCTCTGTCATTGTACCAGCTGGCATTGTGCGCTCGCTGCCACTCCCAAATAGAGGGATTCGTTTGGTTACATGGTGTGTCGAGAAGACACATCTCCTTCCCTTCATTGATCAAATTCATGGTCTTATAAATCAGCAACTGTTATAAGCTTCACCATGCCAGATTCTAAATGTCTCTGTCTTTTTAATGCATAAGAGTGAGATATTACTATCAAATATAATAAGTTTAGTCGGTTTGGGTCAGGAAACTAAAATGCAGTTTCTGTGGTTTTTATTTTTGTAATATATTCTCTTTTCAAATAAGGTGTATATTCTATATGCAGCCATTCTCAATCTCGTTGGAAATCATAGTTATGCATGGATCAATAACCTTCAACTATAAATCTAGTTTTACTATAATAGGCATATGAGTAGCCAGAATCATAAATTCTCGTCTTACAGATATCAAACTACAAGTCGTCATCACTTTCGTCACTATATGAAACAAGGCCAGTTAGGCCAACTTCATTTGACTTATCTGCTATGCCATTCAATGGTTGTACTGACTCTAAAGGCTTACTCTTATCATTCACAGTAGTAATCCCTGCTTTTGAAACTTCTTTAGTATTTGTTTCATCCACCTTGGCTTTTTTAGCTTGAGGCTTGACTTTTATAATCATGCTTAATGGGCGAGAGGCTGGATTCTTCTTTCCAACAGCAGGCTTTTCTTCCTGCCAGAGAAAATGGATTGAATAACATACAGAAAAACAACAATATAATGTTGGTCAGAGTGTAACTAGATTTGTATCTCTTAAGCAAGGTCTCGAATTTGATTCCAATTTTAGAAATACTATGATCCTTTAGAAATACTATGATCCGAACAATGCAATAATAAAAGAGTTTAATTACACTAGTCAGTAGTCACTGACAAGTGACTAAGTGAGGACAAAAACTAAAGAGGTGAAAGGCTTTTGTGTTAGTGGCCATTGCTGCACAAACGGGAGTGGGAGCCTGGGAGCCTGAAGGGGTTTGTTTTTGCAGCTCTTTAATTCGTTAGGGTTGGACTAGTTATATACTACTATTAGTTTGATCAGCTAACCACTTTTTTTTATCAGTCTACTTAGTATTTAGGAAATTATGGCATCACTCTATTGTGACTGTGTCAGCCATAGGATCATTATAAATTATGGCTTCTTTTCAAGTCTTGGATGAATAAACACAGCAAATGTACCAAATGATGATATGCAATTTAGAGAGAATAGGAGGTTATAATCTACTAACCTACTATCAAAAAGAAGAACCTTAATTTGGGAGCTTTAAAAACCACATAAACAACAAAAAGTCACTCAAACTATGAAGTTATAGAAAATACAACTACATGAAGGACAAAATACTAGAATAGAAACATGTTGGTATGAATGTCAATTGATGATGGTGGTGGTCAAACCAAGGTCGACTAGTTTTCAAAGATCTAATTCTGCACATGATAGACTTTGATATTGGCTGATTATGTAAAGATGTTAGCAAAGGAATCGGGATAGCAGAGGCAACACTACTGCATGGAGTTGTAATCATTAATGCACTATATTCATCATAAAAACTGTCAGCAAAAGAAAGAAAATCCGCTGACCAACCTGGATTGCAAGTACGGGGGCTTTTTCCTTAATTTCAATCACAGTGTTGGACTGCACTGCTATTGCCGCCTGAGATCAACATACAAAAGCATACAGAAACAAAAATCAATGACTAAGTAATGGACACATGATGATAAGCTCAGCTCGCCTTAGAAAAAATTCCAAAATTATTTGAGAGAAAATATAACTGTACAAAAGAGGAATTTGTATATAAAAAAAAAATTAAAAAAAAAAGTTGTTATCATACAGTAATTGTTATGACTTAACTTGAAAGCTACGCAGCTGTTGGGCTTCCTCATCTGCCACTTTTTGTTCATATTCCTTTCTTGACTGAAGAGTGGATAAAACACATCTTTTATGTTAGAAAGAAGAACAAACACTTTCATAAGCTTTGCATCAACAACTTATTCATTCATTTATTTTGTTCTCGTAATGTTAAAGCTGGTCAAATTGTTTCCAAAAATTAATAAATAATCAGATAAAATTCCATAATTCATACTCTCAGGTCCCAGACATGTAAATCCTATCAAACAAATGCCGTAATAAGAAAAACAGAAACTTACTGCTTCATAACCATCAAGAAATTCAGTCTCGTCTTCATCTAAAGCTTTGGGAGGTCCTATGATAAACACCAACAAGTCAAAATTTAACCAAGATTACTACAAAAGGAAACTGTGTAGAAAAGAGAAAAAGTAAGGAGGCAACGTCTGCCCATCTCAAAAGGTACAGTCAGGAACCAAAACTCAAGGGAAAATGAGCAAAGCTCTAATATTTTACATGATACATTTAGTATGATGCAGAATGAAACGGCGGGTCCCTTCATCTAATGTCTCTGCGCAACTATCAACGGAGAAAAAGCCCGATATTGTAATCCAAACAAATGTTGACAAACAATTCATGATAATAAATCATAAATGTGAGTTGAATAACACTCACTATGTTTAAACCTTTCATTAAATTCAGCATCCTTCTTATCCTTATTCTCCTTCAGAATCTAAGAAAACCCAAAGCTTAACGAGTAAGTAATAATTTTCTGATAATCAAAAACGGAGAAATGAAAAAGCGAACCTCGAAGAGAGGTCTGTCCCTGTGGGCAGTACCGTCTTCAACACGTTCGCCTCTTGTTTTCTTGGATTCAAGCAACTGTTATTACAAAAGAAAAGAAGTAAAGAATTAGGTGAGGAAACCCTAATTTGGAGAAATTGAAGCGTGAGTTAACTTACTTGCTCTTCGGAGACGAAGTTCATCATTCTGATGGGACGGGCTGATTCTTCGTCCATGGTTTACAGACTTGCGAGGTGCCAATGCGAAACAAAATGGAAGACGGTGTGGACAGAGACGGTTGCACAGTATCACTTATGGTGCGTTGTGTTTCAGAGAGGGGAAGGGAGAGCTATTGAAACAGTTTTCCTTTTACTAAATATCGACGAAATATTTTTTTTAATATACATATAAAAAATTCATATTTATTAAAAATATATAATAAAATTATACAAAATATAATAGTAAATTTGATAAATGTTAGATATACATGTAAATTTAAATTGAATTACTTAATGTTAAAATAAATTGAATCTATTAAGTAATTTTTTAAAAAGACTTGTGACATGGTGAAAGAAAAAGAATTTACATTTTAAAATAATGATAATAATTTGATTGTGACTCGTAAGATAAAAAGTTAGTTGTGTGGATGATATATAGTATTATTCAATTTCATAAAATATTTTTTAATTTTATTAAAATTAAATAATATATTAATTATTATTGTCAGTGATATTAAACAAATAGAAAAGATAAAATATAAGTTTAAAATGAGATATTTAATTGTGAAAGAATCAATTATATTAAAATTTAAATGTATTAAATAATCATATAAAATGAAAAGGAGAAGAGAAAAAAAAGAGAAAGCAGTGTAAAATGGAAGGAAAAAAAAAGTTTTTTAATTTGGACCAATGAGAAGTTGACAATTGGTGCATGAAATGAGAAAAATTGAAAAAATTAAGGGTTATTTTGTTAGTTACTAAAATATTCAAAGTGTGTTGAAATTTTTTTATTTAGAAAATGGTAGTTTGGACAATTTCTTAGTATATGTTAGATAGTAGATTTTGATCAACAACTTCAAGATTTTATAATATTCAATATTTTGATAAGTGAATTCTCGTTAATATTCAATATTTTGATCAGTAACTTTATGTCTCGTTAATATTCAATATTTTGATTAGTAACTTTATGTTCTCGTTAATATTCAATATTTTGATTAATAACTTCATGTTTCCGTTAATATTTAATATTTTGATCAGTAGCTTCATGTCCCGTTAATATTAAATATTCTGATCAGTAGCTTCAAGATTTTATTAATACTCAATATTTTGATCACTAAATTCATGTTCTCTTTAATATTAAATATTTTAATCAGTAAAGTCATGTCCCGTTGACATTCAATATTTTGATCAGTAACTTTATATTCCCATTAATATTCAATATTTTGATCAGTAACTTCATGTTTATGTTAATATTCAATATTTTTATCAGTAAATTCATGTTCTCGTTAATATTCAATATTTTGATCAGTTACTTCATGTCCTATTTAATATCTTGATCAGTAATTTCATGTTACCGTTAATATTCAATAATTTGATCAGTAAATTTATGTTTTCGTTAATATTCAATATCTTGATCAGTAACTTTACGTTCATGTTAATCAAGGTTTTAAAAAACTGTAACGGTCACGTCGTAGTCGCATAAAAACTTTTGCGATTTCGATCGGTACATATGTAGTGTGGTCGTCACGGTGTAATATTAATAAATGACATATTTTTTCTGTGTTTACATTTGTAGCACAACAAAAGTGAACAACTTGAATATTCATCACTATTTTGTCTTCAAATTAAAACTATTCAACTTCTTAAAAGGTAAAGGAATGAAAAAATAGAAAACGTGTGGGGAGGCTGCAAAAGATACATTAAACATTTACTCTTTGGACTTTATGACATATTAAGATAATTAATTTAATGTTATTTTTCAAAATTAAAAATTAATTTGTAACATTAATGACATTTGTTTTTTATTTAAATGTCGAAGATACCTTACTCCAAAGTTTAATATATATATAGTGAGAGGAGGAATCAAATTACACTCGAAGAGTTACACCATGAGTTACACTCGCTCAAAAACGTTATTTCGAATTAATATTTTTTTAAAATCAACTATTGGATTGAAACATACTACATATAGATCACTAGTGCGTATACCCGTGCGAGGCACGACTTTAATTTGTATTAGTTTAAATAATTATGTCTATTACATATAAAATAATTATATTTCGAATATCTAATTAAAATAATAAAATAGAGATAATTTAATTAAAAATTAAAATTAAAATAATATAATAATATTTTTTGTCTTATTAGTTTCATTTTTTAATACAATATTTTATCGAAATTATAATTATTAAATAATAATTTTAGAAGAAATTATAATTTTATAAAAATTATAAATCACAAAATAAATTTATAGTAAAATATATATATTTTTTAAAATATAGTATTTACTATTAATATAGATATATTTGTTTTATTTAAATATAAAATGATTATTTATTATAAATATATATTTTTTTTCATATTAATATCAACAGAGATATTAAGTATATTAAAAAATAAATAAATAAAAAAAATATTAAATCCTTTATAAAAAATAATTTCCACAAATAGTGACACATATGTCTAACTGAAACGTGTGAGAATGAGAAAAGTTAATCTAGAAACGGAATAGAAAGTATTTATTTTATAATTTATTTTTTAAAATAATCTTTAAATATAATAATTATTAAATATACTAAAATAAAAGTATCATTAATTATAATTCTAATATTTTTGAAAGATTAATCTTTGCAATTGCTCAAAGGAGATTGTTATAAAATATTATTTATATTATAAAAAATTTAAAAAATATATATTTACAGATTAATTTTATTTATGTGATCATAAAATAATTATGATTTGTTTATATTAACATATACTTTCAATGTCATTTAATTCATATATTACTTATGATTTGTTTTATTTAAATATTATTAGTTATTTATACTATTTATTAGCAATAAATATTCAAATAACTTTTTTGACATGTTATTTATGCAATTTATCTCATCAATCTCTAATATGCACTATTACATTTAAGTAATATTATTTTGAGATGTTGAAGAATATTAATTAATTATTTTAATTCCTAATTTGTAATATATATATATATATTTCATTAAAACTTAGTATTTATAAATATTATTTTAATTGTATAAACAATAATAATAACAATTATTTTAATTTACTCATTAATTAAAAATTTTAACATTTAACAAGAATTTGAAGAAAAAAAAACTCTAAACATAGAAAATGCGCTTAAATTAGAATAAATATTTATTTCAAAAAAGGCTTAAAATATAATAAATCATTTAAACCAAAAAAATATCATATTATAAATTTTGTTTCATCGTTCACTTTAACATTTAATTTATAATTCAATTATAAATCCAACACATTAAATAACAATGATTAATATTAACAAAAATTTATTAGTTTTAAAAATCATGTACAAAATATTTAATATATTACTATAAATTTAAAATTTAATAATAAATATTTTCATATTTTGACCTCTAAATAGATTTGATAAATATGTGCTTACATATATCTTTTTTCCTTTTTTAGGTGGATTTTTCACGTCGACATTTTGTTTAAAATATAAATAAAAATAATAATTTTATGTATCATAAAAAATTATTTATTCAGCAAACATAATTATCTCATGTTTTTAATAAAAATAAATATTTGTATCATTTTTTAATATAAATCTTAACATTTTATCATTAAAAAGTAATAATAATGTTCATTTGAAATATAATTTCATATGTCATTTATAATGATAATAATGCTATCAATAAGATGAATTCTTTAAAAATAATTTGTACTTATGTAAAATTAAATTTAAAAATTAAAGAAATATTTTTTTGTTATTTATTAAATTTAAAATAAAAATAATTTATCTTAAATAATTATCTAAATAAAAAAATCAATAAAACAAAATTATACTTAATAGATTAAATAGTCTTTTATAGAAACAAAATATTTATACCATTTTTCAAAGGCATGTCAAGTAGAAAATATTGAAGTATGGGCAATTCTTCGAACAAAAATTATAAAAATTTAGTTAATATTTGTTCCAAACATGATCACCAAATGAGTTAACTTGGAAAACACAGGAACCACCCCATACATTTGCAACAGTAATGAAAACACATTAGACATTGAAAACACATTAGACATTTGAATAAGATATAGTAATGAAAAGGCGATGAGAGATTCATGTAAGACTAAAGAGATCCATGTAACCTTCAATAATAAGGTATGCTTTTGCTTTTAAAAGCGAGTTTTATGCATAGCACAAGAATACTGACTTCAACATATTCTATATGCGCTCAAGTTAACCGACACTTTTGAATGATATTGTAATGTCAACCAAGAGCAAATCGCAATTCGTTATCGACGTAGAGCTGCAAGTACATAAATAAATAAGAATTAGTTTTTGAAATCAATTTAAATTTACACAGTTAAAATAGCAGCAGGTATAGAACTTTTATAAGTTGTCGAAAATCTCGCCATAAACAACATTTATAGTGTTCGCACACGGATTTTCTTCATCATCTAAAATAAGAATCTTCAATCCTTTTCTTGACTTTACACTCGAAACAGCCACATATAGCTGGCCATGAGTGACTCAGATTCAAGAAATCTTGACTCTGAAGCATCCTTCATATAGCTAAATGGTTGAGTAGGTGATCCAATGTTATCGCTAATAAGAAAGAAATAAGAAAGAAAAAAGTAATAATCAATTATTAACTTTCAGAAACTTCAGAAGACTTAATTATACAAATTGAAAGATATGTGAATCAAAAAAGTATTTACTTCAGCTTTAAAGAATCTGCCTCGGGTATGTTTGGATTGAACAACAGTTTGGTACAATTCATTGCATTCTGCATCTGGATTTTTCCATTATACAATTTGACTTTCAAAAACTGAGCAAGAAGAACAACATTGTCGGGATTTTAGGTATGCATCAAGTTCATCAACATATGGTCCAAACAGCGTACAATCAAGCTTAATCAAGCTTCATCCTACAAGAAACCAATTTTTCCATTATACAATTTGACTTTCAAAAACTGAGCAAGAAGAACAACATTGTCGGGGTTATCAGATTTTAGGTATGCATCAAAGTTCATCAACATATGGTCCAAACAGCGTACAATCAAGCTTAATCAAGCTTAATCCTACAGGAAACCAATTAATTCAAGCTTAATCAAGCTTCATCCTACAGGAAACCAATTAATTCAAAAGTTATTGGATTGTAACTCTAACTGCATAAAAAATTATATAAGTTTTTAATCATATGACTTACCCATGGGATTGTAACTCAATAACCTTAAACTTAGTAGTAGACCCTTTCACGTCCAACAACCGACAAAATGGCCACAACATCTATTACATAGATTAGACAAATTAGATGATGATATAATTGAATAATAAGACAATAAAAAACAAATAGAATATTTGTTTTGAATTAAATAAAAGTTTTACCAATCAAGTAGTCCATATCAATTTTCCCAACAATCTCTGGGAAGGACACAAATGAGTAAGGGGTTACTGTTTAGAAAATTGTAGTTTGGGCAAATTCTTAGTATATGTTAGATAGTAAATGTTGATCAATAACTTCAAGATTTTATAATATTCAATATTTTGATAAGTAAATTCATATTTTCGTTAATATTCAATATTTTAATCACTAACTTTATGTCTCGTTAATATTCAATATTTTGATTAGTAACTTTATGTTTCCATTATATTCAATATTTTGATCAGTAACTTCATATTTCTGTTAATATTTAATATTTTGATCAGTAACTTCATGTCTCGTTAATATTAAATATTCTTATCAGTAACTTCAAGATTTTATTAATACTCAATATTTTGATGAGTAAATTTATGTTCTCTTTAATATTAAATATTTTAATCAGTAATTTCATGTTCCGTTGACATTAAATATTTTGATCACTAACTTCATGTTCCCATTAATATTCAATATTTTGATCACTAACTTCATGTTTATGTTAATATTCAATATTTTTATTAGTAACATTATGTTCTCGTTAATATTCAATATTTTGATCAATAACTTCATGTCCTATTTAATATCTTAATCACTTCATGTTACCGTTAATATTCAATAATTTGATCAGTAACTTCATATTTTCGTTAATATTCAATATCTTGATCAGTAACTTTATGTTCATGTTAATCAAGGTTTTAAAAAACGGTAACGGTCGCGTAAAGATTTTTGCGATTTCGGTCGGTACATGTGTAGTGTGGTCGTCGTGGTGTGAATTAACCACGGTTTTGTTCTTCAATATAGAAAACGGTGATAACATATCAATATGTACCAAAACAGTTTTGTCGCGGTGGTATTCGCGGTCGTAGACCTTTTTTTAAAACCTTGATGTTAATATTCAATATTTTGACCCGTAAGTTAATATTCGCGTTAAATTTTGCAATGAGACATATATGACACACATGTGTACAAAAGCCAACAAATATCTTTTATAAATTTTAATTTGTTATATGTAACATTGTATAAATAAATATATTTTAATATTAATAAATGGCATATTTTTTATGTGTTTACATTTGTAGCACAACAAAAATGAACAACTTGAATACTCATCACCGTCTTCCAATTAAAACTATTGAACTTATTAAAAGGTAAGGAATGAAAAAAAATAGAAAACGTGTGGAGAAGGCCGCAAAAGATACATTAACCATTTACTTTTATTGGACTCTATATAATTAATTTAATGTTATTTTTCAAAATTAAAATTTAATTTGTAACATCAATGGCATTTGTTTTTTAAAATTCAAAGGCTATTAAAAAAGAAGCATGGTAAAATATTTCTTTTCTTTTTTCAGATGACCAATCCTTCCATATATATTTATCTAATCAATGTCATATATTTTTAAAAATATATATAATTTTTCTCTCATGAATAATAAATTTCATATACATTTATAGGTAATGTCAAATTAAAAAAAAATACGGGAATCTACACTGAAAAAAATAAAATATTATTTTTAATTAATACTATTTATATTTAAAATAATATTCACTATTAAAAATTTGATCAGTGAGTAGTACTATTTATATTTACTATTAAAAATTTACTATCAAATTGATACTATTTGAAAAAATAATTTCTTTTAAGTTTTAAATTAATTTTCCATTGTTTTATTAATTTTATTTAAATTATATTATATTAAAATCACTTAAAATAATATTCAAAATACACATAATTTTTTATATAAAAAAGTTATAATTTATAAAAAATAAGTAGAAAATGTAAAATAATTTAATTGGAATACACCGATAGTGTAAAAAAGTTTTATACCGTCAATGAATCATGATCGTTAGATTGTAAATAATATGAGAAGAACAAATTAAAGAACATACGGTGGAGCAACGGGATCTAGACAGAGGCGTTGTGGTGTTCCAAAACGGTCGGCGAAAAGGAGCAGGGATATCACAAAATGGTATAGCCTGCGTTTTTAGTCGTTCTCACTCTTGCTTATTTTTCTTAATATTTTTGCTCTTTTTGCGTTTTTGCTTTTTGGTATTGGAAGTGGAAATGAAAGCTTTGTTTTTTTAATTGAAAAACTTAAACGACGTCGTTTTGAGCACAAATTTTTATAAATAAAAAACTGAACCACTGAAGTCATCGATTTTCTGGTTTTTCCTGGTCTGACCCGATTTTTGCAATTTTCCATCAGTTTAACAACATGAACGGTCGAGCTATTGAACAAGATCGGATGCTGGTCCGTTCCCAGTCCGATCTGTAAGTATGAAATGCACCTAAGAGGGGGGTGAATTAGGTGTTTAAAAATTTATCCGGTTTTATGAATACTTGTTCTTATTTTTCTAGTTTGGTTCAAGAGTTTAGATATGTGCTTTTTTCTTTCTTGGTTGTAATATATGATGAAAGCGATAAAGTGCAGAAAGTAAAGAACACAAGGATGTATCCTGGTTCCCCTCACATTCCGAGAGTACTCCAGTCCCCTTACAACATGCAAGAGATTTCACTATAATTAGAATGATTGTACAGTCTATTCACACCAATGGTGAAGCCTACTATCTAACCTATAGGGAGACCAAATGACTCTTAACACCTTTAAGGTCTAACAACACTAAGTGCAGGAAGAACAATCCTCTTCAATGCACAACTTGCTTCCAACAATCCTGGACAGCAAGAATACAACAAGAATATATGATTTTTACAGGAGTTTATGAGTTTGTAAGATTGTAGAACAATATCACTTTGAGTGATTTATCAATATACTTGATCTTCAATTCCAATAATAATAATTTACAATGATTTATAGATATAGATTGCTCAAGATTTTCTGGTTTATGTAATGTGAAAGTATGCAGAAAATCTTATATGAAAGACGAACACTTGAATGTGAATATTTGAAATTTGAATAAATTTTGATTGGAAGAAGTAAGAAATAAATTTCAAAATTTGAGTATTTATGTTCATGACACCTTTTAAAAATATCATAAGTCTCTTCATTTTAATCATGAACAAGTGTCAAGATTAGAGACAAATTTTTAGTAAAATGGTCCATGCATGAATTCTGATTTTTCAAAAACGTGCAGGGTGCAATCGATTGCACCTTTATGCAAATCGATTGCACAGGCTCTAACAGAATAAAATTTCAAAAACTTACAGTAAGCAATCGATTGCACCATCGTGCAAATCGATTGCACTTAGTTAAAAGTGAAAAATTTCAACATGCAATCGATTGCACCATTGTGCAAATCGATTTCACCCTCAAACAGAAGCATTTTTAACAGTTTCATTCAGTATGCAATCCATTGCACCTTTGTGCAAATCGATTGCACAGTGAGAAAAATGCAATTTTTGCTTTGAAACTTAGTGAAATCAAATGTGTATGTCATGCAATCCTGTTAGAAACTTTGAGCATCTAAAATTTAAGTATTTGTGAGGCATTGTTATTATACCTTCTCAAAGTTTGTTAAATGTCTTGAGTCAAAGTCTTGACCATGATGTTTTAACTTTAGAGTGTATTATGCCTTGATAAATATCTTTGCCTTCTTGCCACGAGGTTTGTCTTCATCAAAACATGATATATTTATTGAGATTGAGAAGCTTGATTCTACACGATCGACCGGTCCGGTCTAGTTTTTACAACATTGCATGAGACTCATAAAATTGTATTGCCTCAGAGAGAAACTAGACTAATGATGTAAATGGATATCTTTGGAG
Organism: Vicia sativa; assembly: GCA_021764765.1. Taxonomy (NCBI): domain Eukaryota; kingdom Viridiplantae; phylum Streptophyta; class Magnoliopsida; order Fabales; family Fabaceae; genus Vicia; species Vicia sativa. Next base: position 96,024,675 of record CM038795.1, on the reverse strand, counting down.
ATAAGTAATATGATATCCGTGTTTGTCTTATAAGATAAATGTCATATTTATATATGTTTGATATTTGTGTGGGTATCCGCTAAACAAATAATATGTGGGTTTTAAGGTGATATCCACAAATAACATTTTTTAAATTATTTTTTGAAAAAAAAAACATTTTCAACTTCTTTTAATGACACACGACATTTTTATCACGTAACATCTATACATATCTCTATTATTTTAACAATAAAATATTGTCACATTAATTTTCTACATTTTCACCAAAACATTATATCCACACATTTCATTTTTAACAAAAAAAATGAAAGATAGTGTGATTGTGATTTATGATGAAAGAGCAGACGACTAGGAAGTAGAAAGGAAGACACTGATTGGACATGGAAAGTGGTTGGTTGGATGGTGGAATTCTTGAAGTCAGATATGGAGTAAATTAGTTTTTAGAAGATGAAAATACATAATACAATCATTTAATATTTAAATAATTTTTATAATTTATTAACGGATACAAATATCTATGGGCATGGGTATCATTAAACGAGTATTGATATTCATTACTAAACAAATATTTAAGTATCCATTTATTTTATCGTGTATATCTATTAAACTATTGTTTGTCCTAATCTGTGGCGGATTTTACCCGTAGATATTCGCGGATACATATTTTTTTACCTTTCCTAAAGCAGACTCGCAAATGTATTTGCTATGTATTTTTAGTTTTGACAGTTGTCACTTTTATGGCTTATTTTAATTTTAGGAGCTATAATTTAAGTGTCATACTAATAGAAGTTCTATTTTTTTATGATTTAATTGTGATAAAAAATTTATAAAGTATTTTATAGTCATAGTTAAAAAAGTGTAAAATTTTGGACTTTGTGACAGCCTTGTATATATTAATTTTAAAACATTCCATTTTATTAAATAAATCAAAGTCAGATGAGGAGGATTGGAGGCAAAAATTTCATTGGAGAAGGAGGTTTATCAAAAAGATCAAAATTTAGGACAATGAATGTCGTGGCTCAATAAAGGATATGGAAGCAAAGACCACATAATTATTCTTCACCTTTTTTTCTAGACAAAAGTAATGCAAAGAAAATGTATAAGATCTTCAAGGGATTCTGAAATATTGATGAAGTGGTTATCCTAACTAAGAGGGATACAAGGGGTCAGAGGTATGGAGTAATGACAAATATCTACTAGTAACAAAGTTAGACAACATATTTTTAGGTAGTTGGAAGATCCATGTGAATCTACCTAGGTTCCAAAGGAGGAAAGTATTAGAGAAATTAAGGAATTAAGATAATAAGAGATCTCAAAGCCATTGCAAAGAAAAAGGAATATGACAGGATAAAAGGAATGTGTATGAGCAATGGTGTTTCATAAGAAGAATACCCATGGAGACAACAACGATACAAGATCGTATGCTTGTATTGTTTAGATCAACACTCACCAACTAGCTCATGGTGTTCGAAATAACACTCATCAACTAAGACTATATGTGAAGAAAGAGATAAACCCCCATTAGAATGATCCCTGCTGACTTTAGATAAATGAAAAACTCTATATATTTTAAAGTGAAATGTAGAGAACAGTCTGATACACTTGCATTTAAGATCTCTTATGATCGTTATGATGATAACTCTTGTGTGATCAGAAGATTCAAGAAGGAATGAGACCCTTTCTTGGTAGTCGACTGAGGCTGATGTCGTCAGCCCAAAACAATTTCTAAACTGCTAATAAGTAGATTGAAGAAGGTGATCCCTAAGTTGATCTCCTTATAAAAATTCAATTTAAACTTTTTGTTTAAATTGAATTTGGACCAATTAAATCATTAATTAACTACTATTTTCACGATTCATATTTCATTATATCATCTCAACTTCGTATAAGTCATCGTATCAATCCAACACACATGCTACTAAAAATTTATAAGCAAATTTTGTAAAATACTCAGACTTTTAAAAAAGTCATTTTTAAAATTATATTCAACCGAAACATAGTATAAAGATAACATAAACTTAAGTAAAAATCAATTATTACTGGAATTAATATCTATAGCAATACAATAAATTTTAGAAAACTAAATTAAAATATTTAATTTAAAATTTCATCATATCTAAAACCTTAATCATTATAATCACATTAAGATATTCGAAATCAACGGGCCAATTAAATGCAAACAAATATCTATGGCAATACAATAAATTTTAGAAAACTAAATTAAAATATTTAATTTAAAATTTCATCATATCTAAAACACGGGCCAATTAAATGCAAACAATTAAATTAAATTGAAATACCATAATGAAACAAAAATGCGCATCCAGGGAATCGAACCCTGGTCAGTACCGTGGGAGGGTACTATGATACCACTACACCAGATGTGCTTCTCTCGCCAAGTTTTAGATTTAATAGTTAATAATTCTATATTGTATCATTAAACAACTTCGAAAATAAAAATCGTTGTTACTTGGCACTGACACACGTGTTTCCGTGTTTCTCATTGGACCTCTTTTGTAGCTAGCTAGTGACGTGGCATTGTCCCTGATGGCGCCAGCTAGGAAACAAAAAAAAAATCCAAAACACGAACGTAAAAAAAAATACCGAGGTTGAATTGAGTTGAAGCTGTTCTTGTTTTTTTTTTCTTTTCTCTCGTCCAAAAAACCTAATCAAATCCTCTGAATTCAAGAGTGAGTGAAAGAGTGAGGGAAAAGGTAAAACCATTCATCTTCCCCGATCCCAATTCCCATTCATCTTTCTCTCAGGTACGCAATTCCCAATTCTCTTGTTTCTCCATTCAATTCTTGATCCAAAACCCTAATTCTTTCATATCCAATTTCAATTCATTTTTATGCAGATGCGAGGGGTTTCATCTGGTTTCTTCCAAATTTGTAATCTTTCATAAATAAATATAGTTTCTTGATTCTGGGTTTGTTTGTGTTTTTTCTTTATAATTTTTCAATGGCTAATAACCCAACACAACCTAATGTTGGGTTCATCCCTTCAAACCCTGACAAGACTTCTTCAATTACCCCTCCACCTACATTTCCTCCACCCTTGTTGCATTTGCACAAAGATCAAGGCTCACCTCATTCCAATGCTGCTTCACCTGCCAATGGTGTTGCTGCTACAGGAAGTCCTGTTCCTCACTTGAGTACTCCTCCTGGACCTCCTGTTTTTACGTCGCCGGTGAGGCCCGCGCCGTTGTTCTTCGCCTGCTTCGCCTCAGCCGCCTGCTTTTTCTTCGGGCTTTTTGCCTGCTTCTTCGCCGACTCAGTATGCCAATGGGTCGTTTGATTTGCAGCCTCAAGATTCTGATAGTGTTGGGGATCATGTTTCACTTGGGAGCCTTCCTTTGTACTTTTTCAGCTCATAAGGTCAGTTCTGATTGCATTAAATCATGTTTGTATCCACTAACTTAAATATTTGCGAGATTGATGATTTGGATAGAAACACGATCTTGGATAGAACATATGGTGAAAGTTGATCCATGTAGCCAATATTCTTTTCATTCGATTATATATGTTTTAATGTGTAAACTTGTTTTTCTTCCATTTGATAAACAGGTATTGAAGCAGAAGAAACAGGCTAATGTACCCAGTTTGGGTTTGGGGCATTGGTTTCTCCTGGGAGGGAGGGTCAACAGGCCCCAGGTAATACAGCGTGATCCCCATCGCTGTCAAAGCTGTGGGGCATATGCAAATGTATATTGCAACATATTGCTTGGATCAGGCCAGTGGCAGTGTGTTATATGTCGAAAACTGAATGGAAGTGACAGTGAGTACATTGCACATAGCAAGGAAGATCTTCACAGATTTCCTGAACTAGCTTCACCAATGGTTGACTTTGTTCAAACTGGGACCAAGAGACCTGGGTTTGTTCCAGTTTCGGATTCCAGAATGTCTGCACCAGTAGTTCTTGTAATAGATGAATGTTTAGATGAACCTCACTTACACCATCTTCAGAGCTCTTTGCATGCATTTGTTGATTCTCTCCCTCCAACAACAAGATTAGGAATTATACTATATGGTCGTACTGTATCAGTGTATGACTTTTCAGAAGAGTCGGTTGCATCTGCTGACGTGCTTCCCGGGGACAAGTCAGCAAGTCAGGAATATATGAAAACTTTGATTTATGGTACCGGTATATATTTGTCACCCATGCATGCTTCACTGGCTGTAGCACATTCCGTGTTTTCATCATTGAGGCCATATAAGTTGAATGTACCAGAAGCTTCCAGAGATCGGTGCCTAGGAACTGCGGTTGAGGTTGCTCTTGCTATAATTCAGGGGCCATCTGCTGATCTGTCCAGAGGGGTAGTTAAAAGGTCAGGGGGCAATAGTAGAATTATTGTTTGTGCTGGTGGACCGAACACTTATGGGCCTGGTTCTGTTCCTCATTCTTTCAACCACCCTAATTATCCGTATATGGAAAAGACAGCATTAAAATGGATGGAGAATTTAGGTCGCGAGGCTCATCGACACAATGTATTGGTTGATATTTTATGTGCTGGAACATGCCCTGTAAGAGTTCCTATCTTACATCCTCTTGCAAAAGCATCAGGTGGAGTTTTGGTTCTTCATGATGATTTTGGAGAAGCTTTTGGTGTTAATTTACAAAGGGCATCTTCCAGATCAGCAGGCTCCCATGGACTGTTAGAATTGCGGACATCAGATGATATTCTCATTACACAAGTTGTGGGTCCAGGGGAAGAGTCACACGTAGACACCCACGAAACATTTAAAAATGACACCGCTCTTTATATTCAAATGCTAAGTGTTGAAGAGACACAGAGCTTTTCTCTCTCTATGGAAACCAAAGGAGATATCAAAAGCGATTTTGTCTTTTTTCAGTTTGCAATTCAGTATTCAAATATGTATCAGGCTGATGTTTCAAGGGTTGTTACTGTTAGGTTGCCTACAGTAGACAGTGTTTCGGGATATCTCGAGAGTGTTCAGGATGAAGTTGCTGCAGTCCTCATTGCAAAGAGAACTCTGTTACGAGCGAAAAACCAATCTGTTGCTGTTGAGATGCGGAAAACAATAGACGAAAGAATCAAAGATATTGGTCTAAAATTTGGCACCCAATTACCCAAATCAAAACTCCATTGCTTCCCAAAAGAGCTGTCTCTCTTACCGGAGTTCCTTTTCCATCTCAGGAGAGGGCCACTATTGGGATGTATTATTGGCCATGAAGATGAGAGGTCTGTGCTGAGGAACCTGTTTCTAAATGCATCCTTTGATCTATCACTCAGAATGGTGGCTCCTCGTTGTCTAATGCACAGGGAGGGGGGGACTTTTGAGGAGCTACCGGCTTATGATCTTGCTATGCAGTCTGATACTGCTGTTGTACTTGACCATGGCACTGATGTCTTCATTTGGCTGGTATGCCTCCTCTTACCATGTGGATAAATTACTTGCAGTCACTGTCATTTCATGGTTTAGAGGTTATTGTTGGGTAATAATCTAAATCAGTTATACTGCATTTGCAATCCTGACAGCAAATGCTTAAATTGTTTTTAAATTTGCTCCGTGTTGTTTAACCTCTAATGGTAATGGACTTGAAATGTCGTTGCATTATAGAATGTTGAAACCATAGTTGGTCTGGCACTGTTGTTAATAATGTGCAGTGTTGAGTGGTGCGATAGGTTTGAGCCACAAGACAGTGGCACATGAGTGATGTCTTCCTTGTTTCTCATTTTCTTCTTCTCTTGTTATTTGAATGGGAATACCATCCTTCTTTTTTTGTCACCATGCCAGCAGCTGCCATTCCAGCAGCAATTGTGACCGGTGGCAAATGGTCAACCAATAGTGTTGCAACATACATAGACTCAATTCTCAGTCTCTTGACTGAGAATGTGCAAAACTGTCGAATTTCTGTTTGTTTTTCTCTTGAAATACATATATTTTTCTAATAACTTATGGATGGATCTTCTAGGGTGCTGAACTTGTAGCTGACGAAGGAAAAAGTGCTGCTGCTTTGGCTGCATGCAGGACATTGGCTGAAGAGCTGACCGAATTCCGTTTTCCAGCTCCCCGCATCCTTGCATTCAAGGTTACTATTCGTTCTCTGTGCCATCTTCTGCTTGTAAAGAAAACCATATAACTCAGTTTACATTTGAAAACAGGAGGGTAGCTCGCAGGCTCGATATTTTGTCTCTCGTCTCATACCAGCTCACAAGGATCCACCTTATGAACAGGTGAACATCACACTCTTAGTAACTTTAATGTGAGAAACTCTAAATTTGTTTACTGAATGATGCAATTTGTTTTTGCAGGAGGCAAGGTTCCCACAACTTCGGACATTAACATCAGAACAACGAATAAAGCTGAAAAGCAATTTTGTTCACTTTGACGATCCGAGTTTTTGTGAATGGATGAGAAGTTTGAAGACCGTGCCACCACAACTGAGTTGATGATAACCAGTAGTCTGCATTCGGCGATTTGGTGGTTTATTTATAAGACCCTGAAGAGGTCTTGGTGAAGCCAAATTTGTTTGCATCTTATGTTGAATACACACCCTAGAGTGTAATCTTGCAGGTGTCCCTAAACTCTTTTGATAATGAGCCTCTCCCATTCATTTTGTTCAGTTCTGAGAAACATCCACAAAGGTGCAAGTTGCACTCAGAAAAAAAAAATGTTTTTCTTTTGGTTTTGGTTTTTATTATATGGGGATATGTCCCTCGGCAGAATTTTTCACAATTTACATGGCCTCAGTTGATATGTTACCATAGAGCAATAAATGATTTCCCTTTTATTTATAACTCCTTGGTTATCTTTTTTCTTTTCTCTCTTCTTCACGGTCTCATGGAAAATGTTTTTTCTTTTACATATAAATTTGTAAAATTGTTTTTATTTAGTTCTTTGTATAATAGTTTTCAATGCAATCAAAATTTTAGTTATGTTATTTAAGCTATGTTTGGATATTGTACATTGAACAAAATGGAAGGGAATGAAGTGAACCAGAATGGAATAACGATATTTGGAGATATTTGAACCGAAACATTATACGAGCAACAACTCTAGTGTTTATTACAATGTTCTACAAAGATGTATATGGTTAGAAGTTTGAGTAGCATCCTGTAGTGTTTTTCATCTTTTTGTTGAGCAAGTTCCGAGTAACAACTCCTTGCTCTTTCTAAAATCTATCAAGATGTATTTGATTGGAAGTTGAATAACATCTTGTAGTCTTCTTCTTTGAGCAAGCTACGAGCAACAACTCTTGCCTCTTTTATTTCAATCAAGAGGTATAAGATAATAGTTGAATGACACCTTGTTGAATTTTTCTTTCTTTTTTCTCTTTTTTGGTGGTCTTCAGAATGTGTAGCATTGCATCTTTAACATTTTCAACATCCACTTATTTCCTTTCACAAGATGAAGCTTGATGGCCAATGGTTAACCGACATTTTTCCTCTGCATTTTCAATCTTCATTTATAGCCTTTGACAGAGAGAGACATTCTGACGATAGAAAGGACTTTTCCCCACCAGTTAGTTCCGATGGATAGAATAAGGTGTAAGAATTTAGACCGTATAAAATAATAAAATAATATTTATGTATCATGTCACTGTTCAATGATAGATTTCCACCTTATCTTTGAATAATATTTTTCTATTAAGCTTGTAAATAAAGACTCGTTAAGTAAAGAAAGATAGTTGTAAATCCAGCAGTTTGTTCCCAACGGTCACAATGAGAGTGGTTGACAATACACTATAAAGGATTGTCCTTACGCCACCCTAGAGGGTAAAGGTCACATACACTTTATGTACCTTTTGTACAACATCACACGTTAACCATTTAAACTTTTCTTCTTATTATCAGAGACTTTAGATTTTTGAATGTTGAACGTTGAAGCTTGTTGTAGAATAATCTTTATTAATCCTTAGAACCTAAGTCTTGGAGTTTTCAGAACTTGTCACACAAAACTTTGTCTTTAGAGTCTTCAGCACTTGGTTGTAAGAACTTGCTTTTCTTCAGATCATCAGAACTTGTTCAGCAGAACCTTGTCTTCATAATCTTCAGAACTTGTAACACACAAAAGTAAAGCTTTTAAAGACCCTTAAAGCTAAACCACTAAGTCACAATCAAAACTTCTTGTACTAACGTTCCTTAGACATGTTGTAGAAGATAGATTCAAAACCTTAACTTCAACGAAACACGTAACCACATGTTTTCTTCTAGAGTGTATGTTCAGAACCTAATGACGTCACACGCCTTAATATTGTAGTTAGAATATTATAGCAACAACTACACACTAGAACAAAATCATTAGTGTATACAATTGTTCTCTAAGATAACATGTAAAGTTATCATCAAAATCTCAAGGCCAAATGCATAAAGACTTTTTGTTCTTACAGAAACTAATTGATTTTGTGATGTCATTATGAGAAGTTAGCAACATAAAGAAGATAGAGAGAGGAGAGAGAGATAGAGAAAGGTAATTGGAACTAATTGATTTTCTGATGTCATTATGAGAAGTTAAAAACATAAAGAAGATATAGGGAGGGGGAAGAGAGAGAGAGAGAGAGAGAGAGAGAGAGAGAGAGAGAGAGTTGAAACTAATTGATTTTGTGATGTCATTATGAGAAGTTAGCAACATAAAGATGGTATAGAGAGGGGGAGAGAGAGAGAGTAAGAGATAGAGAGAGAAAAAATATTTTAAAATATGATTTTAATTTATTTTTTTTTAAATACTTTTTATTCAAAAATTACAAAACATTAAAAAATTTTAGTTATTTAATATTTTCTTTCCTTACATGAGAAAAATGTCACAAAAATTGGTTTTACTCTTTTCTCGGTTTCTAATTCCCTTGTTTAAAGGATTAAAGTATTATTTTCTTTTTGTTATTTGTGTGTTTGATTCTTAATACTATGGTCCCTTAGGATTTTCATGAGACAATTGAAATTTTTTGTTTTGATCGTTTTGTGTTAGACTTTAGGATCGATACCATGCATGACAACAATTTGTGTTAGAATTCCCCTCACAATCTCAACCTTAAGTCTACCTTATATGATAACATTAGGACCGAGTTTTCCCTTAGACTTTTCTTTTGCATCTTATTAAAACTAAAATTTCTTTCCTTAATCAAAAAACCAAAAACCCTAAATAATTTAGATGCGAGTTATACATCATCGAGCCTTGAGAAATAAAAGAGCATGATGTTGTGTATTCTTACATTGCACTTCTTTTCTATTATAGATTTTAGTGTTACTCAAAATCACAAACTATTCTCTTAAACACAAACCAAACCAAACCAAACAACTTTTTACCATTTGGCTTTTCTATTTAACCTTTTCAACATGGCATGTTATTTCCGTTCTACCATGATACAGGCCATGCCTATTGCTAGAATGTGGACGTTAACATTGTCAACTAAAAAACACCAACAAACCAACATTTTAAAAAGAACTACGGTGTTTAGATTTCTTTTGGGGATACGTAGGCTCAGGGTTGCAAGACCCTCATGAACGCAATAATTCTTTTAACGCATCCATGCATTTTCTTTAGGAAGTATAGTTTTAGAGAGATACACCATTAGAAAAAATAATCAAAGTGGATCCCATTGAGTACAACTGATGCGAGGGGTGATAATACCTTTCCCTTGCATAATCGAATTTCGTACCTCTTTCTCTTGGTCGCGAGAACATCTTATCCTTTCTTTTAAGGTTTTCTCAATATTTCCCCTTCCTTCAGGATAAATAAAGTTCGGTGGCGGCTATGTGTTTTTTTGCCGATTGCTTCAGGGTTTTGATATTATCCAGAGAATGCATACCTCTATTAGTCGGTCTCTAGAATTTGTTAGTAAATTCCCATATGGAATAAAAGATAAAAACCAGTTGGAAAGGTTTCTAAATTATTTTAATTATATCTCAGATTTCATTCCCAACCTTGGAACTCTTTGTGCACTATTATTTGAACGTCTTAAGAAAAATCCCCCACATTGGGATGATTCTATGTCTCAAACTATTATCCATCTAAAGAAAATAGTAAAAAAATTACATTGTCTTGGAATCCCATGTCCTAGTGCCAAACTTATAGTTGAAACAGACGCCTCTAGCCTTGGGTTCAGAGGAATTTTTAAACAAATACTTTCGAGTTCAGAAAAGTAACAAGTTGTTAAATATTATTCTGAAACTTGGTCTTCTGCCCAATTAAATTATAACACTATTACAAAAAGAAATTTTAGCAATTGTTTTATGCATTATGAAATTTCAAGATGATTTATTTTCAAAATCATTCATATTAAAAATTGATTGCAAATCTGCAAAAAGTGTTTTACAAAAGAATGTAAAAAAATTAGTTTCAAAGCATATCTTTGCTAGATGGAAATCTTTACTTGCATGTTTTGATTTTGAAATCATGCATATTGAAGGAATTAAAAATACTTTGTCAGACTTTTTGACAAGAGAATTTCTGCAGGGTAACCATGAACAACAAAAAGACAAACACTAAATCATCTTATGACCCCATTACCAACAAATGATAAGCAAATTATTTGGGGTTTGTCCACCTACTTATCAAATACTAATCCTCCTAGTTCGTCCTTTAAGGGGACTACAGCCAAAACTATATTGGTTTCTCCTTTCATTTCACTTAGAAGATTACGACTTTCCCTTCTCCACAAAAGGTTTCACCATCCAAATTGACATATTACACTCCTCCTCATACGAAAAGGATAATTTTTATTACAAAAAAAATTCATTGTGTATTATTCCTCTGGAATTACATTAATGCCCTAAAGTCTCTTCTTTGGTACATGTTATTACAAAAATATTTACTCAAGGATTCTTCTTTCTACCAAAAGATACATTAAAAACAAGAGAATTTTATGAGTTTATTCTAGTAGAATCAGACTCCACTACTCTCATCCATGAGTATGATAAATCAAATATTAAAGTTTCAACGTTTAAAATTAATAAGGTCTTATCACCTGTTGATTGAAACCTTTCTCCCACAACTGTTAAATCATTTTCAAGAGACTATACCCCCTCAAACTTACAACTATTTTGATTATATTCAAGAGACTATACCCCCTCAAACTTATAACTATTTTGATTATATGGACGCCTGGTCCTATTTTCTCTATGCAAAACCTTTTGAACACACTCAGTTTATTTGGTTTAGCAATATTTCAAAATCTTTTCCTAATTGATTCATACAATTGTTTAATGTGTATGGACTTAATGATGATATATTTCTAGAATATGCCACTAGAGCTTATAGAGAATTAGCTTCCACTGTTACGTGCCTAAAGCACAAATCTTTATTGCCTTTTTGTGTCGTTTTTGGAATTAACTAGACTACCTCTTGAACGTTCTCTATAAAACAAATTTAGCCAGAATGTTCAACCCAAGAATTAATTAAAGAGATATCTAGTAAATAGTGGGTCAGGTTTAACCATGAATTACTATCACAAACAACATTAGAGAATTGGTTTAAAAACCATTCAAAATTATGCAAGACTTTGTCTGCCTTTGAAGATACTGATTTCTTGGCAGATAAATCTAAAGTATTAGCCACACTATCTTTTACCATGGATCTCAGAGAATTTATGGAAAATTAAAGATGTTATATCAACTTTTCTGAAAGTGATAGTGCCTCAAGCACACCCGAGTTTACACCAGAAAATGAAGACGATTGTTACAGTAGTCTAGATATCCAAATATGAATGATGTACTACTATAATATTATTACCATAACATTATTACAAATTACCACAACATTACCATGATATTATTATAAGTTACCATGAAATTATAAATTTCTCTTAATTCATACGAAACAATAACAAATTTTTATTTTATCATGAAATAAATTAATTATCAAATATAAAAATTCTATTTATTTAGTAAATGTGACTAGTAATAGTATTATAGAAAGTAATTAAGATTTGAGAGGAGTACTATAATATAGACTATAGAGTGAGAACCTACACCTAAGGGTGTTCAAAACCAAACCAACTCAATAGAAAACCGAAAATCAAATCATAAAAATCCGAAATCGTAAGAAACCACATTTGGTTCAGATTTGTTTGAGTCATTTTTTAACAAAATCGCATGGTTTGGTTCGGTTTGCGGTTTATATTTTGCAAACCGAACCAAACTGAATTAAATCACATTATGTTACAATTTAAATTTTACTTAACTCGCATCTAACCCAAACCTAAACCTATTATATATTAGCCTTATAATTACAAACAATTTTCTCATCTTCTGTTATGGACCATAACATATGGTTTCAGTTTCAATCTTCTTAAATATCTCATGGCATTATCACCATCTTCACCACTTACATCTTGCCTCTTCTTCTCTAATATCTACTCTCTTTTATTGTTTTCTTTCCATCTTGTCAATTTTTATGCAAATTTTTCCTCTTTCAATTTCGTTTTATCGTACTTCTTTATCTCTAATCTCTCCTATCTTATGTTTTTTTTTCATCTTCACCAATCTCTCATCTCTTCTATTTTTTTGTTTCATTATAATATTTTTGATATTGTTTTATGCTATTATTATATATATATATATATTTATTATTTCACTTTTGTCTAATTTAAGTTTTGCATATTAAATAGAAAATTATTGTCCAAATATGATTAATTTTATTGTTGTTTAGTAGTATATGAATGACCTAATACAAAGTTATGTTGTCATATCTATGTGTACGTATGACTCAACAAATTAATTATAAAAAATTGAACCAACTGCACCGAACAAAACTACATTGATTTGTTTTTTTCCCTAAAAGTCAACCGAACCAAACCAAACCGCACGCCTTTATCTTACATCTTTTTGCGTCATAATCGTCAAAACCGCACCGCGAATACCCCGATCTAGACAAGTGACAAAAAGAAATAAAATAAAAAAAAGACAAGTAGACATCAACCAAGACACGAGAGCGATTTAATCCGAATCAAAAACCCTAGCGATAAACACAGTCTCCCATCACGCCACCATCGCTCTTGCACGCTCCCTTCTCCCTCGCCTTCTCTCCAGCCGTATCAGCTGCTCGTCCTTCACAATGGCGGGGACCGACGACAAAAAGCAACAACAATCAGCCGACAAAAAGAAAGCCGCCGCCGAGAAAAAAGCGCAAACCGCCGCAAAACACCAAGCCGGTAATTTCACATTAACGATACTCCTTCATCTTGTTGTTACTTTTTTTACGGTTTAATTTACCGGTGAAGCTTTGTAGGTGGAAAGAAGAAGGAAGTGAAGAAAGAGACTGGATTAGGTCTTACTTATAAGAAGGCTGACAATTTTGGAGAGTGGTATTCTGAGGTAATCAATCAGTTGAGATGAAAATTGTTTGTTGGTAGTTTTTGGTTTGACCTGATTTGGTTTTGGTCAAAGATGTTTATGTTGATCTGATTTGTTTTGGATGATGTGTTTGACTTTTGGTTGATCTTTCAGGTTGTTGTTAATGGGGAAATGATTGAGTATTATGATATTTCTGGTTGCTATATTCTTAGACCCTGGTCAATGGCTATTTGGGAGATTATGCAGGTATGTTTTGAGATAATTCTTCACTGAGTGTTGTTTTGGGTAATACCTATAGTAGAAACGATGGTGGGAAATAGAGTTAGGTGGTTTCGGCATGTAGATAGAATGCCTGTAGATTCTGGGGTAAGGAGGGTAGATCAGATTAAGAGAAGTCAAACGACTAGAGGAAGAAGAAGATCTAGAAAAATTATAAGACAAGTCATGATTTAGATAAAAGCATGGTCCTGTACAAAACATTATGGCAAAATTTGATTTTTGTAGCCGATCTCATTTAGTGGGATGAGCCTTGGTTGTTACGGTTGTTTCTTAATAATTTTTCATGTTTTAGATTTTTAGTTTAGTTACAGAATGCATTTATCTATAACAAGTGTGTTTTTTTTTTTATACGAAGTTTTCGTGTGTTGTTGACGTTTACTTAAGCTCTCCTCAGATATGGATGTTGAAATTGTATAGTTCTTTCTACCAAGGGTTACATAGCTCTTAGTTGTTGTTGTTTTTTTTCTATTTAAAATTTTGAAAACAAATGTGCAGGCATTTTTTGATCCAGAAATAAAGAAAATGAAGATCAAGAACTGCTACTTCCCTGTATTTGTTTCTTCTACTGTTCTGGAAAAGGAGAAGGACCATATTGAGGGTTTTGCTCCAGAGGTGAGGGTTATTTAAATGTAGATTGTCCAATGAGTTTGGTTATGTGTTATGAGATAGGAAACATTCTTAGTTTGCTTTTGAATTCTATTTGTTCTATGGAACTAGTTTCTTTACGAGGACCAGGAGCATGCTTTGCTCGATGATATGGTGTACTGAGAAACCATATTATTTAGGACGTCTGTGGGTTGTTTTGGTGCAACTATCTTATGTGTTCAATAAACTTTGTAATTTTCTGATTATATGTTTTTTCCTTCATACTTTTAACCAGGTTGCTTGGGTGACAAAATCTGGAAAATCTGATTTAGAGATTCCTATTGCTATTCGTCCAACTAGTGAAACTGTTATGTATCCCTACTACTCTAAGTGGATAAGGGGACACCGTGACTTGCCTTTGAAACTTAATCAGTGGTGCAACGTTGTTAGATGGGAGTTCAGCAATCCCACACCATTCATCAGGCACTATTTTTTTTCTTTCACCCTGATTTCCTTTTATATGTTATAGCATTTTGTTGGTTCCTGTTAACATAATGACAATTAAATGCTTAATTCATAATTCTGCATTGTGTGTACATATGCATTAAATTCTGCATGTTTTCTTTACGAATCATCTTGTGATGATTATGGTGAATTTGTTACAGTGAAGCAGCCTTGCAAGAAACAGTAAGTGTTATATATCAAATATCATATTATCAAGGTGTTTCGGATATTGTTTTTATCATGCACATTTATTTCGTATGGAACTTGTTTATAGTCCATTTCAGGTGCTTATACAGTTTTGATTTTGATTGCAGGAGTCGTGAGTTTCTTTGGCAAGAAGGACACACTGCTTTTGCAACAAAGGAAGAAGCAGATACAGAGGTATTCCGTCAAATAGTTATTTTAGGAAATTCTCTCTTTTTATCTCCTCATGTGTATTACATGCATTAATTTTTTCTTCTTTTGTCTCTGTAATGAGAGTTCCTAAGGCCTTCATGTGTCTTTTGCTTTATGAACATTTTGCTTATATATGTCAATTTATAAAATCTTCTAAACTATTATGGTTTCAGGTTCTTGAGATTTTGGAATTATATAGGCGTATATACGAAGAGTATTTGGCAGTTCCTGTTGTAAAGGGTAAGAAAAGTGAGCTTGAGAAGTTTGCGGGTGGCCTTTACACTACCAGTGTTGAGGTGTGTCTCTGACATTCTTATGCTGACGTGGATAAGTTGTCTGTATCACTAACACTGAGAAAGTCTATAATTTTGATGATCAATCTTCCTAGGCATTTATTCCAAACACTGGCCGTGGCATACAAGGTGCAACTTCTCATTGTTTGGGACAAAATTTTGCTAAAATGTTTGAGATAAACTATGAAAACGAGAAGGGAGAGAGAGCAATGGTCTGGCAGAACTCATGGGCTTATAGTACTCGAACAGTAAGCTCTAATTTCTTCAATGTACATCATAGTTGCCTTGGAAAATTTGTTTACATATGGTTGCATTTGTGTTTCTTTCTGCTTTTTTAACAGATTGGGGTGATGGTGATGGTTCATGGTGATGACAAGGGATTGGTGATGCCTCCTAAAGTATCATCAGTTCAAGTCATTGTGATTCCTGTACCTTACAAAGATGCTGATACTCAAGGAATCCTTGATGCCTGTTCTACAACTGTGAATGCTTTGTTGGAAGCAGGAATTCGTGCTGAGTCAGATTCTAGAGATAACTATTCTCCTGGATGGAAGTATTCTCAGTGGGAAATGAAAGGTGTTCCTCTAAGGATTGAAATTGGGCCAAAGGACTTGGCAAATAAGCAGGTCATTAATGCTGGCCTTTTGCTGCATTCTGTCTATTATTCAACAAAATGAAACACCAACAAATCTTCATATTTTTGCACAGGTTCGTGCTGTTCGACGTGATACTGGAGCAAAGATCGACATTGGTAATGCTGATTTGGTTGAGGAAATAAAGGAGTTGCTTGATAATATTCAACAAAATCTGTTTGATGTTGCAAAACAAAAACGAGATGAATGTATTCAGATCATACATAAATGGGAGGAGTTTATTGAAGCTTTGAATAATAAAAAGATGATCTTAGCTCCTTGGTGTGATGAGAAGGTATGAATTGTGTATTTTTTTAGAGATTAATTACCATGCACTGTCAGTGGGAAGAGTTTTACACGGTCGGTGTATCACAATCATTCATAGTTGATACTTTAGATGTATTTAAAGTAAAAGTCAAACTCTTACAGTTATGATTATGTGTCAGTGTAAAATATCTTTACACTGTGAGTGCATATCAATTTATTCATATTTTTGTACAATTATTACGATAATCCTGGTTCAATGATAGCATGTTTGCCAAGTTTTGTTATTTTTGGCTTTTTGCTTTTGAAGTCTAAACCTCTTTATAACTGTGTCTCTCGAGTTGAGGCCAGTTTTGATATATTTAGAGAAGATGCATTTTTTTTTTGTCATGATCTAATAACAATAAACTATCAAAACTGTCCTAACCAGTTGATAAATGGTAAGTAAACCCTTGCTATTCTAATCACCTTGTCTGTCCGTAGGTTCATGTATAAGGTGTTTCCATTACCAGTTACCAAAAAAACTAAAGCATACTATTGGAACAATCTAATTTATATTGGTCCAATCCGAATGAATTTATATTGTATAATTTCCTTCAATCTTGCACTGCTTTAAATGTCATTAAGTTCATAATAAAATTGAAAATTAAGTTATCAATTACATTCTCTAAACAAAAAGTAGTGTGTAACTTTTGGATTCCCTATTGTCCAATGTATAATTTTGTAACTAGACATTACATAACCTTATGCATAATGTTTTGATGTCTGCCCACTGGCTCATATTGTAAATTATGATTTGATGTTTTTTGGTTTATAAATGCTTCAGGAAGTGGAAGAAGATGTCAAAGCAAGGACAAAGGGTGAGACAGGAGCAGCAAAGACACTCTGTAGTCCCTTTGATCAGCCAGAACTCCCCGAAGGTATGTGTTATTATTTTTAGTAGTATATTTATAAAACTGACAGTTGAAATCTATTTGCACTTGGGTTTGCCTTATGAACCTGCTATATCGACTATGATTGATTTCAATGACTCTTGCATGAATAATTCTCTCTGTATGTAATCACAATTGACATGATGTTGCTTAATAAGACCTTGTGTGGTTGACTTTATAGGCACCGTGTGCTTTGCGTCGGGCAAGCCTGCAAAGAAGTGGTCATACTGGGGCAGAAGTTACTAGATCTTGACTCTGGTGTTTTTTTGAAGCTAGTTCAACATTTGTCTGAATTTGTGGATTATGCAAATATTAGTTTTCTTCTGCACGAGTAAACTTATTTTTCAATTGATAGTTATACTTTGATTTTATACGGTGCAATATTTATTCAGTTTTAAAAGAGTATTACATCCTGTTTTTCCATTCAAATATTGTTGGTAGTATATTGGTTTTTGCAGTGGATTTGATTGCTGCTCAATTGATTGCTATATGTAATTTACCACTGTTGTTTATGTGGATAGAAAAGCCAATGGAATGGAAAATTGATAGGACAATCCAATCCTGGTTTTCAGCTAATGTTACAAATCTACCATGAATTCCTCCAGTACCAACAACATTAGCAGGAGCATCAAGGCACCTACTGGTATATGAGTAAAATCTGCAATTCTTTTCTCAATATCCCTCACAATTTTATCACGTCCTCTCTGAGAAGATCTGGAGCTTGTACGTACACTAAAAGCATAAAGAATATGTAAACCAAAGTTAACTATCAATTAAGTGGCTATGGTAACTAAACAATGCAAATGAGGTTTATATTCAATACATCCTTAACTCAAACAGTAAAGGAAAACTGCTATCAGGACCATACTAAACACATTCCAGTTTATTAAGCTGTCATGAATAATTAAAGGGAGAAAACAAGCCACCAGTTTATTAAGCTGTCATGCAAATAAAAGAGTGGTGTTGTCCATTATGGCTCCACAAACATGAACAGGAGCTATGCATTTCAATTTAGTAAGATTAAAAAGTGGAAAATATTAATCGCTATTTCAAAAATTTCAAAGTCATAGAGTGTTAGAATATTAATCGCTATTTCAAAAATTTCAAAGTCATAGAGTGTTAGAAGTTACACGCGGTAGCACTTAGAAGCAATTTGCAGATGTTTTGACGAAAATCGTTAAGATTGAACACTTTACTCATTTGAGGGATGAAATTGGTGTTTTAAAATTTTTATTAGTTGAATATGAATTAAGGGAAGATATTAAAAGTAATTTATATTTAGAAAATGAGGTTTTTCAGAAGCGGATGTTATCTTGAAGATGTAAGTTTCTAAGACTATTAAGTTAGAAGAAGTAGTTAGATGTTTTTTTATAAGTTATTCTTAGCTGTTAGCTTAATTATTAATTATATTTTTGTTTGTGCCTACGACCATTTATTTTGTGTATTTAAACAAGTATATAGCGAATTTTTTTTTGGAATAATCAATTTTTTAAAAAATAATACAAAAATAACCAACTTTTGAAAAAATTTACGCAAATAACCAAGTTTCAGGACAAAAATACAAGCAGGAGCCATCTCGGATGGCTCACCGAAATCGGAGAGAGCCAAGGGGATGGCGCCTCCCTTCATTTTTTTGCCCTAAAAGCCATCTCAGATAGCTCCTATGTGTAAAACACATGGGAAAAGCCATCTGAGATGGCGCCTCCCTTGATTTTTTTTTTAATTTTTTTTTTTTTTTTATTTATAAATACACACTCATCCCTCCTTCATTTTTCACACTTTTTCAACTTCTCATCTCATATTCTCTCTTATATTCTCTCTTATTCTCTGTTACTCTCTTTTTTTTTCTACCATGACATCTCCATACATCCATACCAGAGATGAATACGTTGTTTTCTTGGCCTCAAAACCTCCAATGAAAATGAAATTTTGGCACATATTTACCATGGCCAAACTGAAAAAAGAGTTGATGCGTTGGTTAGAGGGAGAAATTGAAGATGGTGATGAAATTAGAAGGATTCGAGGGAAGCGAACAACCATGAACTTTGCAACTGGTCAACCTCGAATTTGGTTGGAGGAAGTCAAAACAGACGTCGACGTTATTGCGATGATGTATGGTTCCGATGAGATTGTTTTGACGGTTGTAGTGTCTTAAATAAATTTTTGTGTTGTTGATGCGTCATAGTTCATGTTGTTGTTTCTTTTAATCGTGTAGTTTTTAATTTTGTTGTCTCCGTATAAGTGTTTGTAATAAATGCGAATTAATGGAAAGAACAAGATTTGTTACAATATTAAAAGTGCAGATAAATGAAATACAAATTTTAGGATGTTGAAGTTGTAGCACGCTGGGGACAATTTTTTCGATTGTGTCCGGATTGACGACATAGACCACACTTTCTTTCTAGTTTATCAACGTCGTCCATTTCCGTTGTTATACGTTTGCTCTTGGGACGACCCTTTTTATTTCTCCGCATTTGACTATTATGCCAAACTACTTCCCTTTGTACGCAGCCAATAATCGCATTTACTCTTGGTTCAAGGCATTGTTGTATACGTTGAGCAAGGTCCGAGACTTGTAAATTGGAGAAAAAGTACTAGTGCATCCGATGAACATGTGCACACGCCGATGACATGAGAGCGGGGCATTGAAATGCGAAATTTTCCATCGCACCGAGATGGTAGTTTAACCTCACTCTTGCCTAGGCAAACCCTCATTGTGGTCGATTATCTCTTTGACAATGAAGTTATGGTTATGTCGGTCGAATCTTGTAACAAGATGAGTGCTAGCTTTAACTCTCGACCTTAATAAATTTCGACTTTCACTCCACACTTGTCCGGATTGTACCACCGCGTTCCACTTTTCACCTCTCTCTGCAAACAAGGAGGCCATTCTAAAATATGTTGTACTAACCAACGTAGTTATTGGGAGTGCTCTTATGCCTTTGAAGACGCCGTTCATTGATTCGACAAGATTTGTTGTCATGTGGCCCCAACGCACTCCATTGTCGTATGACCGTGTCCACTTTTCCACCTGCAGATTATCAACCCACGCACATCTAGGTTTTCCAATCGATCATTGCGATAATCGTAAAACTGGTTGTGTTAGCGTCGCGCATTCATAATTTTTCAAGACGCTTATCTTTGATCTCGCATGAAGTTTTGAGCGATGTGTCTTGCACAATAAACATGTGTAGACGGTGGGTCGTGCAACCGTTGGCGGATTGTTGTCGACTCTCAATTGAGGCATGTCGTCGAAATTAGACAAAGATCACGTTGTGGTGCTACGTGTGTTCAAGATGCTTTAGGAAGAAACTCAAGTGCTCCGGTCTGCCTCTACAAGAGCATAGGCGATTGGGAACACGTTATTGTTGCCATCCTGTGCCACGGCCATCAGTAGGGTGCCCCTGTATTTCCCGTACAACCATGTTCCATCTATCTGTATGATAGGTTTGCAGTGTGCAAACCCAGTGATGCAAGGTCGAAAAGCCCAGAAAAGTCTACTGAATATACCATGTCCGCTGACACAGGCTCCAGAGCATAAATTGTTCCAGGAGCATACGTTCGCAGTGCATTCATGTAGCGAGGTAACTCTTTGTACGAACCCTCCCAATTTCCGTAGATTTGCTCGATAACCTTGTTTTTTGCCAACCAGGCATTTCTATACGAGGGGGTATAGTTGTATGTTGTAGTGATGTGGGATATTATTGTTTTCACCTTCAATGAAGGATCACAACTAACAAGAGGTAAGATTTCTTGACAAATGAGATCATGACTCAATTTCCGGTGATCCTGTGATTGTGTGGAATTAATAAGTGTGTTCGTCATAGAACCTATCACCCAGAATCACTACGCAATCTATACGATGCGTTAGATGGAAGTTACACTCGGGGTGAGTAGATGATTCGTATCTCTCATTCTTTTCGATCCACATGAAAGTCATAGTTGTTTATCATGTGGAACTTTTTTATTGCACGGACGCAATCTTCTTTTGAACGAAATTTGTCTTTGACTTTTAAATTTGCATCTGACTGCACTTCAGGGTTATAGAATATATCAGATGAAGGGTCATCTATGGACATGTTGAGGGTGGTCATGTACGGAGGTGGTGTGAAGATCTGATGTGGAGGCAGTTGGCTTTCTTCCTCGGCCTCTGATTCTTCATTTACCATGATGTTGAACTGCGTCTCCTCTGCTTCCTCTTCTTCGTCTGCAACATCCACCTCAGCTTGTTCATCCTCCGTAGGATCAACCCTCTCTGTGTCCTGGAACACGACGTACAACTGAATCGAGTCGTACCCAGAATATTCATGATTACAAAACATGTTTTGCAGATCTTCGTCGTCTTCAACAGCTACCTGGTAAAATGTTACTTGGTTCTCACCAGTAAAAACAGGATGTTGGTAGAAAATGTTTGACGTCGGACCTCGACAAAGTTTGTTTTCGAGTCTTTTTTTGAAATACGAAAAATTCACATTGCTATTTAGACAAAATTGGATATTTTCAGTGTTTCTGAATAAAAAACCTGATACCTCACTGTTGTATGTCTCGCCATTGAAATTTACAGTGATAACATATTGTGGTACAAATGACATTTCGATTAGGGTTTGAGTGTTTGAAATGAGGGTTTTTGATTTGATTAGGGTTTTTGATTTTAGTGTTGGAAATTTGGGTTTTTCGATTAGGGTTTTATAATTGGAAAAAATCACATGCGCCTAGGGTGGCTAGGGACGACCTATTTATCACTAGGTCTGTAAAAAGCCAAGTTGAATGGCTCGTATGAGTAAAAACACAAGGGAGGCGCCATCTCCTTTGGCTTTTTGCAGGTATAGTTATAAATAGGTCTGCCACGTAGCTGACACACTAGCCTGCATGCATGCAACCTGCCACCTAGTGAACCTGCCACCTAGCTGCACAAGCCATCTAGGATGGTGCCTTAGTGCAATTTTAAAGGGGAGGAGCCATCCCACTTGGCTCCTCCTTGACAAGTGTCATCCATGCATGCAAGGTCCCAACCACCTCATTTATTCCTCTCTTCTTGAATCACCTATAAATATGGCTTCTCATTTGTGTTTTTTCCATCACCACTTTTCACTCCTCCTCTATCTCTAATACAATTCTCTCTTTCTCAAATCATCAGTAGAAATTTCAATCATGAGTCTCTTGACGTTGGGAGAATCTCACTGAGGAACAAGGGCAAACATTGCAACATATGTAAGTATTCTTTCATTTTTTTGTTTTCATTCTTTTTCTTGAATTTTTTTTGTTATATTCTTTTTTTATTATATTTTAAATATTATTTACACTTTCTTACACAATTTATTTTCACATTATCTATAGGACACGAAAAAATTTAGATGTCGCTCACATCACTATGTTGTTCCCGATCTGTTCATCGTTCCATACCTTGAACATGTCGGTTTTGGAGAGGTTATTAAAATCTCCAACTACACGATCGATTCAAAGTTCATTCTTGCATTGTGTGAAAGGTGGAGACCCGAGACACATACATTTCATCTACCTATAGGTGAGTGTACCGTCACACTAGAGGACGTGTACATGTTGATGGGTCTTCCTATCGATGGCAAGGCGGTGAATGGTCCGGTACAACAACCTAACAATATTTGCGAGGAGTTGTTGGGTAGAGATATGGTCGAAGGTCCTACCGCAAGAGGCCAAGGTATATTTCTTTCAACTCTTAGAGAGTATTATTATTCTCTTGTTTTGGATGAAAATTCCACCGAAGAACAAAAAATAATAAAAACTAGAAACTACATTATGTTAATGTTTGGTAGTTTTTTATTCCCCGAAAGTACCGGGAATAGTATCAATTTTATGTATTTGAATTTACTTAGAGATGTCAATAAGATAGGAAGATATAGTTGGGGTTCTGCTGTTCTTGCCCAGCTATACTCCTCGTTGTGTAAAAATTGTATGAAAGACACATCAACTTTCAATGGATGTGCTTTCTTACTTCAAACATGGGGTTGGTGGAGAATGCAATCACTCAATCCCGTCAACGACCTACCGTTCACTTTTCCCTACGCAACAAAGTAAGTACATTATTTATTTATTAAATTTTATTTATATCTTTCACATATATAAAATCCTAATATATTAAATGTTAATTCATTTAGGTTTAGCGTAGTGGGCATGGATTACGGAAAGAATCCGAGACACAATGTTCTCCTATACCGTAATCTAATAGACCACCTTGGACCAACCGATGTACGTCATTTCTATTAACTCCAAATTATTTTAAATTTAACGTATATTATTTTTATCATTATTATTAATCTCCATTATTTTTTTCAACAATTTACATGGAGACCGTACTTGGGTTTGGACCATGTACCAAATGATGAAGATGCAGAGGTTTGGACCGCGAAGACTGCAATTATACGGTTCAACATTGTGGAGATGCACCACAACGACCGTGTGAAGATGCAGTTTGGTATGTTCCAAGACATACCCCACAATCCGATATGCTTGGATCCTTGGCATCTAAAAAGGGTCGATGCCCAATGGGGACTCAATAATTGGAGGAATTTTGTCAGGGAGTATTGTAGGATGTGGAAAACCGAGACCATATCTTACAATTTCCGTTTATGAAGATGACGAGATTATGCAACACTCGTCGATACATTGCTTGGTACCGGATCAGTTCGGATATGCATGTTTCCCAACCTCGCTATTTGGTCGACCGCATGGGGCAACCTCGAGTCACAACAACAACGAAGACAACGCTACCGCCAACAACCATCCCAACAACAATACCAACAACAACCCCAACACTACCAACAACAACAAGAACCACCCCAACACTACCAACAACCACCCCAACAACACTACCAACAACCATCCCAACAACACTTCCAACAACCATCAACTTCCCGCCAATCAACCCGACGACATAGAACCACCACCACTCAATCCCAACCCCAACCCCAACAACAACCTCATCACCCACCCACCCATACTCACATATGCCACACCCAAGTTCAATACACGAACAAAGGGCATATGTCCAACCCCCTATATGGGTCCATCTACATCTCACCTCACCCCAGACCCTGGCTTCCCTGAAAAATATTCCCCAACCAACCCAACATTCCACCAACCATCGTCCTACCAAACCCCCCGCCATTCATATGGGTACGAGACTCCTAACACCCAATTTCCTTTTTACCCCACACATTCACAATCCATATACGGATGAGGATGCTATAGTCCTCAAATGGAACCTAACCCCCAACCGCAACGACCAAGCTTCGAGAACATGGGGACACGTTTATACGAAACTGGTGCAACAAGCAATGTAAATCTTGAGGCATTCATGGATCCTGATCTCATTTACTACGGGCAACCATCAACCCATGATCAGGTCCCATCGACCCAATAACAACCGGATCCAGAACCTCGCATCAGACGAGTTAGGAGAGGACGCGCATGTGGAACCGGTGGCCATCTACGAGTCTCGGGTCGCCATGAATGAACTTATGTAATCGCTTTTTGCTGTAATCAAAATTTATAATACAAGATTTATTTCACAACATTGTCGTGCACTTTAATTTAAATTGAATTTTTTATTATTATTTAAAATACACTAAGGCGCCATCTCAGATGGCTTTTCCCTTGTGTTTTACACATAGGAGCCATCTGAGATGGCTTTTAGGGCAAAAAATGAAGGGAGGCGCCATCTCCCTTGGCTCCTGCTCCTGATTTTCAGTGCAGGAGCCATTCGAGATGGCTCCTGTTTGTATTTTTGTCCTGAAACTTGGTTATTTGCGTAAATTTTTTCAAAAGTTGGTTATTTTTGTATTTTTTTTTTAAAAAATTGGTTATTCCAAAAAAAAATTCGTATATAGCTAGAATAAAATTTTTATAATGGAGTTTCTTTCTCAATAAATTTGTTACAAATGTCTTTCATTTTCTCTTTCTTCTTCCATCTTCATCTTCAATCTTATGCACCAACCTAAATCATAATAAATTTCTTGTGTCTATCTAGCTCCTTTTATTTATTTTTGGATCAAATATGTTTTTGGTCCTTGTAAGTATTTTAAAACGAGAAGAATTAAATATGAATTTTTAAATTTCAAATAATAACGATAAAAGTAACGAAAACATCGACTTAGAAATTAAATTTTGAATTTTTTTTCTAGGAACTTTTATAACGTTCTAAAGATGTGTGCAAAATAATAATTTAAAAATACACATTAGTCTAACATGAAGGACTAAAATTATGTGCATAATAATTCTGCAGAGATAATTTTTTTTGTGTAATCAAGAAATATATTAAAGGGAGAACTAAGGGTTCTCTCAACCTGTTTACACAAGAGACCGGACAAATCAACCCGACAAAAAAAATAAAATTATCCACCAATTAAGACTTAGAAAGAAATAGTACATGATCCTTGCTAAAGTCATAAAAGTTATAATTGGGATGAATAATATCTCATTTAAAGACCATTTCTAAGCCAAGAATTTTATTTTATATTCCATACCGTATTATGCATATTCCACCCATCATTTCGAAAGCAAATTCCATTCCTCAAAATCCATATGGACCAAACCGTAGCAAGCCAAACATCTCTCTCTCTCTCTCTCTCTCTCTCTCTCTCTCTCTCTCTCTCTCTCTCTCTCTCTCTCTCTCTCTCTCTCTCTCTCTCTCTCTCTCTCTCTCTCATTATTATTTCCTCACTTCACCCATCTATTCAAGAATATTTTCGAAAAAGTTATCTCGAAAATTGTATTTGTATATCTCTACATACATAAGGTTAAACCCTAAAATAACCATCTCCTCTTCTTTTTTGTGATTCTGTTGGTTTTTCATTTTTTTTCTCATCTTTTTTTTTGTTTTAATATTAAATTTAAGTAGAATAATTTATGGACTTCTGTTGGTTGTTGAAACTTTAAAAAATTTAAATCAATTGTAGCTTAAGCTTTACCAAATGATATTAGAATTGATTAAAAGAGAGTATAAGTAATGCATTCAATTTTACTAACCTTACTAGTGCAACATCATTTTTATTATCATGTTTAGCAGTAGCATAATTGTTGTTTGTATCATTATAATAGATAAAGAGATATAAAACATACACGAAGATTCAACCATAGTTAGCCCTGATGACATGCTTGAAAGTGTTGTTGGTATTGATCCTCTTAATATCAGACTACCAACAGACCCCCCTTAGAGCCAAGCGAAGGAATGGAAATTGCATCAATTGAAGAGGTGAGAATTCACTACATAAGGTATGTGAAGAACAAATGTTTTAGCTTTCGTAAGAGTCGTGTTACTAAATCAAGAACAAATTACATGATAATAGGTCGATAATTTTTTGTTGAAAGAAGGGATTTCGGGTAAAAAAAAAAGTGAAAAAAGAAAGTAACAGTATTATCGTACATGATGAAACAGTGAAGAGATATGGGTTGTTTCAATATTTGTAAGGAACCATAATTATGAACTAGTTTCTCCTAAAAGTTCACACTTTTTTCGAGTACATAGAAAGAAGACTAAAGTGCAAAAAAACGTATTCATGTGTTACATGATTCTGGTTTAGGCCCCAGTAAAATAAGATATGTCTTATGTACTGAAAGTGGCGGTGTTGATAATGTTAGATTTACTCAACAAGATGTTATCAATTACTTAACTAAAAAGAGACAAAAGAAGTTAGAAAACGGAGATGCCTAAATGATGTTATCATACTTAAAAGTTGTCAATTTAAAAATCCAGGGTTTTTCTATGTTTTCAAATGGACATTGTAGGAAGATTAGAAAACTTCTTTTAGGTTGATTCAAGGTCTGAAATGGCATACAAATACTTTGGTGATGTTGTTACTTTTGATCTGACATACTTGAAAAATAAATACAAAATGCCTTTTGTTCTATTCACATGAGTTGATCATCATCAACGGTCCATTCTTTTTTGTTGTGCTCTATTATGGGATGAAACTATATAGAGTTTTGATTGGTTGATAAGTACTTGGTTAGAAACAATGGGTGGAATTTGTCCTAAAACTGTTATCACAGTTCAAGATGTTGCTATTAGTAATACAGTTGCAAAGGTATTTCCAAAGGTTAATCATCATTATTGTATGTGGCATATTGAGAAAAAAGTTCCTAAGTAATTGAATCGTGTCTATCACGAACATGGTGAATTTAAAATCAATTTTACAAGTGCTTCCACCAGTCTACCACTATCAAAGGATTTGATTCTGACTTGGAAGCAATGATAGATAAATATGGATTACAAGATAATTAGTGGCTAAACAAGATATACTCTATTCGAGAAAAATGGGTTCTTACTTATGTGTGTCACAAATTTTGTGCAGGAATGTCTACCACTCAAAGGAGTGAAAGTATGAATAAATATTTTAAGGATTTTTTGTATTCAAGTACTCCATTAAGCAAGTTTGTGACACAATGTGAAAAGACTCTTGATGGACTTTACAACAAGGAAATAAAGCAAACATTCAAAACAAGAAATTCAAAGCCACCTTTATGAACTTTTATATCCCGTGGAAGAATAAGCTTCAAAAATTTATACAAGAAAAATATTCAGAATATTTCAAGATTAGATGGTTAGTTCTCAATTATTTATCACATAAAAGGTTGGTTTTTCCATTTAAGTCCAACGTATAAAGTTCATGAAATTTACAAAGAGAAGTCTAACTACTATATGACTTTTCATGTCACTTCAAAAGATTACAAAAATAAATAAATTGTAGTTGTCACACGTTTAAATTTTTAAGTATTCTTTGTAGACATGTATTATGTGTATTCATAAAGAAAAAAGTTTATTGTCTCCCTTCACATCATGTTTTACATAGATAGTTCATTAATGCTAAGAAAGAAATGGTAAAAGAAGTGACAATTGACGAATTTCAAGAAGGAAGCAACAAAGCTTTTGACACTTTATTGTTTAATAGTATTATGGTTCACTCTCTTGATCTATCAAAAAGAGGTTCATAATCTGAAACACATCATGATATTGTAATTCAAATTTTGCGAGATGGAATTGCAAAACTTGATTTATTGGATATTGAATAATCAAATAAGTTGCTACTTATCTGCACAACACTTTACCTAGAGTTTTGTTTTTGGTATTAATTACTAGAGATTTTGCCTGGTCTCTTCATTTGCTGGTGCAAGAATTGGTGGAGTATGAGATTTTGTCTTGTTTGTATGGTAGTGGAGTCTGATTTTCGTAGGATAGACAGAAAGAAGGCGGAATCTGGGTAATATATTAGGTGAATAGGCTAATATGTTTCTTCAAATATTCTGAGAATAAGGAATGTATGATTTTGATTGTACAGGCATGGCTTATTCCATTGTTTTGGTGGAATATAACTTCTTTTGCCTTTCAAAAAAAAAAGAATAATCAAAAAAGGAGTTTATTGATTCAACATCAGAAGAAATGCCAAAAGTCTTTGGTGTTGATATAGCTTTGCATGAGCCTCCACTTGTGGCAACTAAAGGAAGTCCGTGAAATTTGAGAATGAACAACAGTTTGGAGAGGGTCACAAAAGGTTCATCTACATGTAGTTATTGTATGAAAAATGGTCATACCATGTGTATATGTCCAGATTTAAATAAAACAACGTATCTTAAACTGTACATGAACTTGTCCCATAATTTTTTATCATGTTAATTTGATTCCCTAACAACTTAGTTATGCCTTTTCAAATTCTGTTTGATATTAAACGTTTTTATGTTGAGATATTATTAATTTTCTTTTCTTTTCTTTTTACCAACTCCAACCTATAGAGAGACTGTTTTCCTAAATCAAATAAAATTGGAGATTAAAATTGTAATATAGTTTTTTATATTCTAGATAAATCAAATATTCATTAAACATGTTTTAAATATATTTTGGAATCACTTTTATTATATTTAATGCAAAATCATTATTTTTTAAATTATGCAACATGTGTAAATTGTTACTTAAAAATAGATTAAACAACAATTTTTGTTTGTTGCCAAGACAATTCTCGCAACACCTCGCAAATGTTCCATAAAATATTTTTGGAAACGATTTTCAACCGTTCCTTTAAACTATCTGTGACAATATAAATGTCCCCTTAGATAGTTTTAAAAATAATTCTATATTGACACATTATTCCAAACAAAATACTACATTTACCAAATGTTACGTACAAATTTCAACAATACAGAATTACGTACAAATCTTAATCTTATGAATTGAATAATATTTTATTTTTATTTAACCTATCTTCTAAATATTATTTAATTTATTTAATTTAATAATAAAAATATATATGTTTTATAAGATTAAGATATTGAAGAAAAAAAACTATCTATAATACTATTTAATAATAAGATATCGTTTAATCTATAATACTATTTAACATAACTTTATAATAATAAAATAAAATTATTCTCATAAAAAAATTCATAAAATTATGTTTTTTTTATAATTCATAAGACTATGTCTGACTCCTAATAAAGTATTAGTATGTGTTTGATTTTACTTCTACAAGATCCAGAATTAATTCTGGAGATGTAAAATTGATTCTTAGTGATTTTGAAGTGTTTGGTTTGTTAAAAGTAAAATTGATCATGTCTCCAGAATTGATTCTATTTGAAGCTAGAATTTGTAGCTTCTACCTCTAGAAATGATTTTGGATGATTTTTACACTGAAGTTTATTGTTCAACTCACTTTTACATAAATGTATCCAAACATAAAACAATTATGTTAAAATCAATTCTACCAAACTCAATTCTATCATAATTAAATTTTTTCAACGTCAATCCAAACATACATCTAGTAGTAGAGAAATGTCAAAATCACGTTTCCTTTTCTATTGTCTACTTTGTTACTACTTGTAATTCATTCTCTCACACAGTAGAGAAATAAGACTGTATATAATTGGAGTGTTGAATAAATTAGTACTCCCTTCGTTCCTTTTTAATTGTCACACTTGTCAAAATCTCTATTACCAAGACAACAAAAAAAGAACAATAATATTCACATTTTTTCCTAATTCACCCTTACCTTTATCTTTATTCAACTTATTATTTCTCTTTCTTAAACACTTCTCGTTTAATGTGTCAATTAAAAAGTAAGGGTATAATTGACCTTATACATATAAAGTGACAATTAAGTAGAAACAATTTTTTTGGCAAATGTGACAATTAAAAAGGAACGGATAGAGTAGTATTCAATAGTTGAATGCTTGTAATGGAGTGTTGAATGAGGTGTTGAAAATAATGTGAATTAATTGGTGTTGAAAAGATTCAACATGTTAAATGAGAAGGGAGTGAGGGTCATATACAATAATACTTTGCAAAATCTTATTGGTTGTTGTGATTATTTAGATTTTTAGTGTGTTGTGAATGGTGGTGGGGTAGGGTGTTGAATTATATTAAACAAAATTATTGTAGTGAGTAAAAATTGAATGAATTTTGAATTATTAGGTGGAAGAAAGAGAAGATGATGTGGAAGATAAAAAGTGGAAAAAAAAATAGGATGTTGAATAATAAAACCATTGTACATATCCTAAAATCACCTCTTTCGCTCATTCCACCTCTAGCTCTTTCTGTTGCCGTAAAATCAATCACGCAAACTTCCCAATTTTTCAAACGAACTGCTTCTATTATTATGATTCGATCACACCTTGTTTTCATTTTATGCAAACTTTGAACCCGCTAAAAAATTGTTGTAAAACACTGCAGATGAACGCAAGTGCAGAAAGATGAAGACAACGACATGCTCCATCTATTTGACTCTTGCACAATCGAATGTAAGTAGATAATTTCGAACTCAAAATTGTGAACGTTATTGAAAAATGGTAAGAGTTCTTCGAAGTGATTTCATTTCTTGACAATTTGAAGCCCCTACAACAACACAGACATTTCCTTGAAGAGTTTGTAGACTATTTTACACTAATTAATTTGATGTTAATAAATTTTACTTACATCTATTTTTCAATAACACAATCGAAACAATAAAACATCAAAATTTCATCTCTTTTTAACAAGAGATGATACAATTACAGGTTGAAATCAAATATATAAATACGAGAGCAAAAGACTTGGAGGTGCTTTCTAATAACCATTTATGAGAACTCATAATTGTGCTTTTCTATGTCTTGTTATCCACCTTGAGGAGGTGTTTTTCTTATACAGTTTCTTCAAAGCGTTACAAATCTCTATGAAGATAACTTATATTACCACTTTATTTCTATTGGTCTCTTCGTTGCTGTAATTATCATTATTTTCAATAACTTTCCTAAAACACAACAAAACAATCAGCAACAAAATTTGCCCAAAAAATTGCGTTACAACTTGGTTACCAGTATGTTGAAATCAATTCGGATTCGAAACTGATGTGTGAATTGTTTGCAAAAAGTGCTGCCAAGCAGTGGGTGTTGTCGGCGTTGGCTATTAAAATCAGTGAAGTATTAATGAAATTTTCAACTGTGGAGGTTGTGTATGTCCTCGAGTTAGTAATCAGTGTGCGAATGTTTTAGCAAAAGCTGAGAAAGGGCTGCTAGGAGGTTTGAAGATCTATGAATCTATGCCTACATTTGTTGCACATGTGTTTGCGGAAGACTTGAGAGGGGTTGGTTCTTCTCAAGATAATGGTGGATAGTTGTTTGTTTTTCTTTTGGGCTTAGGCCCTCCTTATTATCAAAAAAAAAAAATTTGCCCAAAAAATAAAAGGAGCGAACAAACACAAACCTCCTCTTAGTGACAATTTGGTCAAAGCCAATTGCAACAGAATCGCCAAATCAAAAACCTATTTTCTGCAAATAAATATGTCATGTGAACTAGCTTTTTAGAACCAAGATAGAATACAGAAACATTGAAACAAATCATGGCCAAAAGCAAGTCCAATACACTAATAGAAGTTTTGTTCCACAACAAATGAACATGGAGAATGCAACAGTACAATAATTTTAGGGTTTCTACGATGGATGTAATATTTTGATTTGGATCAGTTTTATGGCAAAAACTCATCAAATCCAAGGATAAATTTATTTGTGGTTTGGTTCAAGATATTTTAAAAAAATCAATCCGATCCATTTTTATGCAATTTAATTTGAACCGTTTTTGGATTTCCAAATCAGACATTATATTTTTATTAATATTATAAAACTACAAATAAATCATAAATTTGATATAATATATAACATATAGAATATCCAAAATTACTATGACAAAATTAATTAAGGTTAAAATAATAAAAATAAATAGATTATATCAAAGTAATAATTTTCAGTTTTTAATTTTTCAGATGGGTTTTCAATTTTTTATTTGGATTTATTTGAATTTAAACACCCCTAATAAATTTAAATTAGATTCTTCATATTCTTCATGTTCACATTAAAAGTTTTAAAAACTGAACTAAAAAAACAACAGTTCAAGGTTCAATCCATTCAACCGATTAAACCAAAGTTAAACTAAAAATAAATAAATATATTATTAAACATCCTAATAAAATAAATTTACATTAAAATTTGTAAAATAAAATTCTTCAATGAATACACTACTAATAAACAAGCTTATAAAAGAAGAAGAAAGCAATATAAACCCAATAACCGGTCTCAATTAAACAATTTTATAGACCTAATTGTTGAATGATCCAAACCAAACTAGATTAGACAACGATTCAAGATTGTACCGGTTCAATCGAGTTTTTAAACATTGATTACAATGTAATCTTTTAAAACAAATTTATTTAAATGCAAAAAAGTTATTCTTTAAATACAAAAACTGTGAATAACCGCATCTATGTAAACATTTAGTGACATTGAATTGCTTCCAGTTTTGGATACCACAATGGTTTTTTAAAACCATACAAACCCTCGGCCTCAAGAAGAACCTGCACAACTACAAGATATATATGGCTGGTAGTTAACAAATTTCAACCACACACAAAATTCGTCATAATCTAAGTAACCACACACAATATTTTCATCAAAAATTGCTTAAAAATAACCACACAAAAATTATGCAAACTTCGATAGTAGAGATGTATAAACTAGTTAAGAGGTCTCAGGTCATTTAAAATGAAATACTTCATAGTCTAAGTAATCAGACAATGTAGGCAAATGAAAAACATCATTGACCTCAACTAAATACAATCGTAATTAAAAAACACTGAAAATATTGCTAAAATTACAATTCAGAGAGAAAAGGGAAAAAAGTTTTCACTCAGTAGTGGCAAGATTAATTAAGGTTCGATTCTGCCTGCAAATTTCCTCAACTTGAAATCAGAAGAGGGAGCTTTGTATCCTCATCGCGAAAACTGTTTCCCCCATAAAATGAAAAACAAAAACAGAAAAAATGAAAAAGAAAAAAGAGAAGACTCAGTTCAGCGGGGTTTTCGACACGCAAAGCAATCTCATAGAGAAAGCACTGCAATACGGTCTGTTGAGCTTGAATTTTATGGAGTCATCACTGTCATCTCTTTTATTTTTTCATCAATATTTCTAAAACGCAACAACAAAAATTGAATCTAAGAAAACATTAACATACCTAATCAGGTGCATAAACTGTAAAAATGAGAGACAAGCTAGATAATTTGAAAGAGAGATTAGAAAATTTATGAGTGGAGGCGTATTTAACTTTGGCAATTGAGAAACGATGATCGCAGCTTCTGAATTTATAAGACAAAAACTAGGGTTTTGAGATGTCATAATAGGCTAATGGCATCCGAGTAAACGCCGTCGTTTCGAAAGGCTAGTTTCTTGTTGGTTGTTGAATCAGCAGCTTAAAGAAAAAGCCCATAAAATCTCATAGGCCCCCTTATTTTTTAATTTGGCATTTCTTTTTCCACACTATATTGAAAACAAATACCCTATGAATATCGGAAGATTAAAAATATAATTTTGGTGTGTATTTTTTGTTGTTAAATTTTGTCTACAAATTGAAAATACATTTGCAAAATAAACTAGAAATATATTTTTTTGTTCTTGTACAAACAATATCAAAAATATTATACAGTGGTTCTTTTTTCACGTTGTGTCACATTGAATAAATATATATATATATAGATAACCCAAAATATTATCCAAATACAATTAAAAAAACAATAACCAAAATACATATACAACATCAAAGACTACTGAGTATGACAAAGTCTCAGTTAGTCTGTCCCTCTCCCAGCATTCCTCCACTGTCTTCGACATGATGACATCCAAAACACCTATAACATCAGATCAATCAAAAAATAAACCACAATCAATACTCGTCTGTGCGATCTCCATGATACGACGACACCTAAACAACACATAAGTCGCATGATCGGCTTGTGCCTGATCCTCCTATAGAACCTCCTGATGAATTAGTCTCAGTGGGTTTCCTAGAGTATATTGTATCAGATATGGATGAGACACTCTAAAGAACCATATGATATAACCGTCCAAATAGCTTCAGTCGTTTGGAGCAATAGTACTCCGAGCCTCATCTGTGACAAGATGATTCTCATAATCATCAAACAAGGCATCCATATCCTTGTGTTTCACCAGAGGAGGAGAAGATACAATAGGATCCTGAGGAAAGTACTAGGTGTACATGAACTGACGCATGACACACTTAATCATATAAGTATCCGTCTTGTGCGACCTACAAGCCAACCATCCAGAAATAGCGCAACATCGCCAAATGGTATTGTGCCACGGTGGTCATGGTATGAATGGAAGTGTATGTCGTCAAACATCAACCAATCAATATACATTCGGAACGACTCTGACGTCTGATTCCCTTGAAACAGGTTATATACCGTGGCACGCAGCTTATCTTTAGTATAATCTGTAGCAAATGACCACTCCATAAAATTAACAATAAATTGAGATGATAGATCACTTCTTTAAGACAAATATTCAAAAATGAATAAACTTTCAATTTAGTCCATAAACTACTATGTCTCTCCAACTTATTCTCTAAAGTATATTAAAATATTAAAGGGTATTTAAGATATTTTTCTGTTCGTTCAATTAAATCCTTCTAAGTTTGATTAGTCATAGGCATATTTGATCAAAATTCAAAAAGAAAAAAAATAGTATATCTAATAAAATAGGCATAAATAAATGGACCATGATTCTACGCAATTAAATCACCACGCATTTACAAATTTAATCGTATATGACCGTTATTTCATTGAATGATTTTGATTTAAAATTGGTAATTCTATAATAATTAAATATTTTTTTTCTGAACCTTGTAATCAAGATCAAACGATTGATAAATGCTTGATTATGCGAATGTGGCGATTATTTGACTGCAGGAGATTCAGTTTCCATAATAAATCTCACTTTCAAATGATTGATTTTTACCAATCGTTAATTAGTTCAATGGTGATTGGCGCTAAACTTGATATAAAGGACCACTGTTCAATCTAGGATGTCAATGGGGCGGGGCGGGGTCGGGGGGACACTTCCCCATCTTTTTCCCCGCCATCAAATTCATTCCCCGTCCCCGATCTCCGTCACGGGGGAATTT
Source organism: Vicia sativa (assembly GCA_021764765.1). Classification (NCBI taxonomy): domain Eukaryota; kingdom Viridiplantae; phylum Streptophyta; class Magnoliopsida; order Fabales; family Fabaceae; genus Vicia; species Vicia sativa. The sequence continues at coordinate 95,989,069 of CM038795.1, read as the reverse complement.
CTATCCATCCGTTCCCATGGATCCCGTTCCTGAGATCCCATAGATCCTACATTTATTCATTAATATTTTATTTTTTTAAAATGTTTATATTTTCTATAAAAATAAAAAGCACAAAGAATTCACATATTTATTATGTTATTAAAAAATACTAGTATTTGACATTTATTATTTTTTATTAAAAATACTAATGGAACACAAAATAATAATATTTTTTTTATAAATTTCTATAAAATGCTATAAAATTCAACAAAATGAACTATAATACTTTTTAAGGAAAAACTGACGACATTATTTTAATTACAAATGCATAGTATAGATAAAAAATGAACACAAAAATATTTAAAAGGAGATAAAAATGAGTAATTTTTTGATTATTTTATATTTTTTTAATATGCAAATGATTTGATAACTCTAAAATTTCTAAACAATTTAATTTAAATTTAATCAAAATAATCAACTTTTCCTATAAGCAATTACATGAACAGTTTATGAGAATCAAGGAGAAACAATCTACTTTTTCTATAAACAATAATATAAAGTTATGAGAATCAAAGAGAAATAATCTATTTTTTCCTATAAATAATTACATGAACAAATTTATGAAAATCAAACCTTATTGATGAAATTGTAAGAGTGAATAATGGAAGCACACCAAATAGAGAAGATGGAATTGGAAGAGGAAGATGAATGGAGATTTGATGGAGAAGAAAAAAGGAGTCTAACGTGTGAGACTCTAAATGTCTGCAGAAGAAAATGAAACGCTTCAACTTTTTAGGGTCTAATATTTACATTTCTCTCTTAATAAATACATGAATATTTATTTATTTATTTTATAAATAAACATAAAGGAAATGACTAAAAACCTAATCTAAAATATATATATTAAATTAACTATATTAAAATAATAGCGCGGGGGGTGTATTCCCGTCCCGAAAATGCTCTCGAATTTTTCTCCCATCCCCTGAAAATTCCCCATCTTTGGGGCCCCGAACGGGGCGTTCCCCGCGGAGATCCCCATTAACAGGTCCAAACTGACATCCCTAGTTCAATCCCCACAATTACGATTGGAATACATGTTCTAAATGACTATCATAAACAAACAAAATAGTTATAACAACCAATTTTTATTTTATTAAGCTGGTTAAATGAATCAAATTCCGTCTAAAAACAATTTTAATATTGTGAATTTGACGGTTCAAAATTAAGTTTAATAGGAGGATAAAATTGAAGGAAAAATTAGTTTAGAGTCTATTTAATATTTTAGTATACTTTAAAGACTAAAATGGAAGAAAAAAAATGATAATACAAGGACCAAATGAAGGCTCAAAATTATGACCAAATCAAAAAACAAATTCACTTTATTGTGCACCTCTAGTGATAGATATGTTGTCCCTACTATTTAACCATATGGATATAAATTATAATGCCAATGTGAAATTAAAATGATTTTTAATATCGTACAGACTATTTAAATAGAAGAAAATCAAAGAAGTAATACAATGTTGCATTGCAGAAAATAACTCTAATTCTGTTTAAGCAATAATACTTCATTAAAAACTTTTCCGAAGTTCATATATGAACAACCTCCTGGCTTAGTGCTCTCCTCTGCCTTCTTCTTCAATTCCATTACCTTTTGCTTCATCTTCTTTCCTTTCTCTCCCACCATCAATTCATTCACAAGCTTCTCCACCTCATCTCTCTTCACATTCGTATCGATTTCAGCTCCAATCTCCCATTCATTGCAAATAAATCTACAATTCGTTGGCTGATCAGCAAAAAATGGCCAACACAACATTGGCACACCAGCACATATACTTTCGGTGGTTGAGTTCCATCCGCAATGAGTCAAGAATCCACCAATTGAAGGGTGATTCAACACTTTCTCTTGTGGACACCAACTTGAAATTAGGCCTCTATTCGAAATTTCACTAATAAACTCGGATGACAAAACCACCGAGCCACCAATGACAAGATCAGGCCTAATGATCCACAAAAAAGACTTCTTGCTATTGGCCAAACCCCAAGCAAACTCCAACAGTTGCTCTAGAGTCATAACTGTGGTGCTTCCAAAATTCACATAAACAACACACCCCGGTTCCTTGGATTCAAGCCATTCGAGACACTTTGTATCTTCTTTCCAAAGACCGGAATCTAGAGATTCTAATCGATCATTATGTGGAGTTTGGTTTAACAATAAAGGTAAAGGGCCAATAGGGTAAAGAGAAGGAAACATAGAGAATAAAGCATTTATTACATCACTCTCAAGTTCATCAAAAGTATTTAAAATGATAACAGAATCTCTATGAACTCTATCTACCATATCAATTAAGAATTCTAATATGATATCATTCGGATTTGTTGTCCTGATAACGTCCATAACGTCCTTCAACCGAAAGTTTTTCAAACCTGGAATCCAGTCTACTTTGGTTTCCAAGTATCCATTTGTTAGATAACTCTCATCTGCATATCATAAATATCCAAGTTAATAGTTTGAAATTCCACACATACCTACGTGTATATAGTTCTGAAGAAAAATACTAGTACCTTTGAGTGGTGTGAGACCTTTCTCTACAAAGGAACGAAAGTGCAAAATACACAACAAAGAACATGCACTTGCTGGAAAAAAGAGAATATTTGGAAGTGCAAATTCTTCAGAAGCTTGTATAGTAAATGTCATGTTAGTATCAGAAACTATGCAAGTAACTGGAGGGACAAGACCAGAACTTGCAGAATCATGAAGTCTAGAAAGAAGTTCGCGAAACGGTTGGAGGAAGTTATTTCTAATTGATTGAAGAGAAGCTATGCCTTGACTAACATCTCCATCACCATCCATTGAAGTTAAACCATCTGGTATGGTCTCAAAGGTAAAACCGGCTAAACTATCAAAGGCTTTTGGACCCCTTGATTCGAGCAAGCGTTTGTGATTGTATTCGGTGTTGACGAATGTTATGTGAAAGCCTTGAAGGTGAAGAATCTTTGCTAGTTTGAATACTGGATTGATATGGCCTTGAATTGGTAATGGAATCAACACTGCATGTGGCTTTTTGTTATCCATTTCAGAGTTTTTGTGGTTGAATGTTGAGCAAAGGGATTGGCCAGTGGTTTTATAGGGATATAGTCAATTTTTTGTTTGATTTGTGGAAAGGACAATAGAGAAACAAAACAAAGGGAAAGAAACTACGTGACACAATTGTTGATGCATACTAGTCTAGCCAGGCCACCACTTTTTAATTTGTGAGAGAAGGATAACAGTTTTGCATTAAAGTTTATTGGGACAATTTTGCCTTTGGTTTGCATTGTGAGAATTGATTTGCATTAATTAATTTCACAATTTTTGTTATAGTAAAAGTGAGTTTAATATAAAATAAATTATGTTTAGATACATTCATGAATTAATAAATTTCACAAAATTAAATATTTTTTAGTAATAGTGAGTTTAATGTAAAATAAATTACATTTAGATACATTCATGTAGAGAATGATGAAATAGAACAAGAGGCTCACATGAGAAGATTAATGAGTGTTAGATAGCCATCAAGAAAGTACTTCTTAAGCGAATATATAAATTTTTCTATTGAAGAGAAACCTCAAATTAAGCTTCGTGGAAGCTATTGAGACAAACAATATGGAGAAGTGTTTGCAAGTCTTGGAAGAAGAAATGTAATTGAAAAATAAAGCATGAGTTGACGTGAAGGGATGTCATCAAAAGAAACACGTTGATTTTGAAGAAATATTATCACCGGTGATGAACTCATTCATTAGAACAATCCTTGGTCTAGCTGAACATTTAAACATAGGATAACTTGATGTTAAAACAACATTCTTACTTGAAAATTTAGTGGAAAAAATCTATATGGAACATTTGGAAGATTTCGTTGAACTAGGAAAATCTTGTATGTCATTTGAAGAAAAGTGCTTATGGTTTGAAGCCGACTCTAAGACAATGAGACAAGAATTCAATCTTTTCATGACCCAACCTAATTTCACAAACACATTAACATTCCATTGTGTGTTTGTGAAGTATTATGCAAATGGAAAATACATCATAATTTTGTTGTGTGTTAATTATATGGTAATTCTTAGGAATGATAAAACAAACCTAGTTGATCTCAACCAGGCATTGAGCAAATAATTCAAGGTGAAAGATTTGGTGGGTTTTTCCACTCCATCTGCATCACATGAATTTTCAATAATGTTCATAGAAACTAAAAATATATTTTTGATTCACACTCTATAATTAAAAAGGGTTTGGTGTAAATTGGAAGTATATTTCCGGTATCAAACTTATTGTTTGCAAAATTAATATTATTTTTCTTAATAGTTTTTTTTTCCAATTAAAGATTAATAACTAAAGAAACTCTTTTTCAAATGTATATTGCTGTCTCTTTTAAAATTGATATTCTACGGAATGTGAGTTGGATCCAATAACTTTATGTTTAATCTTTTAAAATTGATATTTTACGGAATGTGAGTTGGATTCAATAACTTTATGTTTAATTTTTTTTCTAAATTTTATCATAATTAAAATATTACAATAAAGTTAATAACTTTTTTTAAAAAATAACATTTAATTTATAATAAAATGTCTAAAAAAAACTATCATATTATATAATAACAAAAATGTTGAAACCTCAAATATTAGTTAATTTAATTTAAATAAATAATAATTGATAGAAAAAAATATAAGTCAACAACAAAATTTATCCCGCAATTGTATGTTTAGAAAAAGTAATTTTAATTTTTTATTGAGAAAAAATAATATTTAAATATTTATTTATTAAATGTTAAATGTTATTTCAAATAGAAATTCATGGCAGAGTTGAGAAATATAAGAAGTATTAATGTAAGTTAAAAACCTTTCACACATGTTTAATAAAATTAGGCTTAATTATAATTTTGGTCCCCTTATTATCTATTTTTTTGAGTTTTGGTCCTCCTATTTTAAAATCCGGAATTTTAGTCCCTTTACTTTAGTTTTTTGAAGATTTTAGTCCTCCTGCAAATCTGAAGGCAATTTTTAACGACATTGAGCTCACATTAATGACATGTTCCACACAAATCTTAAATAAAAATAATTTTATTGAACAATTCACTACTAAATTGGCACTGACACGTCATCAATGTATGTGTTATGTCATTAAAAATAGCTTTCAAATTTACAGGGGGACTCAAATCCTCAAAAAACTAAAATAAGAGGACTAAAATTCCAGATTTTAAAACAGAGGGACTAAAATCCAAAAAAATGAATAATATGGGGATCAAAATTGCAATTAAGCCTAAAAATTAAGTGTAAGAATATGTATATTTTTGTTTTTAAAATATAATTAAAATGTAAATAAGAAAAGTAAAACTATTTTACCAAAATATTTTATTATTTAAAAAACAGATATATTTAAAATAAAAATAAAATTGTTTTACTTAATAATTTCCATATATATCTTTAAAAAATTTATATCTTAAATTAAAAATAATTTCAAAATAAAAAAATGAGATACATAAATAATTAGAAAAACAACACATTTTTATGTGTGTTTGGATTAATATATTATTTTACTTTTATTTTTTTTTATTTGTACAAAAAATGTAATGATTTGTGCGTTCGCACGGATTTTGATATGTTTACCCATGCGTTCGCATGAATTTTGGTATTATTACCCGTGTATTCGTATGAATTCTAGTATATTACCCGTGCGTTTGTACAAATACTGGTATATTACCTGTGCATTCGCACGAGTACGAGTGTGATTCGCAAGTTTATAATTTCAAAATGTAATGAAAATAATATTATTTTACCAAAAACATTATTATTTTTAAAAGAAAGACATGTTTTTAAAAGAAAAACAAAATTATTTTATCATAATTATTTTACAACAATAATATATATTTCAAAATTTCATATATTATCTTAAAAATATTATATCTTAAATTAAAAATAATTTCAAAATATAAATATGAGTAACATAAGTAATTAAAAACTAATTTATTTTTCTCGTGTTTGAATTCATTAATGATTTTAAATATATTTACATGTGCGTTCACACGGATACTTATGTTTTAAAATATAATAAAATACAAAAAAGAGAAATAAAATTATTTTACCAAAAAAATTAGTATTGTTAAAAGAATTTATTTTATCAAAATAGTATTTGAAAATATTTAATTTAATTGTATAAATAAATATTAGTAACATCAATAAATATATTTTGTCCATGTTTGAAATTCATACATTATTTAAATATAATAATATGTGGGTTCCCACGAACTTTAATATCAAAATTATTTGAATCAATAACATTATGTTTTCTTTATAAATATTAATTTTTTTTTGACATTAAATAATTTCAACTATGAATCATATTCTACTATCAATGTTAATGGAATGGTTCAACTATGAATATTATCCTACGATCAATGTCAGTGGAATGGTTCAACTATGAATCATACTCCTCGATCAATGTTAATAGAATGGTTCAACTATGTATAGTATTGTACAATTAATATCAATCGAATGGTTCTAGTATGAATCATACTCTACGATCTATGTCAATGGAATGGTTCAACTATGATTCATACGTTACGATCAATGTCAATGGAATGATTCAACTATGAATCATACTCTACGATCAATGTCAGTGGAATGGTTCAACTATGAATAATATCCTACGATCAATGCCAATGGAATGGTTCAACTATGAATCATACTCTACGATCAATGTCAATGGAATGGTTCAACTATGAATATTACCCTACAATCAATGTCAATAGAATGGTTCTACTATGAATCATACTCTACAATCAATGTCAATGGAATGGTTCAACTATGAATCATGCTCTATAATCAATGTCAATGGAATGGTTCAACTGTGAATATTATCCTACGGTCAATGTCAATAGAATGGTTCTACTATGAATCATATTCTATGATCAATGTCAATGGAATGGCTATAACATGAATCATATTATATGATCAATGTCAATGGAATGGTTCAACTATGAATCATACTCTACGATCAATGTTAATAGAATGGTTCAACTATGATGTATACTATACGATAAATATCAATGGAATGGTGCAACTATGAATATTATCCTACGATCAATTTCAATAGAATGGTTATGAATCATATTCTACAATCAATGTTAATGGAATGGTTATAATATGAATCATATTCTACGACCAATGTCAATGGAATGGTTCAACTATGAATCATACTCTACGGTGAGATTGAGCAAGAATTCTACGATGAATTCAAATGGGGAGTTTGGAAAAAGTTGTGCTCTATGTGATAACTGTGGTCTTCGGCTCAGGGTCGAATTAAACGATGATGAAGATTTCCCTTTGATTACTAATGGTTGGATGACCTTGAGAGATTATTATAAATTCAAAGCTCATCATATTTTCTTTAGATACTTGGGAAGAAATCATCTCCACATCATTCCCCTAATGGAACTAGTTGTTCCCTCCTCATTTCCTACATGGCATACAAAATCTCTAGCTCTCCCAAAAGTTGTGGCCTTCAAGGTTACTCTGACCGAAGATCCTCAAGTCGTTTCCCATTTGGTTGGTTTCTCAATCTATTATTGGTAATTTTGTTTTTTTATGAACCAACTTATATAATTTTGTAATTTGGTTAAATTATGTTGCAGACATTACCTGATTCCATGGAAGAGTACTTGGGAAATACTGTCCTGCATGAAATAAAGCTGGATGATCAAAATTATGAATCAACATTTTGTGTGTTGGTGTTGGATGCTGACAATTATCCATTTGTAATGAGGCTATCATCTGATTGGAGGGAGTTCGCAGCCATTAACCAAATTGTAGTTGGAGATCAAATACAATTTAACATGTGTAATCTTTATGACAACCACTCCGTTTGGGTGAGGAAGTTGAAATGATGATGATGGGTGCAACGTATCAAATGGCGGTGTTGTAGGTGGTGGGGTGTTGTTTTGTTTTGTGGATATAGCTTTTTATGTTCGATTTTATGTTGTAATTTTAAGAAAACAAGACAATTAGTTACTTGTGATACAAGTAATCCTTTTCTTTTAATTTTTTACATTACAATATATATATATATATATATATATATATATATATATATATATATATATATATATATATATATATATATATATATATATATATATAATCTATTTGAGAATAAAATAACAATGGAAAAATAATGACACCGAGAATTTAACGTGGTTCGACAATTTGCCTTTCTTCCTCGGCCTCGATTCTTCATTTACCATGATGTTGAACTGCGTCTCCTGCTTCCTCTTCTTAAATGCAACATCCACCTCGACTTGTTCATCCTCCGTAGGATCAACCCTCGTGTCACGGAACACGACGTACAATCGAGTCGTACCGAATATTCATGATTACAAAACATGTTTTGCGGATCTTAAATCGTCTTCAATACTACGGTAAAATGTTACTTGGTTCTCACCAGTAAAAACAGGATGTTGGTAGAAAATGTTTGACGTCGGACCTCGACAAAGTTTGTTTTCGAGTCTTTTTTTGAAATACGAAAAATTCACATTGCTATTTAGACAAAATTGGATATTTTCAGTGTTTCTGAATAAAAACGATACCTCAACATTGTATGTCTCGCCATTGAAATTTACAGTGATAACATATTGTGGTACAAATGACATTTCGATTAGGGTTTGAGTGTTTGAAATGAGGGTTTTTGATTTGATTAGGGTTTTTGATTTTAGTGTTGGAAATTTGGGTTTTTCGATTAGGGTTTTATAATTGGAAAAAAAAAATCACATGCAGTCTAGGGTGGCTAGGGGACAGACCTATTTATCACTAGGTCTGTAAAAAGCCAAGTTGAATGGCTCGTATGAGTAAAAACACAAGGGAGGCGCCATCTCCTTTGGCTTTTTGCAGGTATAGTTATAAATAGAGTGCCACGTGGTGACACTAGCCGCATCATGCAACGCCACCTAGTGAACCTAGGCGCCACCTAGCACGCACAAGCCATCTAGGATGGTGCCTTAGTGCAATTTAAAGGGAGGAGCCATCCCACTTGGCTCCTCCTTGACAAGTGTCATCCATGCATGCAAGGTCCCAACCACCTCATTTATTCCTCTCTTCTTGAATCACCTATAAATATGGCTTCTCATTTGTGTTTTTTCCATCACCACTTTTCACTCCTCCTCATCTCTAATACAATTCTCTCTTTCTCAAATCATCAGTAGAAATTTCAATCATGAGTCTCTTGACGTTGGGAGAATCTCACTGAGGAACAAGGGCAAACATTGCAACATATGTAAGTATTCTTTCATTTTTTTGTTTTCATTCTTTTTCTTGAATTTTTTTTGTTATATTCTTTTTTTATTATATTTTAAATATTATTTACACTTTCTTACACAATTTATTTTCACATTATCTATAGGACACGAAAAATTTAGATGTCGCTCACATCACTATGTTGTTCCCGATCATTCATCGTTCCATACCTTGAACATGTCGGTTTTGGAGAGGTTATTAAAATCTCCAACACGATCGATTCAAAGTTCATTCTTGCATTGTGTGAAAGGTGGAGACCGAGACACATACATTTCATCTACCTATAGGTGAGTGTACCGTCACACTAGAGGGCGTGTACATGTTGATGGGTCTTCCTATCGATGGCAAGGCGGTGAATGGTCGATACAACAACCTAACAATATTTGCGAGGAGTTGTTGGGTAGAGATATGGTCGAAGGTCCTACAAGGGCCAAGGTATATTTCTTTCAACTCTTAGAGAGTATTATTATTCTCTTGTTTTGGATGAAAATTCCACCGAAGAACAAAAAATAATAAAAACTAGAAACTACATTATGTTAATGTTTGGTAGTTTTTATTCCCGAAAGGGGAATAGTATCAATTTTATGTATTTGAATTTACTTAGAGATGTCAATAAGATAGGAAGATATAGTTGGGGTTCTGCTCTTGCCTACTACTCCTCGTTGTGTAAAAATTGTATGAAAGACACATCAACTTTCAATGGATGTGCTTTCTTACTTCAAACATGGGGTTGGTGGAGAATGCAATCACTCAATCCCGTCAACGACCTACCGTTCACTTTTCCCTACGCAACAAAGTAAGTACATTATTTATTTATTAAATTTTATTTATATCTTTCACATATATAAATCCTAATATATTAAATGTTAATTCATTTAGGTTTAGCGTAGTGGGCATGGATTACGGAAAGAATCCGAGACACAATGTTCTCTATACCGTAATCTAATAGACCACCTTGGACCAACCGATGTACGTCATTTCTATTAACTCCAAATTATTTTAAATTTAACGTATATTATTTTTATCATTATTATTAATCTCCATTATTTTTTTCAACAATTTACATGGAGACCGTACTTGGGTTTGGACCATGTACCAAATGATGAAGATGCAGAGGTTTGGACATGAAGCAAATTATACGGTTCAACATTGTGGAGATGCACCACACGTGTGAAGATGCGATTTGGTATGTTCAAGACATACCCACAATCCGATATCTTGGATCCTTGGCATCTAAAAAGGGTCGATGCCCAATGGGGACTCAATAATTGGAGGAATTTTGTCAGGGAGTATTGTAGGATGTGGAAAAACCGAGCAGACCATATCTTACAATTTCCCGTTTATGAAGATGACGAGATTATGCAACACTCGTCGATACATTGCTTGGTACGGACGGTCCGCGGTTCGGATATGCATGTTTCCCAACCTCGCTATTTGGTCGACCGCGCAGATGGGGGCAACCTCCAGTCACAACAACAACGAAGACAACGCTACCGCAACAACCATCCCAACAACAATACCAACAACAACCCCAACACTACCAACAACAACAAGAACCACCCCACACTACAACAACACTACCAACAACCATCCAACAACACTTCCAACAACCATCAACTTCCCGCCAATCAACCCGACGACATAGAACCACCACCACTCAATCCAACCCCAACAACAACCTCATCACCCCCCACCCAATACTCACATATGCCACACACCCAAGTTCAATACACCGAACAAAGGGCATATGTCCAACCCCTATATGGGTCCATCTCATCACTCACCGACCACGGCTTCCACGAAAAATATTCCCCAACCAACCCACATTCCACCAACCATCGTCCTACCAAACCCCCGCCATTCATATGGGTCTAACACCCAATTTCCTTTTACCCCACATTCACAATCCATATACGGATGAGGGCGCTATAGTCCTCAAATGGAACCTAACCCCCAACCATGACGACCAAGCTTGAGAACATGGGGACACGTTTATCTGGCTGGTGCAACAAGCAATGTAAATCTTGAGGCATTCATGGATCCGATCTCATTTACTACGGGCAACCATCAACCCATGATCGGTCCCATGACCCAATAACAACCGGATCGAACCTCGCATCGACGAGTTAGGAGAGGGCGCGTGTGGAGCCGGTGGCCATCTGAGTCTCGGGTCGCCATGAATGAACTTATGTAATCGCTTTTCTTTGTAATCAAAATTTATAATACAAGATTTATTTCACAACATTGTCGTGCACTTTAATTTAAATTGAATTTTTATTATTATTTAAAATACACTAAGGCGCCATCTCGGATGGCTTTTCCTGTGTTTTACATAGGAGCCATCGAGATGGCTTTTAGGGCAAAAATGAAGGGGCGCCATCTCCTTGGCTCCTGCTCCGATTTCGGTCAGGAGCCATTCGAGATAACTCTGTTGTATTTTGTCACGAAACTTAGTTATTCGTAAATTTTTCAAAAGTTGGTTATTTTTGTATTTTTTAAAAATTGGTTATTCAAAAAAATTGTATATAGCTAGAATAAAATTTTTATAATGGAGTTTCTTTCTCAATAAATTTGTTACAAATGTCTTTCATTTCTCTTTCTTCTTCCATCTTCATCTTCAATCTTATACCAACCTAAATCATAATAAATTTCTTGTGTCTATCTAGCTCCTTTTATTTATTTTTGGATCAAATATGTTTTGGTCCTTGTAAGTATTTTAAAACGAGAAGAATTAAATATGAATTTTAAATTTCAAATAATAACGATAAAAGTAACGAAAACATCGACTTAGAAATTAAATTTTGAATTTTTTCTAGGAACTTTTATAACGTTCTAAAGATGTGTGCAAAATAATAATTTAAAATACACATTAGTCTAACATGAAGGACTAAAATTATGTGCATAATAATTATGAGAGATAATTTTTTGTGTAATCAAGAAATATATTAAAGGGAGAACTAAGGGTTCTCTCAACTGTTTACACAAGAGACCGGACAAATCAACGACAAAAAAATAAAATTATCCACCAATTAAGACTTAGAAAGAAATAGTACATGATCCTTGCTAAAGTCATAAAAGTTATAATTGGGATGAATAATATCTCATTTAAAGACCATTTCTAAGCCAAGAATTTTATTTTATATTCCATATATTATGCATATTCCACCCATCATTTAAAGCAATTCCATTCCTCAAAATCCATATGGACCAGTGAACATCTCTCTCTCTCTCTCTCTCTCTCTCTCTCTCTCTCTCTCTCTCTCTCTCTCTCTCTCTCTCTCTCTCTCTCTCTCTCTCTCTCTCTCTCTCTCTCTCTCTCTCTCTCTCTCTCTCTCTCTCTCTCTCTCTCTCTCTCTCTCTCTCTCTCTCTCTCTCTCTCTCTCTCTCTCTCTCTCTCTCTCTCTCTCTCTCTCTCTCTCTCTCTCTCTCTCTCTCTCTCTCTCTCTCTCTCTCTCTCTCTCTCTCTCTCTCTCTCTCTCTCTCTCTCTCTCTCTCTCTCTCTCTCTCTCTCTCTCTCTCTCTCTCTCTCTCTCTCTCTCTCTCTCTCTCTCTCTCTCTCTCTCTCTCTCTCTCTCTCTCTCTCTCTCTCTCTTCTCTCTCTCTCTCTCTTCTCTCTCTCATAATTTTTGATGTTTCCTCACCTCTTTTATGAGAATATAGAGCAGAAACATTCAAAGGGACAATATGGTTATGTCTTCTCCTCTCCTTCATAACTTTATGAAAGTCAATACTATTACGATCTCCTTCATTAAGCCATTTAACTTTTGATTTTTGAACAAGCATATTCTCATTAATTCTAACCAAAATATACTAGACGCCTCCTTCCTCTTTTTCAAAGTTTTGGCAAAGTTTGCAACATCTTCTATGATTTTTGATACCATTGAAATCCCCTCCTATTAATCCATTCCCCATCCTTATTTGTTTCCTTCAAATCCAATAAAGTTGCAAGACGGGTAAACATTCACAATGTAATAAGTATAATCCTTCCATAGAACTTTGATCCCTAAATAACCATTACATTTGAAACTGTACAAGACCTCCATCCCTTCTTTCTTCCACAAAATAATTAGACCTCTGGATGAACCAATTGAATTAGAAAACCACAAAATAATTAGACCTCTGGATGAACCAATTGAATTAGAAAACGAATATCCGATATTAGAATTACTCCATAAACTCTTAGCATAGACCTCTAACATAGTTGACAACTTGGTTTCTTGGATCAAGAACAAATTCGCTCCCCCTTTTTAACCAAAGAACTAATTCTCCTTCTCTTCAAAGCATTGCCTCCTCCCTTTATATTCAAAGTTCCTATGATCATGATAAACCCATTGGAAGCACCTTTTGAAGTGCGGCCTTCTCCTCCTAAATCTTCTTTAGTCTATCGATCTTAGAAACGATACTCTCCCTATTATTCCCTTCGCACACCCCCAAAGCCTCAATAGCCTCCCACAATTTCTTACCTCCAAAATCTTCTAAAAACTCCCACTGTCTACGATTACTTAGCATAATAACATTATTCTCCGAATGATTCCCATATGAAATATCACCTTGGCTATTCCACCCTTTCCCCCTGAAACCAAAGTACCAGCCACCAGAATAGTTTTCGAAGTAGAAGGAACCGAGACGGAGGTTTTGCCACAAATTCTATCACTTCCAACAACCTTCTTTTTCGCTTGCAAGCATTTTCGGAATGCAATCTTCTTACTCATAGACCCTCAAACATCGAGAATGTTACAAAATTTCACCTTCTTGCTGCGAACTCCTCATTGCGTCAAAATTGAGCATTTAACAAAGTCGGGATGTGTCCCTTTAGAGAAAGAATCCAGAACTGTCTCATGGGGAGAACATCTCAGAAACGCTGGACCAGAGATTGTTTTCCGGACTTCGCTATCAAAGGAAACAAAAGGAATCCCCTTAGGAGGTACAGAGCGAACGTCGGAATCCAGAGAATTCTCCCTAATGATAGAGTTAGGACTCTAAACAACCAGAGGAGCAACACTAGGAACAAGTAACTCTTCCGGCTCAGAAAAATATTCAATACTATCTGTCGATTCTACATCCCCCATCGAGCTATTCCCACCCACCAAATCATTCGACCAAACATCCTCTGAATCTAAGGATTCAGAAGAACCATAGTCAGTAATTTGAGTATTCGACATACCTGAATGATGAGATAAAGATTCTTCAACAAGGGCCAGAGTAAAATTACAACCATCAATTAAAATCGAAATTAAGTTCTGCAAAACAAACTCCATCGGTACCCTCAGAGTAATCCTAGCGGTCTCGAAGTCAAAGCCGTTAGCTGTGTCCTCATCAAGGCAAACATTTGCCAATAGAATTGGCTAATCTCACTAAGAAATCGTTATTCCACACGAAACAAGGGATACCATAGACTCTGATTCTAATCATTCTTTCAGAATCCACATCGTTAATCTTCCACTTTCTCACTTCTGAGAACCAAACCCTAAACCCTAAATTGATATTTACTTTAAACACATTTTATTTTAAATTTCAACACAATTCAATTTTTTTAAAATAATTTAAACATAATTTGTACATAATAATAGTTGACAAAGATGTTGGTTATTACTTAAAAAATGACTTAGATGGTACATAAATTTATAATAATGTTAATAATTTTCAACCATAATTTATATATATATTTAAAAATTATTTAGACTATAATTTTGGAGTTATTTAGAAAAAATAATATTTCATTTACTAAATAGTAATTAAATGCATTACACTATTTTTTTACAATAATATTAAAAAGAAATGAAGCTAAATAGGTAATCTATCTGAATTAAATATAATTAAAAATAAAACTATATTTGATGTCAAATATAAAAAAATTAATCAATTTTCTTTCTATTTAATACAATAATTATTAAAATATTTCGTTTCAGTTTTATTTTTTAATTAAATTTATTCATTTCTTATGCTTGTTTTTCACGTAAAGTAATTTTCAAACTGCAATATTTTCAACTATATTAAGAAAATTAAATACAGTTAACAAATTATTTGAAAAGGTATGATTTAATATCTTTTCTTATTTAGTTATTATATTCAAAACTGAAAATGGGTAGCACTTACATCAATTCTTTTCAATCCTTAATTATCAAAATCCTTAATTATTCACTTTCTCTTGCAATTCAAGACATCTAATAATCGTTTTAGTATGTTCTTAGGCTGTCGGGATTTGGTTAATTCTATGATCAGTAAGAGTGACAAAGCATGAAATGGTAACCTTATCTAAATAGAATGATTTGACAAATTAATTACACAAACCACTATTTCAATGATGCTGCACAAAGTATGTTTGGTGAAGTATTTCTTTCATAGTATATTACTATATCTGTTGCATGAAATTGTAACCCATCCTCTAAAACTAGCTTAAAAAGTTGATGATTTTTAAGGTACTATCAGAGTACTATGTCTAACGATTTATAAAACGAAAAATACATATTGATAATATTTTTCACAAACAACAACCAATTGAAAATATTTTTACATCTTCCTATAAAATAGCACTCCATGAGTGTAGAGAGAAGCCTTTAAGTATCACTCATTGAGCTCCATGTTATGGTTCTATGTAGAATATAAATGAATAGTTTGGGATCACTTTTTTTTATAAGAAGTAATGGGAAACAATAACATTTAATGAGTTCCTATGGACGAAATGCTTCACTATCCATTTCTGACACATGTAGTGACATGTCCAACTACGGTACGCCACAATTTACAGACTAATTGAGTGCACTTGAGTTGATGTGTATTCATGAATGTAGCACTAGCCATTGATCTTGTAATTTCTATTCATAGTTGGTCTTGATCTTTTAGTTTTCATTGCTTATAAATATAGTGAGTTGAATATTTGGAAGTTTTCGCAACCATTTAGTTTTCAAGTTTTTAGTTACTTTCCAATAAAACGTCTTTGTTCCATTCTTCTCGAGAGTATCTTTAGAAGCGATTTAGTGCATCCTTTTAAAGCTTGTGCCTTTTCCATTTCTGAAGCTTCATCAATCTCTCATAACCAGACAATCTTATAACTCAAGATTAGCAATAATACCATTAATTTAGTCGTCCCTTAATTATGCTCACCTCTCTTATAGTAGCAATCACATATAACTAGAGATCACACACACGCGCGCGCGCAAACACACACACACACACACACACATATATATATCAAATGTTTTAGGAAGAACGAATCACGTCGAGGTCCTAATGCCCCGTTGCATCCTATTAGAGGAGGAGACAAGAGATAACTTGCAAAGGAGGGAACACACAAAATATTTCATTCAGCTTCGCGTGCAAGTTGAAGGCCGCGAGCCTCGCGATGACTAGGTGATGAAACATTTCCATCTGGGTATAATTGGGTAGGTCCAAAGATAGCTACCACTACTTCGACTTTGAAACTGAGGCCTTCCTAAGCGATGTTAACATTATGGTTAATCATCTTTAGAGTGGTTAGTCTTTTCTGTGCCACGGGAGAAGAGAATATACAATTCTTTCGATGACTACATGGTCGCATTTAATGAATGCATGTTTACAAAATAGGAATTTGGCTTCCTTTTTTAGAATAAAAAGCAGGGGTGAGGGGATTCACCAATAAAAAATGTCCCAAAAAATCAACCCTGTCTAGAGTAAAGGGGTTAAACTAATGGATGACTGGATGAAGTTGAAGAAACCCCTGGTTATGAAACTTGTTCGAGGAAGTACGCATAAGATAAAAATGATCAAAGAATAAATCAAGGGAGGACTTATAGGATTTGTGCTCGACAAATAGCTGGAAGATCGTTATGTATGCCCAAGACGCCAAATGAAGTTGGGAACTCCTTTAACAATTATGAATCAAAAAGAGGTATCTAAAAACTCCTTTGAGGAACAAACTTCTTCTTCGGGGTTGTTAGACCCCTTCTTTCAAATGTTGAAGGAAGAAAAAACTGTGTCGAGGTCCTAATGCCCCGTTTCGTCCTTTTACAAGAGGAGACGAGAGATAACTTACAAAGGAGGGTTTTGAATCTAGGTTTTGTTGATTTTCATGGCGTGAAACTAGGGTTTTGAATCAGAAGTATCATGACTATTCTTTGGCGAGCTAGCAAGTTATCTACATCAAAGACTTGTTTTCATCTTCATAGAATTTGCTCAAGGCATCATCTAAGAGGGGTTGAATTAGACAAAAAAAGTTGAGTTCGAATACTTATTATCATTTGTTGCTTGAATTACAAAGTATAGATTATGGTTTTGGTACAAGGAGAAGATAGTTTGGATTCATATGGCTACAATGCAATAAATTAGGGTTTCGAGTGTTGATTCAAAGTGATATTTTTGCTTGGCGTGTATATTGTGAATGTCAACGTTGAATTAGGTTTTGCTGTGAAGGATAGCATTCATCATTTAAGTATGGATTCTAGCTCCTTTCAAAGTATCAAACATCGTTCAAGGTTAAGATTCATACATTCATTCAAAATTCCATTCAAAGATGGTCACCATACACCATTAGTCATCTAAATTCAAGCAACACTACAAGTCTTATCCAATTTCATTCAAAGTTCAAATTCGAAACCATTACATTCATTCCTTTTTTCAAATTTCCCGAGATTTACTCAAACTACGTCCCAATTTCCATCCGTTAAAAAAAACTACAAAGTTACAAAACAATTATCCAAAAATCCATTCAAGTTTCTATGTATGTTACACCATGTTTTATTACATCATTTAACAAATTACACAAAAAAACACAGGGACTATTTCCTACACTAAGTTCCATCTTCATCATCTTGCCTTCATGACCATCCTATCTCTACGTATGCTACACTACCAATGTTACAAGATGCACTGAACCTGCAAAATTCCAATGATAGTTTACTCCAAAACCAGCAATCCGATACCCTGTTCCAAACAGACTCAAAATTAGAAAATGTAAATTACAAAACCAGTTTTGCAGTTTCATTAGTTTATAGTGTAACAGAAATCGAGAAGAAATATAAAACCAGCAACATGTGAAAATAATAGAATTGAGGCAGAGGAAAAGTACAGAATAAAAAAATCGGAAATTCAGAATGTTTCAGCTCAACATTTAATTCTACCATTAATCTAGCATTCTATGCAATCTCATGAAGCCAATTCATTGTGTTCATAATAGATGTGAAGTGTCACATACATAACATATCTGAACCGCCTTATACTATATCATACGAACGTATACATATACCTGCTACAGTCTGCTATCATCATCACAGATCGCCATGCCATTGGTCATATGCCATCATTTACTTTGCTACGACATTCAGCATACACCTGCAACGCAAGAGTCCTCTACACATCAACATACATCAGCTTAATATATGATTAATGGGCATTTAGTACACATTCAGATCAAATCTTTAACATTTCACAACAATTTCACACTAACAAGTTCCTATTCGATTCTAACTAACAAAACCAGTTCATTCCAACTACCTTAAACCGTCTCAAACTAACTTACAACTACCATAACTAACCCTATAACAGAAACTCTAACAAACTTTCACAACAAACTTCAACTGATTGGATCTACACCCTTCATTCTCTATCAGATTCCCTCAATCCAATGGCTCAGATCTTCTCCATAACCAGCCTCAATCTTTTCTCTGAACTAGGGATCTTCATCCCCATCCTCCATTCCCTTCATCATCCCCAAGCTTCATCTTCAAGAAGCTTCAACTTCATCATCACAACATCAACAACCTTATTCACTTTTCTTTATCGCATCACCATAACTGCAACAGTCTTCCTCGCAACTTAGCATCATCATCTTCACGCCTTCTATGAGTCCTCATCATCTTCACCGATTCTCAAATCTGCGTCTGCCTCGTCGGCAATAACATCTCTTCAACGGTCTCAATTTCGCGTCGGCGTCACGACCTCCAACACACTGCAACCTTCGCTAACGACCACGTCGATTCGTTATCACCTTCATTCAATTTTCCACCGTGAATCGCTGTTATCATTTCACATCATCAGCACAATGCACAAGGCCAGATATCAGAAGAAGAAGAGGTAGAAAAAGAAAACGGATACGTCGAATTGAATATACCTGAACACATAAGAACCTCTGGATTTCTGGATTTCTCTTTATCGTCATCATCATCGAAGAATTCGCCGGAGCATCTCCGACAGGGTTGATATTCAGACTTAGAATCAGGGGGTTTGAGGTGAAATTAAGGGTAGAAGAAGAAGAAGCTGTCGTTTGCTGTCAGAAATTGCCACCGTTCGTCATGAGAGATTCGCCGCCGTCTTTCGATCTTCTTCATATAATATAATTATTTATTTATTTATTATTTAATAATCAGAATCAATAATACATATTAATAATAAAAAATAATCTGTATTTGTTTAGTTGGGCTTAAGGGCTTGGGCTATGGAAAATTCGATGGACTTTGGGGTCATAGCCCAATGAGTTCTGCAGGCTACACATGCTTCTGTTTCAACTTCTCACCACCTTGCTTGCTCTTAATTTTCTTTGAATTTTAGTAGTTAATTCTGATTTTTTTCTCATAATTTTTCTGATTTTTTATATGAGTGATGATATGTCAATTCCTAATTAAAGAATATTTTTCTCTGATTTTTTCCATTAGTTTGGATTTAATTTGATTAAATGTTGAATTAGGTGAAATTAGGTTTTCTCTAATATGTTCTTGATAGATTATCTTTGTTTCGATCAATTTTTCTAGAATCTTTCAACAATTATCTTGGACAGTAAATGTGCTTGTGTTCTGATCTTAATGAGGAACTTTTCGTCTTTGATTTGTGTTCATAAAATGTTCAATAAATTGTTTAAATTCTCTTTTAATCGTATCGCGATTTTTTTAGGATTTTACATGTTAATTTTTTATTAATACTTGATCATGATTCTACTTCATCTCATGCACCATTCTATGAATTGTCCGTAATCGTTTGCTATTATTTTGAGGTACATTTCGGAAGCCTTAGATCACTTACCTCGGATATTATCGTTCCATTATATTTGTTGTAGTTTAAATCATTTAAATTCCTCTTTATAATTTCGCTTGAACAAATGTACTAAAGTGAAGCTCTATCCCCCCATGATGGGTAAAATGCACCCCCTTCCTTAATGATGTAATAGCGTAAGATTTATTGTTTTGTATGCTTGAATGATTGTATGTGATGCATGTTAACAAGGTAAAATTAACAAAAATAGAAAACAATTTCAAAAATAAACAAAAGATAAAAGCTTGGTCAAACACCAAGTTTATTTTCAAAATCAATTAATTGAAGTTCTTTCTTCCATCTTCCTCCTCTAGGCGTTGTTATGCATATCTCTCCTCATATTAACCATTGACCTCCAACAAATATTCATCACTACTCCACCATCATAAACCAACTAAGCACGCCTTGTATATTTTCGTCCATAAGTCAATGTACTCAGCCACGTCGCTATCGACCTACCTTTACCTAATCCACCTCCCTTCACGTCTATCCATGCATGTCATTCATTCATAAAACAACTTAAAACTAAAACCTTGGTACTTGTACCCAATGATCTTTTTCAAAGCTTTTCTCAGTAAACTTGGAACGGTCATGGATTGGTTAATCGAAGGTCTTCTCCTATCCTAAGGGTTTGATACTACCTATAGAGGTTGTTGTCTAAACACTTGCCTTCCAAAATAAAATACTCCTTAGTAATAAAAGTGAAGTCCTCCACGTATTGGACTAAAAAGAAGGTTAGGTGCAGACTCGTCCCTCTTTCGAGTGCTTGATCCTTACTATAGAGTGTGTGGTCTAAGTACTTATATTCCGATAAGAGGAACGTGACTATACTTACCACATATCTTTCACAAGAATTTTTTTGGAGTAATAAAGAATCGAGTACTACCTATAGATGTTACTATTCGAAGACTTATCTTTGCCTTAAAATCAACATAACTAATTAAAGGTGGCATCTTGCCTTGAGGGCGTAACTCAAAAACTTTCAAAAAAAGGTGTATGTTATTTCCATCTGAATCACATACCAGATGCTAAGATGTTAATGTTAATATCTCCTATAAAAAGCATAAACAAGTAATTATTTTCTAGCCGAACTACGGCGCCCTGATTCTCAATTGCACAAAAGGGATACGTAGGCACAAAAGGTTCGCAACCGCGGCGAGTGCGCTAATTAAAAGCTTATTTTCTCCCTAATTAAACCCATTCTTTGAAGCATTCATAGCAAACATAACTCCTTAAAAAAAATTTACACATAGACAAACGAAATGGTTCTCATCCAGTATGATGGATGTGAGGGGTGCTAATACCTTCCCCTTACATAACCGGCTCCCGAACCCATCTCTTGGTCGCAAGACCATCTTATCCATTTCTCTTCGGGTTTTCTCGATATTTTCCCTTCCTTCGGGATAAATTAAGTTCGGTGGCGACTCTGTTTTTTTTCGCGGTGCGACAGCTGGCGACTATGTTGGGGATCTATTCCTAAGCGATCCAGACCTAGTTTTGTTTTTCGTAGGTGTGGATGCTTATCTTTATCTGCTTGCTTTACTGCTTTCTTTATCTACTTCCTTATTTTATATACTTGTGGGTTGTTGGGTTCTAAGACAAAGATTTCTACCCGAGCTTTCAAGAAAAAACACATAAGTGGTGGCGGCTTATTAATTTGCGAGACTTAGGACTCCGCGAGTTAATATGACCCCCCAATCAGAGGAGGCTCCTTGAGGGTACTATATGTCCTACGAGTAGTCGTTACGACAGTGGTATTTTTTCAAGGGACCAGAGAATCTAAAAAGGCCTTTAGAACCCTATTCCAAAGGTTACTACGACATAACTCCGAACACATCCTCTCGAAGGTATAACCATCACACGACTCATCATTACGATGATGATATTTTCAAAAGGCATGGTGCAAGGGACCTTGTCTGAGCACCTTTGGAATATCCCTCTATAAACCAATAGAGAAACCTATCCCTGGGTGAGATACCTATTATGTGAGCTCTGTTATATGAACTCTTATCTTTGTGACCATTGATCAGAATGTTGCAAGCATGTTCCAATGCATACATAAAACATAAGTATTGCATATATATCACATGTATTTTCCTTAAAAAAAGAGGCGTGCGTGTGTGTGCACATACATCCATTCATTCATCCATTTCATTATTCATGTCAGAAGCTCATTGGAGGCCCTTCTTATTATTCGGAGTTCAGAATCAACGAAGACGACTTCCCTATATCAGTAAAGACTTATGGATCTCTTCGAACAAAATCAGAATGCTCTTTGTCGGGATGTGGACACCATGGGTAACAAAATGAGTCAACCTCTCGAGACTCTGCAAGCTGTTGTTCAGGGACAAGAAGATCTCCATCATAATGTCACTAAAATTGCAAATGTCGATCCTTTCGCTCCTAAGAAGTTCCTCAATCATCCCAAAGGAACTCCCAATATTGCTACTATTGTGACTACTCCTAAAACTCAGAAGAAGGCAGTTGACGATCATCACAATGTTATTGATCTGGATGATCCCCAGGGTGATCTCACTACTAACCTTGGTAGAAATGCTAAGATGTATCGTGCTCTTGAAGAACGTCTTAAGGCTATAGAAGTTTCTAAGAAGTCTCGATTCAATGTTGCTGATATATGATTAGTGCCACGAATTGTCATCCCTTCGAAGTTCAAGGTCCCCGACTTTGATAAGTACAAAGGCACCACTTGCCCAAAGACTCATCTTCGCTCATATTGTCGTAAGATGGCTTCCCATATGGAGAATGAACCACTACTCATGCACTATTTTTAAGACAGCCTTATAGGGGCGCTGTTAGAGTGGTACATGCAATTAGAGAAAACTCATGTTAGTACCTGGGGAGAGCTTGTTGATGCTTTCTTGAAACATTACCACTATAACACTGCTATGGATCCTAGTTGTACACAACTTCAGAATATGGCACATAAATCTGATGAATCCTTCAAGGAGTACGCCCAGAGGTGGCGTGGACTAGCTGCAAGGGTTCAACCTCCTCTTCTGGATCGTGAATTGGTTGACTTGTTCATGGGTACCCTCGAGGTCCCTATCTTCAGTATATGATCAACAATACTTCATCTCCTTTATCTGATATGGTTATTATTGGGGAGCGTGTTGAAACTGGTACCAAGGCTAGTGCGATCCCAGGAGCTCCAAACACTAACAATACTAGTGGCAACTGTGAGAAATCATATTCTGGATTTGTTAAGAAGAATGAGGGTGAAATCAGTAGTGCTTCTATTGACAATAGGAAGGATCTTGTCTCCCTTCAAAATAATTTTCCTTATTATTCAACATCCATTGTTGTTCCTAATCAGTATGTTCCTCAGAACTATCAGCAGAAAAATCAGCAACAAGAACAATAGAGGAAGAGGGGTCCCAAAATAAGGTTCGATCATGTTCCTATACCCTATGCTTAACTCATTCCTCAATTGCTTGCCATTTAGTTGATACAGCTACGTGAACTTGGTCCACCACCAGATTCTCTTCCAAAGGGGTATGACATTAATGCTCGTTGCAGATTCCATTTTGGATCTCCAGGCCACGCAACAAAGAATTGTATAACACTGAAGTGCAAGGTCCAAGACCTCATCGACTCCAAAGCAATCACGTTTATGCCAATCGGCCCAAATGTATTGAATGATTCCTTGCTTAAGTGAGCACCAATAATATAAGAGCATCCGTTGAAGCAATAAGTCAAGCCTGGGAGCATTCTCAACACTGTAAATCATTAGATCATTTATGCATTTTCATTTTTAATTTTTATTTACTTGTTAAATGTTACCTACATGTAAGAAATCGTTGTTTTTGAATGATAATAAAAATACATTGCGTATGCTTGATTCGAATCAATCCATTTGTGTTCACTCATTTTCCTGTCTATTAATATCAAACTCTTGTTTAAAGCAAAAGGAGAATGATGATAACAAAACGCGCGAAATTACTGGTCATATGCTTTTGAATAAAACCTTGCTAATGATGTACATGCATTATTTCAAAATCCCGAAACACCGGTGATATAAGGGAGTGAAACCCTCGTTAACCCCTTTGAGCCTTAAAGTAGGAGTTTCTTTTCTGTTCAGAAAAACCCTCATTTTAACCCTGGGGTTGGGTAATGTTCAGTTAATATGGTCGAGCGTTTAAAACTCATCAAGAGTGCGCATCCAAGGATACAACAATGGTTATCCTTTAAAAGGCTGAGGAAAGTCAAAACTGCAATGGTTAACCTTTGTCTATCGATAGTGTGCATCAAAAGAGGATGATGCCACAATAGTTATCTCCTGCACATTAGGAGGTCAACAGATGACGATACCATAATATTTATCCATCATCCACTAAGGAATCATATAATAACAATCACTTCCAATAAATCAAAGATAACTCAAGGTCACACGACTTGTTCAAAAGAAGAAAAAAGAAAGAACGAGGTATTGCAAATTGAAGAACAAGTTCGTGTGATCGAACACCAAAGAAACAAAGGTGAGTGACTATTGTGTCCTAGAAACTCATCCTCCGCAAAAGACAAAGTTGTGTGACCAGAAATACAAAATAATTAAGGAAGAGTGATTGTCACTCCAAGAACCTTGTTGGTTCCTTGGCCATCATATCTACACTCTTAAACTCTTTTGAAAGGTGAACACTCGTTTCGGAATAACTGAACGTAGGAACGGAGAACATCACGGAGAATGGGTGGGTTAGGTTAGACTTTGAGCCTTAAATAATTTTTTCTCAAAACCATGAACCAGGCCACATTACAACCCTTAAAAGAGCTAATTGAAGCAAGGGTTTATTTCGAAAGCATACTACATAAAATTGCGTAAAATTGACTCCTAAATATTTTTGCTTAACATTTGTATTGATATTAATACGGCATATAATTCAAACATTGAATGTCACAACATCGTTTCAATAACGTTGATTTCAAAGCTAGCATAAGCATTGCATTAACATTATCATCCTTAAAACAAGCATATCTTACTTGTGAGTAAACACTTGACATCAAGGAAGATCAAACAATGAACAATTGCTGAAAACTTGATCACTTCAAAGTTACCATCAATCAGGGGCAGTTACGTCGATAAATCTTCTCAAGTTATGATCAAACAAAGAATATCACATCGATAAATCTCTCAAAGTCTCCATTAATTAGGGGCAATCACGTTGAGAAATCTATGCAAAATTTATTTGACCTGGGAAAATCACGTCGAGATTCGACAAATCTCTCAAAAAAATCTATAACCAGAGGCAGTTATTTTTTTCATCCAAGACGTTGAGGCAGACCACCTCACATCATATTGTGGCACAAATATTCTAGTCTCCTATTCATCACATATGCTTTTAGAGATTATACAGACATATGCATTCCTCCTCCGTACTCGCAAAGTTGCTCAAGCAATTTTTGTCATACGAGACACTTGTCGAAGAATCAAGCTAAAAGCATTATAACGGTCACCCCTTGATCCAGCCAACATTGCAAATTTCATTTTCAACCCCTGCATATATTCCAAGTATACTCCCCAACAGTGTAAACTTGGGGCACTCTAGGTTTTATGTAGTTTAGTGCACATATTCTACATGATTCCCCAACAGTAGTGTAAACTTAGGGCACTCAAGAATTTTGTGTGGTTCAACACGTATACATCGCATTACTCCATAGTAGAGTAACTTGGGGCATTAAGTGATTTCCATGCGGGTTCGACATGCAATCCTCACAAAAAACAATTGTCGATCTCCAGCAGAGAAGTAAATCGGGGTAGCTAAAGAGATATGTGTCTGTCTCCTAATTCTCAAGTAGTTGTTCAATATGTATTCCCCAGCACAGTCTAAACCAGGGCATTCAAAGAGATACAAGTGATGTTCAACATCTACTCCCCAACAGATTGATTAGATGTTCTAATGGTCAAGGATGTAGAGAAGTCAGATCATATTATTTCCTTATCCAGCAAGTCACAACTTTCTCCCCAACAAAGTTACCAATAATCTTTGGTACCTCAAGCCATGCCAATCTGCATTGGTATCTCCGAGCAACAAGCAATGGTCCCCGATGAACCTATTCTCATCCCCGTAGAGTTTATTTCTCTGTACTCTACATATAGTTATCATTGTATAGCATCGCATCCTCAAAACTCGTAGCATATCCATTGAAATTGATCATTACGTAATAAAAAAATTCAAACATGCATACAAAGCATAAGCCAGATTGGGTACCTTGCACGAAAGGCCTGAATTATTCAAAATGGTGATACATCTCCACATAGATTATTGCCTCAAAATTCCCAGTTAATGTCCCCCATTACATCACAACACTCAACTAACGATGCCAATAACTTATACTTCCAAACACTCGTCTATATCTTCTTTCGATACTCGTCCGTATCGATCTTAACACCCGTCCGTGTTAAACATTCCTTTGATACTCGTCCGTATCTTCTTTCGATTCTCGTCCGTATCGATTTTAACACTCGTCCGTGTTAAACATTTCTTTGATACTCGTCCGCATCTTCTTTCGATACTCGTCCGTATCGATCTTAACATCCTTCCGTGTTAAACATTTCTTTGGTAGTCGTCCGTATCTTCTTTCAATACTCGTCCGTATCGATCTTAACACCCATCCGTATTAAACATTTCTTGGGTACTCGTCCATATCTTCTTTCGATACTCGTCCGTATCAATCTTAACACTCGTCTGTGTTAAACATTTCTTTGATACTCGTCTGTATCTTCTTTCGATACTCGTCCATATCGATCTTAACACTCGTCCGTGTTAAACATTTCTTGGATACTCGTCCGTATCTTATTTCGATACTCGTCCGTCTCAATCTAAATGCTCACCCATGTTAAACTTTTACCTAGCCCTAGAAGGGTTTTGCTTTCAACGCCCATCTGCGTTAATCTCTCTAGCACTCGTCCGTGTCATTATTTTCGTTTGGTAGCTGATTTAGCATGCATCGCTATCAGAAGATATACTTATCGTTACCCCCCAGCGAGTTATTACCCTCCTTGTATTAGCTGTTGCTACGTTACAAGTCGGTCAATCTTCCCTTGTATTGGCATTGTTGCTACGTTACAAGTCATTACCCTCCTTGTATTAGTCGTTGCTACGTTACAAGTTGGTCAATGTTCCTTGTATTGGCATCGTTGCTACGTCACAAGTCGTTACCCTCCTTGTATTCGCGTCGTTGCTACGTTACTAGCATTACCCTTCCTTGTATTGGCATTTTTGCTACGTTATAAGTGTTCATCATGTCTACCCATAATCTTTTCACTAGAAAAATGAAAAAATTCATCCCCAGCAGCTAATACAAAAAAACAAATAATAACCTATTCACACCATATTTTTAGGACAAATTTTGGGCATTTGTATTTAATCATCTTCTACCTCGAATGTTTGAAAGGCACGCATCAATCTCACCTTCAGGTTTAAGACGATTAAATAGGGGCAACTGTCATACCCCAAATTTGTCCTACCCTCTAATAAAATCATTTGGCTTATGTATCTCATAATCATCATGTACATACCGTCCATTAGGTCATCTAACATCATGCATTCACCAACGACATGACTTGGTATTTAGATCAATGTTCACGAGATTAAGGTATATAGTACATTAGGGTTTTGTCTCTTTTTCAGGGTTTCTGTTCAACCGAAGATGTAAATATCATGATTAAGGCGTTGACTCTCACATAAAGCTATTTGAGGAATCCACAAGGTTCCAGATATGCAACCATCAAGAGTTTCATATTTATGACACTTGGCTCTTATTCATCATATAAGATGGTTTCATTGTTGCTTACAACTATCATTTGAACTAGGGTTTATTTCCTTGGTCAAATGGTATTCAAGTGGCTCATCGGACTTAGGGTTCTCATGGTTATATTCTTTTCTACACTGTAAATTTTATCGTCATCTTCAAAGATTCAAGGCATTGATGTTTTGTTGATGATTGAAATCATGACATGGCACAAGATATGATTTATGGTTTTCATCAAATTAGAGGTAGACCGGTTCAAAGCTCTTAAGCATCTAGTTTGTCAAGAAATGATTCAAACATCAAAGAACCATTTAGAATGCTTGGAAAATAAGTTACGAATTACAAGGGGTTCATAAAGTATGTTCTCTCACAAATCAAAAGGCACTACGAGGTATGTTGAAGGCAGAATCAAAGGAAAAGGCTTGATTCATTCAAAAGGCGAAAAGAAGAACACTTCAAAGGAACTTTTTGAGTGTACAAGCAAATGTTTCTTATGGACTCGTGCCATGGTCTGTTCATGTGATCGAGGTAACGTAATTTCAAATATCATCACATCGCCATACCATTTCAAAGGGAAGAGGAATACAATCAAAGAAGAGGTTTATGCTTGAATATTTGAAATTACTTATTGATTCCAAAAGCATCACAGGAAGTATTTTCATTACAAAGATCAATGACGTAGCCATTACATGGAAATTTTACATAAACAATAAACCTAATATCTAAGCTCCCAATTGTTCTTTGAATTTCATGATTCTTAATTGTGCCCTTGTGTCCACAAGAATCACCGTCTTCAATCACTCTCTATACCATATTTAAATCTTCCATCTTTTTCATTTTTTATGTACATTCTATAAACCTGCAACATTGACAACAAATTCAATACATAAAACTGCAATACACCTACAAAATAGTCTATCATTCAATATTCATGCTCGGAAAATCAATCACAAAACAGCTCTACATATATCACGGCAAAACGGTTAAGCCATTACAAAGGAAAAAACAGCCGCTTACCCTTCGGATACGGCTCCACATCAAGTGTCTTTCAACGAATCATTACCTCACCAACCATTGCCAATACAGTATGACCTTCATGCCACTTCGTTCCATCTTCAACTAATCTCCGTGCCATGTTCAGTCCCATGTTTGAAAACCTATCACAATTACTTGATCATATGATAGCATTGCCAAGAGAAACCACCAATCTTGCAACCAAATTCTTGGTTTATCTCATCACTTAACCTCTGCATAATCAAGGGAGTACAACCTGTTAACGTCTAAACATTGCGTTACAATCCAAAAGCAGGAGCAACACGAGCCGACGCACACAAAATCAAGTTCAGATTCGCACCTAGATACATGGAATATTAAATTATGGCCATACACAAAATCATTTGTCTACGAGGTACGGCCCGGTGAGGTCTCTAGTTATCATCATCGGATTTTCTACGGCTCCTGCACCGACATCACCATGTCATTCACAGTTCGAAGACAATAGTATCAGAAATTCAATCCAGCACCATCGCGCCATGCTCGTGTTATGCAAGGCTAATGTTGCTCCAAGCAAAATCATGCCCTGCAAAAATTAAAGAAAAGAAAGAGGGTTCTTTAGGATTCACGACACAATTCAAACAGAAAAACCAACCATAATAAATCTCCTAACTACCTTAAACTAACTTAACTAAACTCTAACAGAATTATAACCAACTAACTAACAATTTTCAACAACCTAGGACTAACAGAATCAGAAACTGAAAACTCAACTTCTATTAACAAAACCTATGACAGTTTTCTAACCACACAATAACTAACTAACCAACCCCATAACTACCTCAAAATCTTAAACTAACTGTAACCAATTTTCAATCTTCATAACAAACTTCTAACCGCCTTATCTTAGCCATTTGTCTACTAACCGATTCCCCCAATCCAATGGTTCAGAACCCTCCATTCCCTAACAAAATCTCACCAATCCAGGGCTTTGTGTTCGGGCCTTCAGAGCCCTGGTTGGACTTGATATTTCACACCTTTAGCTTGATCCTTACACCTCATGCTGTTTCTTTAATTTTATTTTGACTTTTTGAATTTTAGCATTTAATTTGTGATGATTTTTCACTATTTCCTTGCTGATTTTTTGTGTGGATATTGATGTGTTAGTATATGATTAAACAATATTTTCTACTTATTTATTTATTTGTTAATTCTAGGAATTAATTTGATTAAAGATGGAAATTAGGTTTTGATGCGTTCTTGTCGATTACTTATCCTCGTTTCAATTTCTCAGCATGATAGTTGATCAAATAGAGGTTTCTGATCCTTGAGTGAATGATTAAATAAATACTTGTGTTCGTGTTCGAGAAATCTCTTGAAAATGATAAAATCAAGTCCTTAATCCTTTGGAATTCACGTGATTCACAAGTTTACTTTGATTGATTCTTTGGTGCAATCTTTTTGCCGATAATTTTGATAATAAATACGCTTTGAGTTCTGATCTTAATGAGGAACTTTTGGTCTTTGATTTGTGTTCATAAAAATGTTCAATAAATTGTTTGAATTCTCTTTCAATTGTATTGCGATTTTTAGCATTTTTTTTCCCGATTTTAGTCTTGTTCACAATTCTACCTCATCTCACGCATCATTCTATGCATTATCACTAATCGTTTGTTATTGTTTTGAGGTAAATTTTGGAGGCTTTGGATCACTTACCTTGGACATTATATAATTTTGCTTGGACAATTGTATTAAAGTGAAACCCCCTCCATGAATGATGTAATAGCGTAGGATTTATTGTGTTGTATGCTTGAATGATTGTATGTGATGTATATTATAAGATAAAATCAACCAAAATAGAAAACAATTTCAAAAAATAAACAAAAGATAAAAGTTTGGCCCAACGCCAAGTTTATTTTCAAAAACAATTAATTGAAGTTCTTTCTTCCACCTCCCTCCTCTAAGTGCTTTTACGCATATCTCTCCTCATATTAACCATTGACCTCCAACAAATATTCATCACTACTCCACCATCATAACCCAACTAAGCACGTCTTGTATGTTTTCGTCCATAAGTCGATGTGCTCAGCCACATCGCTATCGACCTACCTTTACCCAATCCACCCCCTTCATGTCTTTCCACGCATATCATCTATTCATAAAACAACTTAAAACTAAAACCTTGGTATTTGCACCAAGTGACTTTTTTAAAAACTTTTTGCAATAAACTTGGAATGGTTATGAATTGGTTAGGCAAATGCCTTCTCATATCCTAAGGGTTTGATTCTACCTGCAGAGGTTGTTGTCTAAACATCTGCCTTCCAAAGTAAAACACCTCCTTAATAATACAAGTAAAGTCCTTCGCGCATTGGACTAAAAAGAAGGCTGGGTTCAGACTCATCCCTTTTTCGAGTACTTGATCCTCACTATAGAGTGTGCGGTTTAAGTACTTGTCTTCCGATACGAGAAACGTGACTATACTTACCACACATCTTTCACAAGCAAATATTTCGGAGTAATAAAGTCTCGAGTACTACCTACAGAGGTTATTGTTCGAGGACTTATCTCCGCCCTAAAATCAATACAACCAATCAAAGGCGGCATCTTACCTTGAGGGCGTAATTCAAAACCTTTCGAAAAGGGTGTATGTTATTTCCATCCAAGCCGCATATCAGATGCTAGGATGTGAACATTAACATCTCCCATAAAAAATACAAACACATACTTATTTTCTAGCCGAACTACGACGCCCTGATTCCCTATTGCACGAAAGGGATACGTAGGCACAAAATGTTCGCAACCACGGCGGACGCGCTAATTAAAAACTTATTTTTTCTCTAATTAAACCCATTCTTTGAAGTATTCATAGCAATCATAATTCCTTAAACAACATCCTTAGACATATACAAGCGAAATGGTTCCCGTTAAGTATGATGGATGTGAGGGGTGTTAATACCTTCCCCTTGCATAATTGGCTCCCGAACCCATCTATTGGTCGTAAGACCATATTATCCATTCATCTTCGGGTTTTCTTGATATTTTTCCTTCCTTCGGGATAAATTAAGTTCGGTGGCGACTCTGTGTTTTTTTGCGGCGCGACAGACGATTGGTGAACTTCCAAAAAAAATCCTTATGTCGCTCTTTATTATCTCTTTACTCGCTATTATTTTCATTACGTAATTTGTCAAATAACATTGTTTAATCGATTGACTCAAATTTTTTTTTATGCAATTATTTTGTTTAAAGTGGCGTGTTGATTATCTTATAATCACTTTGATTATAAGTGGTTTTTATATCAACATAACTCAAAGGAAAATTTTGAAAATTCGAACGCACACCAAGTGTTTGACAAATCACATTGTTCTATCTCTTACTCTTATTTACACTCTATATGCAATTTATTGAATGTGTTATTTAATCGATCAATTCATATAGAATTTTTCTTTGATTGTGAAAGTTTAAATTGTTTTATTGATTAACTTATAATCACTTTGATTGTAAAGGGTTTTTCATATCAACAAGCTCAAAGGAAATTCTGAAAAATTGATTACGCGTCACATGCTCGATAAGTTGTCTAGTTATGTTTAATATAATTTCATTGGAAATAGGGAACTATTGTGTTGGATATTAAATGATTGATTGAGATATTCTTATGTTGATTGGTCTTATCATTATGTTAATTTCATATGGCTCATGCATATCCGAATTTATAATAACTAGGTTCGTTTATAATACTATATTTGATCTAGGCTAAAAACCTTATGCTCAACCACCTAACTTGAATTCGATGGTTTACCTATTTGTCCATCATTATGTATTACAAATCCAAGATATTTAAATTATATGACTTTAGAGATAATATGGTCTCCAACTACCTCTAGGTTAGAAACACATTTTTTTGGTGAACTTACATTCCATATACTCCGTCTTACTTCTGCCTAAGCAAAAATCATGTGTTTCTAAAGCTCGGCTTCAAATTGATGCCTAAACCATTAATTAAATGTATAATGAATCAAAATCGATCCTTCAAAATGAAACATGCACATATGCATGACTACAAGGCGGGTCGAGGATAGTTTTTACCTACAGTACCCAAACCTGAATCACTGAACAATCCATGTTTCCTATCCCGATCTCCAATGAAGATGGGGAATTAAAAGCGAAATCCGTCCAAACGAGTTAGGGTATCTTTCTTCCGTCACCATCTATGTGATGAGATCAATTTTTTAATCGAAACATTCATTTATCCATCATCAAATTAAATTGCAAATAACAAAATAAAACAATCTCAAAAATTTCATACATATATTTCAAATAATAAAGTACAAATTAAAACATCAACATTGACAATATATTCAATATTCTAATTATCAAAATTAAATAATAAAATTAATTAGAAGGGTTTGTTAGAAATGTCAATTGGACTCATCTATAGTGAACACCTACAAAAGTTATTCTCAAAATAGGGAAACCCCCGCAAAATGAGCACTTGTATGGACAGAAGCAATTATCCATAATAAACGGATATAAACGCGAATATTAGTACTATAATACACACCCCACCCATCCGCATAATATATATTTATTATTATGTATGCATGCTAATTTATCAATTTCATTAAATAAATTGCTATTAAATTTATACACTTTTAATATAAATATTTGTTTATTTCTTAACTCAACAATATTATCGATATTTTTTAATGTCGCTACATTTATCATTTGAGAAAAACCAAATCCAAAAAAATACCAATTAATAATTTGAGAAAATCCAAATTCAAAATCAAAATTTCTAGATCAGTTTTAGTTTGGTCAAGACGAATTTTCCCCTCAAATTAAAAGCATGTCTAAATGAATCCGAAGGATATGGATTATCTTGCCATATACAGCATACATTAATAAAAAAACACAAAAAGAGACACATGTAAATATCACTTAATTAATGTTAGAAGAGAAAAAACAATGGCAGGTTGGCTATTCTAGATCAAGATATTGAGAGAATATGAAACAAGTGTTGGAAAAACATTGAGAGAATTTGAAACAAATGTTAGCTCTTTTATGTTTTTATATACTAAAATAAGACCTAAAACAATTACATTCTTTATACAAAACTATATGTATGTAAATTCGTTCATCCCTATGCTATATCATGGTAATAGTACTACACCTTATTTACCGTTGGTATATCTAGCATAGGATACCTGACTTTGGAAACATTCACTTTTCACATGCCACAAAATTTATGACTAAACTTTGTGTCTCTAATCTTGTCTCTTCTAACTCCATGCCCCTCTCCACTTTTTAAAAACTTTTTTTATTTTATTTTATTTTATTTTAATTTTCACTGTATTATATAAATATAGAGGAGTTTATAGTATAGTTGTTTAAATGTTACTTTTTAAAAACTTTTTTTAAAATTTAATTTTCACCGTATTATATAAATATAGAGGAGTTTATAGTATAGTTGTTTAAATGTTTTAAAAATTAATGTAAACCTATAAAAATCAGTGTAAACAGTTAAAATTAAAAAAATTGACGATTTTCCTAAATCAGTAATTTAATTGCATTTTTAATTTTGTTTCTTTTTAATTTTAAAAAAATCAAAACTACGTCATTTAAATTATTTTAGTTAAAAATAAAAAATAATAATATCATTGACGAAGAAGATGTTACAAATACAATTGATTTTGTTGTTAATGGTTTTGATATTGAAGAAAGAGATCTCAAATAAATAAATTTTTCTCTTTGAAACTAAATATAGTAGCAATGAAGTTATTTTGTTATATAAAATATATTCCAATTAAATTTTATTTGCTATTAGATTTTATAGTGTTATACTATTATATGTGATACTTATATTTAAATTTTGAATTTGAATTATAAACTTGTGAATTTATTTATGATAGGATATTTTTAAAAAAATTAAGTGTTAATTATATTTTGTAAAAATTGAATCGTTAAATTCGATAAATTTTATATTTATATAGTTTTGTTATAATGACTGATATATTCAACCGATATATCCAGTTTAATCATGTGATTCGACCAATATCCTAACATCCCTTTAATCTTATGTTCGGTTGAATTTTTAAAACATTGATTGTTTTGAAGAAATTAATATATTGCTTGACTCCAAAATTTTACTTTTTGGGTTATTATTTCTTCACACAGCACAATCCTAGGATTGGGAAACCATCAACTATTTCATTTTCCAAGATGTTGCCAATAATATATAAACGACCAAGTTCTTTCGGTCCAATCACTTCACAAACCACATTTTTTAATATATTAAAAATAAATAATTTTTATTTAAAAAAATACTAGTATAGTAGTAGTAACTTTTATATTAGAGATATTTAAAGAAGAAAGATATAAACTGGCAGCTGTACGACGACGTTTCAGTAGCTGTAGCCTGACATTGACAAAATAATAGAACCATAGAGTGACAGACTTGAATAGAGGTTTTGCTTTCTTAGGCTAAAAAAATTGTCTCTGTCCCATTTTCCAATTTCATCTTACCACATTTTACTTACAAAGCTGTAATGAAAAAGAAACATCACAGGTTTTTTTGTTTGCATATTATAGTTATGAAATATTTATCACCTCATCAATGACTAATTTAATAAAAAAACGGAAGTATAATAAAAAAAAGTTAAGTATATAAATATATCAATTTAATAACAGTTTTAAGATGTTAAAGATTAAGTTGATAAATTTTCATATACTGTAAAAAAATTTAAATTTAAGAATTTTATATAATTTTAATAATAAATTTTTTTGAACACATAATTTTAATAATAAATTGAAAAGTGCAATTGTTTAGAAATTAAATTAAGGGTTTATTCATGCATTTTTTAAATGTATTTAAAATATTATGAGACATTTTTACTCTTCAATTTCATATTTTTATAAATGTTTTCAACTATATTAAAAAATATAAAACATTATAATTGAATTATAAAATAAACAAATATTTATATTTAATTTAATAAAAAATATTTAAAAATAAAATAAAATAACCCTTTTTTAATAATCTATAAAAATAAATACCGTATATTATGAGAGAATAAAAGCGAGATGATACTAATTACTATATTTATAATCATGGTATTTAGTAGTATCACAATTTTTTAGTCTATAGACATATTTTTTAAGCGAAATTTAAAACTTCATCGATTTCTTTTTAATTGTTATTTTTGAGAAAATTTTA
The DNA here is from genome assembly GCA_021764765.1 of Vicia sativa. Taxonomy (NCBI): domain Eukaryota; kingdom Viridiplantae; phylum Streptophyta; class Magnoliopsida; order Fabales; family Fabaceae; genus Vicia; species Vicia sativa. Next base: position 95,952,800 of record CM038795.1, on the reverse strand, counting down.
TTTATTTTTAATTATCACTTATAAAGTTTAATATAATAATGATTATAGTTTTATCAAAATTGCTTCTAACTATTTATTATGAAGAAAGAAAAAATATATCAAAATAATTAAAAATTAGAGATATTATAGATAAAAGAAAAATTATAACCTAAAAAGTAACAATAATTATAATGATATGTATCAAAAGTAGAAAATGGACAATTTAAAAAATAGAGAAAGTATAAGAGAGAACTAAAAATTTACAAGAAAGTCACGTATGCAAAGTATCAGAAATTCAACTCTAATGAAGAAGTCAAATTTAATAATATCGTTTATTTCCATTGAACTAAGATGTATAGTTATGATTTTTTTATTTATATTCTATCCATTGTAAGTATGTTATTCAGCCGCTGTTAATGAAATTACCATTTAGGGGTAACATAGTCCGGGTATTGTCATAAAATGATGAGTTGGATTGAGATCTTAGATCCGACGCCATCAAAGTCCGTCCTTCTAAAGACAGTTGTCCGTCAAAGTTTGCTATGCCAAAATCCGCCATTCGTCAAAGTTTGCCATGCTTATTTGTTCAATTTGTCCAACTTTAATTTCCTAGTATGTTCAATTTTTGATAGTTTTATTTTATATATTTATTTGTGAATATATGCAATATTTTTTAAATAAATTTTGTTAAAAAGATACTTTATAAAAAATTGTTCTAAATATAAGTGAAAAGTCAGATGAAAAATTAAACGAGCAAGTCCGCCATACGCCAATCTACTATCTTAGAACAAACTAAATTTTTATATCCATATCAACTTAACGGATTTGTCTATTCCATTCTTTTTTAATAGACATAGGGACAGACGATCCGTTTTACCACCCTTAATATCATCCCTAATTACCAAATATAAACATCTAATTTATGTGATATATGATTTATAAAATGCCAACTATGTTAACAATTTAATTTTATAATTAAAAAAAAATCAAATGAGACCGTTGTAAGATGATTAGTACAACAAACTTAATTTTAGTAAACTTTAACAAATTTGAAAAATGAAGTCAAATTTATAGTTTCAGGGAAAATTACTCCATATTTAGCAACCTAATAATGTTATATTATTATGTTGACTCAATATAGGAAAAACAAAGAACTAATGATTACTACAATATTACTAGTAACATATACTAGTACTTGTAGACTTTTACTAGTATGAAGTAGTTAATACTAAAAATTAAAAAATTATGAAAATTAAAAAAAAAATAAAACAAAAAAAAAAACAATAAAAAAGTGATAACTTATGATTGACGGAGCTTACGAACTAAAGAAAAATAGGGGTTTTGAAGAAGTGAAACATGACACCATTCACAACCAACAACAACAACAAAACCATGCAACCCTCAATTTCATGAATAAAACTTCAACCTAGTTTTGTGTTTCCTTGTTGGAAATCACTGTCTCCACTTTAACAACAACAACAAGAAGAAGCAAAGATTCATTCATTCCAATTCCAACATTAACAACTTGCTCACTTTCACTTTCTTCTTCATAACAGTACTCTACTAATTTCAGTTACACTTTCTCTCTCTTCACTCTTTAGAGAGAGAAACAATTTTCAATTTCAATTCAACCATTAGAGGGTCCTACTCTTGTTTATGTTTTTGTTAGCAACTACAGTCTCTCTCAATGATTTTCAGTGCTGCTGATAATTCACCCACTCCATCAATATCATCATCATTCTTCTTCTTTCTTCTTCAACATTTTCTTTTATCTAGTTAACTAAACCCTCATCCTCTTCTTTCTCCTTCAATTTTGCCAGTATAATCTTGATTTTATATCATTACAATTTCTTCAATTCCAAAGGCCAAAACGGATCTCATTCATATGAGGAGACTTTCATCTGTAACTGTAAGTACTTCTGCTCTTTCGGTTTCAATGTCGGTGTTTATTCCAGTAATTAAGTAAGATCTATAACTGCTTTTTGTTTTAGTTTATGCAGATCAAGAATAGTTTACTAGTTTGATTTGATTATGATTTGAGAACAGTAGAAAAATTGGTTGTGATTAGTTTTTCAATTTGGATTGTTTTTTGGTGATAATGTAACTGATCTGAGTGGCTTTTCAACTTCTTGAACTTGTATTGTGTTTAGCTATGTCCAGATCCTACTCGAGTTTCGGAATTTTCGTAGAATGAGAAAGAAATTGTTGTTGTTGGCTTAGAGAAATTGATAGAATCCGAAATCGGGAAGCTGCTAGTACTGCAGTACTAATGATTGTGTTGTGGTTTCATTCACTGATGGTGAATTTTTTTGGTTTTGCAGGTTGTGGATGTGTTTCTGGTACTTGCATTGTTGTGTTGTAGCTCATGGAAAGTGTGGAGCATCACACTTTGCAAGGAGACAAATTTGGAGAAAGTTAGGCCTCATAGTGTCAGTATTACTGAATTCGGTGCTGTTGGAGATGGGATCACTCTCAATACGAAAGCGTTTCAGAATGCGATTTTCTACCTAAATTCTTTCTCAGACAAAGGTGGAGCTAAGCTTTTTGTACCTGCTGGTCGGTGGTTAACCGGTAGTTTTGATCTCATTAGCCACCTAACTTTGTGGTTGGATAAGGATGCGATAATTCTCGGATCAACGGTAATCAACTACTCTTTGTTATTAATTTGGAATGTCACTTTCAATTTCAGCATATTTCTAAGATATGGTTTAATTTACTATAAAAAGATTGTGTACTGTTTTTTGAAAATTGGTGTGTTGGTAATCTATATGGTAAGTTCTAAGAATTTGTTAGTCTAATCATCTCGTATCTTGCGGTCTTCATTCTCGATTCGATTCAATTATGATATCTATTTTTGTTACAGAACTCTGACGATTGGCCGATTGTTGATCCTCTACCGTCTTATGGACGAGGAAGGGAGTTGCCGGGTGCAAGGCATAGGAGTCTCATCTATGGAAGCAATTTGACCGATGTTATCATAACAGGTTAGTATATTCAACTTCAAAGAAGAATTGTTTTCTCTATACATGCTGGTTGCTGGTTTATTGACGATATTGTTGTGTGGATGAAGGTAATGAGGGGATTATTGATGGTCAAGGGAGTATCTGGTGGAGCAAGTTTAGGAACAAAACTTTGGATTATACGCGTCCTCATTTGGTAGAATTGATGAATTCGACCGGGATTCTCATTTCAAATTTAACCTTCTTGAATTCTCCATTTTGGACCATTCATCCTGTATATTGCAGCCAAGTTACGGTGCAGAACGTGACGATTCTTGCGCCTCTTGATTCACCAAACACCGATGGGATTGATCCAGGTAAACTTTCTGCATATTACTGAAAAATTGATCAATAATGAATACAAAATGTGTTTCTCCTTTAGACTAGAATGTTATGATCCGAGTAATTGACAATTTTCAAAATGTGTGCAGACTCTTCCTATGATGTATGCATCGAAGACTGTTATATAAGTACTGGCGATGATCTGATTGCCATCAAAAGTGGGTGGGACGAGTATGGAATTGCATTTGGTCGTCCCAGCACAAATATTATCATCCACAGACTAGTCGGGAAAACTCAAGTAAGTGCAGGGATTGCTATTGGAAGTGAGATGTCGGGCGGTGTATCAAACGTTCATGCTCAAGATATTCGCTTTTACGATTCATATACAGCAATCAGAATAAAGACTTCACCTGGCCGAGGGGGTTACGTTAGAAACATCTTTGTCTCTAACATGACATTGACAAATGTTGATATTGGAATTAGGTTCACCGGTTTATACGGTGACCATCCAGATGATGGTTATGACCCAAACGCTCTACCGGTAATCGAAAAGATTACAATCGAGGACGTGAAAGGAGAAAATATTAAAAAAGCGGGTCTTATAGAAGGTATAGAAGGTGACAATTTCATCGATATCTGCTTATCAAACATCACCCTTAACGTAAGCTCAAACTATCCGTGGAACTGCTCTAACGTTAGAGGCTACTCTGACACGGTTTCACCAGAAGCTTGTGAGCCACTCAAGGAAAGAATATTCCCCGACCATTGTTCAGACTGTTACCATTTGTCGAATCAGCAACAAATTTCAAACGATAAAAAAAGAGGTGGTTGGTTTACGTCTTGGTAAATTGTGGAGTCTATAGAATTATCATATCAAAGCCGAAATTCGATATGGTGCAGTTTTTTCTACAAGACAAAGATTTCACTTGACATAAGAAGTTGAGTGGAGTTGCTGATCTGTGATTTGTTCATCTGCAGAAAGATATACCGAGAGAGACAATTGTTTCGTGTAACGTTGTGTGCAGCGACGAATAATTGAGTGACTTTATCAGAAAACTGCTTTTCTATAAGCTACCTTTGGCTTTGGAAAAGGAAAAAAAAATGAAATTTTTGTGGTTCTTTTTGGTTGTAAGGGAAATATGGTTAATGTTCTGACACAGTTCCCTTTTGATACAATGTTGTTGGACATTGAAGATTTTGCACAAGTTGGAGGATGGTGTTTGATTGAATAAGGAATCCAATAAACAAACTTCCTAGAAAGGTGGAATCTAATCAATTAGTACATCTTTTTTACAACTAATAATAATAAATAGTTATTGTTCGGTGGTTTGGTTTGGTTTCATTTTTCTCTTGGGTTGGTAGTTACTGGTCAGAGTCTCATCTTGCTGGAAAGCAAAATGCACCAAAAAGTTAAATAATAAAATATGAATGAATTTGGACATTTTGTAATCAAAGTTGTGGATAAAACCAGTAACACATGCCGTTTTAAGTATCTGTTTAGTTCTGCGGTATAAAAAATGATTTTAAATGAAGTCTCTCATTTAAGTGATGAGCCATGAGCTTCAAGTGATGACCATGATGAAGTTGGAATGCAAGTTTTTGTCTGCAATTAAGGAAACTACTCTAAGCAGCAGTACATGACCAAAAGGATTCAAGTGGGAGTCCGAGCATCAGCAATCTACTTAACAAATCCTCCAATCCTGCTACCTCCCATAAAAGGCAGATCTATGAAGTTGTACATCTCCGCGTCGGAATCGTAAATTGGTAGCATGTTGGCCCAAGGAATAAGGGCAATGAAACAGCTATCTATTATCTTAATTGAGTCTTTTTTTTTTATTATTATTATTTTTTTTATGGCTTATCACCATCGGTATAGTCCGGTTCGGGGGTCAGTTTTGACATCAAGTGGTTCCAGCCCCCTCCCGATCGCCGTTGTGGGAGATCAAACCGTGATTCTTCCTACCAAATTCAGCACCAATCACCATGAACCAACCAACGATTGATATCTTAATTGAGTCTTTAACGACACAAAGACTAGATATAGCGAAATAAAAAAGTTATGTCTATGTCTGTATTTCTCTTGTACTAAATTGAAACATTACATAAAATTAGGTGTTGTTTATATTTATTCGCACTTTGACATCATTAAATATATGCTTTTAAAATCCATTACACATAGTCGAATTGAGAAATGAGTATTAGTCCTAAGTGAGTATTCCCTAACTTATGCGCCCTTGAAGGAAATGAAGGGACAAATTGTCGTTGACTCTATCGTCAATTATGCGATTGTCGAAACAACACAAAATTACATATACTTGAAACCATGAATGTTATATTTCGACAGTAAAAGTCATAAAAACCGAACTGGGATTGGGACCATGGTTATCTCACCCAAAGGGATCCCAATGAAATTCAAGTTTAAAATTTAAGGTTACTGCTCTAACAATGAGGCCGATTATCAAGCATTAATAGTAGGACTCAGAATTCTTCTCGACTTGGTTAGTAAGATTTGACTATGGTGATACATCATGTCCCTAGAATAAAGAATTAAAAGGATAATGACTTGGCACAATTTGCTTCAGGCTAATGAGTCTCCAAGGATATATTAGAAGACTTGATTGAAGTTAGAGAAAAATCTATTTCGACTAGTCTTCCCTTTTCAGAATTGTCATTGCCAAAACTTGTGGGGGTAGAAGGGTTTGAAGAGATAGAAAATTCGAGAATTTCTTGAAAATTTTATCATTGACAATATTTCTAATCATGAAGTGCGTTCGATAATCAAATCGTGGCCGTTTAGAGGCTGGGTTTAGACTTAATAGGTGAGTTCGACCACCATCATTCAAGAGACAAAGATATATTCTAGTCGAGATAGATTACTTCATAAAATAGGTCGAAGCCATACCATTGGCTAATATCGACCAAGAAGCAATCATAAAATTTATCCAAAATCACATCATTTATAGGTTTGAGATCCTCAAACAATAACCACCGACCAAGTTTCAATTTTTATTGTTCGAAAAAATGGCGCGGTTCACCTCAGAATCAAGAATTAAGTTATTGACACCCACACCATATTATGCATTAACGAATGGCCAGGTCGAAGCGGCCAATAAGATCATAATCATATTTTTCAATAAACACGTAGGTCGGAAGCCAATTTTTTTCATAAGACATTGGACCATATCTTATGGGCATGTAAAAATTATCCTAAGGAATCAACCAATTTGACTCATTTCGACTTGATCACGACTTTATGTGTCTTAAAGAATCTAGACCGCAAGTGTAACACGGTGAACTGACTTTGTAGGTTTTTGTATCGCAAATGTGCGGATAGCAAGAGTCGCCACCGACTTTTATTTTTATCCAATTAAGGGAAGGTAAAAGTACAGAAAAAGACCTTCGTTAGATTCTGAGTACGGGAGAATGGTTATGAAAAGGGAAGGTATTAGCACCCCTTTCCATCCGTAGTTATCTACGGGCTCTTAGTTGCTCTAGATCCTTTAAAATTGCTTTCTGTGTGTTTGACAAAAATGTTTTGAAAAAGGGCATTTCGCTTTGACTTCGTAATGACTCATGTAGGAGTGTATACAAAGTGTTCGGAAATGTTTCGTTTTGAAAAGAGTTTGAACTTTGAAAAAGAGTGTGTGGTGTGAAAAGCATTTGGTAGAGCGAGCAACTAAAAGACTTATTACCCACTCAGAATTGGTCGTTCTCGTACTTTTACATTCCTTTAGAATAGCGCTAGCCGTACCATTAGTTGATAGGTAGCTCCATTCGTTGGATGTAAGCGGGACATTCGAAGGGACGTCGAATGGTCATCAAGGCAACTCAGGAAGTATCCTAGCACATTCGAAGGGACTATCATCGTTTTTCGTAGGCGACAATCGAGGGTCAAGATCATGTATTCGGAGGCGACATCGTGGGTCTTATGATCTTTGTATCGAAGGGACTATGATGATTTGTTTTGAAGGCAACGGTGCTTGGATACCTCTACGTTCGAGGGACATGACCATTTGAATTCGAAAGGCATCGAGAGAGAATTACCCTAAGGGGTGCGTGTGTGAAAGAAGTGTGTTGATTTCAGATATTTTATCTTGAAAATTAGTGGGCTAAGTTCATTATTATCTTGCCATACACGCCTAGTTACTAGCAATTGATAGAGTGCGAAAAGTAAAATGCGGAATGTAAAGATGCGGAAAGGTAAATCCTACGCTATTACAAGGCTTTGGGGCAGATACATAATTTAAAATGCGGAAAATAAAAGACCTAATTTTAAACTATTACATCCCATATACAGTTACATTATTGAAAAATAAACTGAAAACGGTAAAGAAACGTCTGAAGCGGAATAACCTGTGAAACGATGAGAAATTGGAAAATATGATGAAATCGAAATAAGAGAAAATGTTAGAAAAAATTCAAAATTTTATATGAGAAAATTACTACATGCTGGAAATAATATAAATATGCTAAAATAATTTTTTGGGATTTTTTAGATGCATTTTAATAATTAAAAATGAATTAAAAGTGATTTAAATGCAAAATTATAAATAAAATTAAATATGCATGCAAAATTATATTTTTAAATTTATTAAATTAAATAAAGATTTTCTGAAAATAAATGCAAAAGGAAAATAATTTTTGACAATTTTTTAATGCATAAATAAAATTAGGAAAAGAATTAAAAATAATGCAAAATATTAAAATATATGAAAAACATGAAAATATGCAAAGTTGAGAAAAAGAAACAAAACTGGTGCCCATAGGGATCGAACTCAGGACATGGGAGAGGATCCAGGAACAGTGAGCGCTCTAACCACTAGGCCACGTTGCGTCTGATGTTTGAAAATGAAGTGAGTGGGATCAAAACACGCGTCCCCTGGCTCTCGCGCCATCCATCGTCTTCAACCTTTTGAATTTTTGAAAGATAGCGTCGGCTTTTGCTCGACGCTACAGGCCCTGGCAAAATCAAAAACACAGCATACATAATATAAATGACATCTAAGGCCATGGTTCGATTCCTTGAAGCATTCAGAACACGATGGTATAGGTCTCATGGTCCAATTTTTCCATTTAAACAAAGCCCTAATTCGAACTCGAAACCCTAGCTATGGTATATCACGATTCGTGCCATGGAAACATGATTGGCTTGCCCAGATCGCTTGCAAACTTGATTCTAAACATGAACAAACAATCAAAACAGGTTAATAATGCATGAATGATGAAAATCGATTTTGAAAGAAACTTGACAAACCGAAATCGTGTTTGATGAATTCTTGATGGTTTTGAATGATGTAAGAGTCTGGATCGACTCTAAAGACCTCAAGGAATGCAATGGAATCCTCAAAAACGATTGAAAACGGCTGGAAGTATGATTGACACTTGCTTGTTTGCCACGGTTTTTTTGCTTTTAGGTTAGGGTTCTTAGAGCAATCTTTCTCCTCTCTTTCGTGTGGTATGCATCAGATATAAGTACTGGAAGGATTTGGCATTGTTTTTGGTAAGAATCAATCACCATTCAATGAAAATCAAATTTGATTTTTGTATAAAATCAAATTTTCAAAACTTGATTAATTTCCAATCCAATCTTGCCATATTTGATCTAATTTCGAAAATTGCTGGCCTTGGTGAGTTACTTGAGTCTCAAGGAAAGAATAAAATCAATCTTGCAATTAATTTTTAATTTTATACTTTATTTTAAAATTTAATTTGTATTTAAATGAATAAATTCCAAATTAAATAGAAAAATAAAATAAAAATTCATGGCATTGGGCTTGGATATTCCTAATTGTATGAGGAATAAGTTTGGATGAAGAAAAAGCAAGCCCATTTGCAAAAAATTTGATTTTTAGAAGTATCTCTCTTTGTGCATTCTTTCAAAATTGCCCAACTTGTGAATGGTGTATCTTGCTCAATTTTCCACATTTTTGAGTGTTCTTGGACTTTTTAGAAATCTCTAAGAATCCTCTAACCAAACTTTTTGGTCTCATCTCAATTGGAGTTACCATGCTCAATATATCTTCAAAACAAAAAGTTGACTTTTTGTTGACTTTGAAAAGGACCTGTAATGTTTTGAGCTATACCTCTCAAATGAAGCATTTTTTGGACATTCTTGTGAGACATGAAGTTGTAGAGAATTGAATTTCATTCAAAATGAGCTTTTGTGGGAAAATTTCTGAGAAAGTATGAGAAAGTTATGATCAGTCAAAGTTCAGTTGACTTTTCACCTAGAAACCCTAATTTAGAAAGTTTGACTTTTGAGCAAATCTTGAGTTTTCTTGATGAATCATGATCAACCCTTGATCAAATGATGAATGTAACTTCAAAATGAGGATGTTGACCAAAAATTATGAAGTTTGACTGTATGTTGACCACAGTTGACTTTTTGTCCAATACAACTGATTTTCAACCATCTGAGCAATTGTCTGAGGAAACTTGACTTGTGAGGCTTGAAATTTGACATGGAGAATCTTTGAAGCATATGAGGAGGCATGAAGATCATTGGAGATGTTGGAAGTCCATCTTGACCTGAGAGATACCAAACCCTAGTTTGGGTTGATTGTCTAGGAGAGAGTTTGTCTGATCAACTCTTGAGGAATCCTTGAGTATAGATGTATGAAATCCCTTGAGTGGATGGAGGGCAAATTTTGGGGTATGACAACAAGTATACAGTCCTATCACGTGTAGCTTTAAAGATTATCGATTCCCAAGAGACTAAATGTCGACCTATCGTTATCTAAGGTTACTACGTAAATCTAAGGCTAATAATGTAAATAATTGAGTTTAGGGAACCTAACTGATTATAATCTAGTTTAGATTCAGATGGGGAATATCAGTATGTAATGGCCAGACTTCGGGGATTTAGAAACTCATCGACTTGGACTCGAATTATCAAAACAGTTTCAGTAGGAAATATTTGTTTGAAAATCCTCTTCTCACACTCTCGTGTTTATTGATTCAGATTCTACAATCAAACCTAAGTGAGTGCTCTCGCTGTTTCAATTAGAGTTTAAAAATAGTTTTTGAAAATAAATAAAACCTAGTCAACTTAAAAGCGCTATCGCTATATTTTAAGTTGATGCACAATTACTACTGTCCAGTTATTATCTCAAACTCTCTTTTTATTGATCCTAACTTCTAATCAGTATTTTACTCTCGTAACAAAACAATTGGTATTTAGAACTAGTAATTGAAACCAGAAAATTATTCTTTTTAAAATGAAATGAATCGAATGGTGTTGCTAAACCCCGTCGACTATATAAATTTACATACTGATAACTAAATTTAGCCTAGCATGTTATATAATTCAATTATAGCGCAGCATAAATAAACAATACCAGACGATTCAAATAAACCATGCATTTTATACAATTTTGGCATAAATAAATAAAACAATTAAATTAAACCCGAAAATAGAAATGCAGAATATTTGGCTAACTTCAGGTGTCTCCCACAAGTCGATGAGATTTTTTCTTTGTTGCTCCGGAAATTAAATGCGATGAAGGAAATAAAAAGGCACGATTCTAATATAAGGTTAGAATCAGCAAAGGTTCGCAGCAATCCCCGATGTCGAAATTGCTACGATAAAATGAAAGCAGATACTAAAACTAATAAACCAGAATCAGTAAATGGCAAGGAAAAAAATACTGGAAAAATCGGCAGAGTAACAGTAAAGGAAGCAGAAACGAAAGCGTGTGAAAAATGAGGATTTAGAGTCTTATTTATAGACTTAGAGGCGCGTTGAGGAAACTAGGCTGTTGAGATTTTTTCGCCTCCGATTTATCCTCCGTAGCGATTGCTATAGACCGTTGAGCTAGGGCGTGACGACCGTCACACATTCCTTCTTAAGGAAGTCTCCTACTTCGTCGCGACCGTTAGGGCACGCGTGGCAGGTGGTAACGATTGTTACCCTTAGACTCCTGGGTTGGCTTTGCGCATTGGGATGAACTTGCTCCTTTTATTTTATTTAATTTGGAAGGCCTCTTTATGTAATGCAGCCATATTTTGCCATACATCCCACAATTGCATAATTGCTCCTCTTTTGTAGATTTTGATCAGGATTTGCTCGACTTTTCTCGACTTTCTTCGCACATGTCTTGTAAACATTAATTTCCTAAAAACATAGAAAATACCGGGATAATACAGATAAAGAGTAATTTAATTAATTAAAATATGGATAAAATTCATGTAAACTGATCCAAATAATCGATACATTTTAGGGTTATCACGACTAATGTTTGGACACAATGTTGTATTACCAGTCGAGATCTGCCGACCTTAAAGCTAGGATTCAAAGGCCAATGGAATCACCTACTAATCAATATTGGAGCATTTTGCTCAACGAACTAGCTGATCTAGACGAAGAGAGGCTATTTGTAACACCCTAATTTCCCCGACGAATAGTAATATAAAATCATAGTAGTTTTTATTTAAAAATAAATCAATTAACAAACAATTCAGATGCTACACTTCAAAACATAATAAACCTACTCATATTAAGTATTAATACATAACACAAATTTACGGATGAACCAAAGTAAAACATCATAGTCCTCAACTTCCAATTGTATTAAGTAGCTAAAAAGAATCACATTTCATAACAAATAATTCTCATCTAGTATAAACCGATTTTTATTCAAAACTAAGGAGTTCATATGTACCCAAACAAATCATTTAAACCAACCAATACAATTAAGCGTTCACCCCCAGTGTTACGTATCAAAGCAACGACGCCAACTCTAAAATGATAATGTTTGGTAATGAGTTCCACAAATGTGATTTTCAATCATTTTTGTCAAACTGACCAATTTAACCCTATGACTTAGGACTTAGTGTATTTTTTCATAGTTGGGGAAATATTGTTTTCATGAGTTCGACGAGATTGACGGTGACAACAACAGTTGAAACAAAATGAAGAGGTTAAATGGAATAACCGTTTTTGATCTTATATATTCATTGAAGACACGTGGAAGCAAATTAGAAGGTTGGAAACAATGTAGTAAGATACATGTCGATTGCTAGAAACATAACCATTGTAGTTAGTTACTTATGTGTTAGTATATATTGTTGTTTTAGTGTTAGAATTCAGTGTGTTAATTTTATTACAAAAACGCTAAAACTCAAAGTACCTAAGTTAGAGTGAGAAAGGAGTTTGTAAGAAGATATGTATGATTATGCAGACCAATCTTTATATATTTAAGCAACGTATTTTTTCATTTACTTTCCACCTATCTTTCAACCTTCACCTTTTTCATTTTACACTTTATTTTATAAAGATTTTGGTTTATCCGAAATCCTTTCTTTCCTTGAAATTTTAAACCTCCTTCCTTTATAAATCTATAGTCGATTTTCTATACTTACAACAAAAACCAAACACCTTTCTTAGGAATTATGCACAAAATATATTAGGATTTTCTTGTTTGATCATGCAAGCAACTATTTTAAAACTAAGTGATTGCTTAGTAAAATAACATATAATAAGAACCACGTTGAACAAGAGTTCTACAACTCACCCTCAAACATATGAACAAACTGAGGTAACTGATAAGTTCCAAAATGTAGTTATTTTGTATATACGTTTTGTGGCACTTATCCGTTCTTGTTTGTTAATAATCGTTGAATAACCTTACTTTTAGTGTATAATCAAGTTTTAGTGTATTTGTGTATCATTTGATAGTTTTTCATATCTTTTGTATGTATTCATTTATAATTGGAGCAATGAGTAATAAAGTGTCGAAGACACGACTTCAAACGTGCGATTTGAGCAACTCATCAATGAATAAGGCTCAAAATCAAAGAATAAAAAATCATCAATTTGGTTTATATTTTGTCATGGTTAGATAGGAAATTTAATAAGATTTCAAACGCTTCAAACCGGGCACAATTCCGAGTTACGGTTCTCAAGTTATGGCAAAAACCAGATGCTGATTTGTTTCGGAACAGCACAGACCGCGCAGAGCGCCACAGACCGGGCTAAGCGCGCTCTACGATTTCACAACTCTTTAAAAGGGGCTAAAAACACATTTTTAGGTTATGGGTTGAGTATTTTTGAGTCCCAACACCATCAACATCAATTTTTTGATAGATTTGCTTGGAAAACAACATTGGAGCTTGCATTTGATGATCCGGAGTCGAATCCCTCGTCGATTGGTGTTGACAAACCAAGAAATTTTTGGTTCCTTTTCTTCTCTTTTCTTTGTAATTTTTTTGGTTTCGTATGTATATCTACTCTTACTCATGTATATTTGTCGCCCTTAGCGTTGTATAAGGTTTGCTTTACGAATCTGTGTTGGTGATTGTCTTAGGTTTTTACTCTATGTTAGGGGTTTAAGCTTTGCTAGGGATAAATCACTTAGATTCTTACCTAGGATGGTTATCTGTTAGTTTCTGAATGCTAGAAATGGGTTTAGAGCTGACATTCACTTAGAGTATTTGATCTTAATGCATCTGCGTTGGTGAAGTATGCCAGAGATGGGTATGGAGGTGACGCAGTTGACTTCTGGTTGTCGAGGTATGCCAGAAATGGATATCGAGGTGATTTAGGAGGATTCTAAATTTGGGTTAGAAATAGGTTAGGTTATGAGAGGTATGTGATAACACAGACGAGTATCATAGGCTGAGTATAACTGGACGATAGATTTAAGTCTGTGACGGGTAATGTGCATTCGTTCCAGACAAGCTGTCTATCCTTTATACTTTTTGTTCATTTACTTTTTGTCTTTTATTTTCAACCTATTTAATCCCAAACTCATTTTCAAACGAATTGTCAAATGACGAATCAATAACCAATCTCTGTGGACACGATACAATATAACCTAACCAGTATATATCACCCGGTAAAAATAAATACTTTACCTTTTGCTTGCCGCTTAATACCACCGCAACAGTAACAAACACATAACTTTGGGGAATATGATTCGAAGTGTTTGTAGGGACAAGCCGAAATAATGTAATTTAGTTTTGTCTTAGGTCGAATTTGCTTACAACAATGTTGTGCACTCAACTTTAGGGAAATCACAATTTTTCTATGAATTATACTTATGTTCCTAAACATGTAATTAATTTGGTTAAGTTGCCTATGGCACCTAGTGTATTACCCGAGGCTAAAATGGGAGTGGAGTGGTCGTCGGTGCATAAGGAAAAAGATGAATTCACATTTGAATGAGAGGGATCTTGATATTGTGTAGGTATGAGACTGTATGGTTGAAGGGAGACTTATAAGGTTTTATTAGTACTGCCTATATCAATAATATGCACCTTCGTTTCGATAGCCTAACAAATAAAAACTCCATAGTTAAATGTGCTTAACTTAGATTAGTAGTTGGATGAGAGACCTTCTGGAAAGTTTCCAAGAAAACTTGTGAGTGAGGACAAATCATATGCTGAAAAGACCTGTGTGTATTTGTGGGATCAATCAATAATCCTGAAAACAATATGGAGCATTACAAATGATTTTAGAGCTAACCTCTTCCAATACGATGTGTTTTGGGGATGAACCAATCGGAAGATGGTGGGTATGTGACACGCGAGACCAATGTGGGCAAGAGTGGTCGTCGGTGCCCAATGCAAAAACCGAATTCACATTGGGATGAGAGAGATCCTGAGGCCGTGTAGCTATATGATTGTATGGTTGAAGGAAGGCTTATAAGGATTGATTGGTACTACCTATATCAACAAATAATAATTTCATAGTTAAGCGTGCTTGTCTTGGAGTAGTTTTTGGATGGTGACCTTTTGGAGAGTTTCTCGAAAAGCTTGTGTGTGAGGACAAATGATGTTGAAAAGAACCGTGTTGGTTTGTGGGGCCAGTCGATAATCTTGAAAGCAGTATGGGACATTACACTTGGAGTTAGTGCGACTGTTAAGAATATATATGAAGAGATAATAACTGTTACAGAAGCTGTCAAGGCTAAGTTAGAGGCTAATGTGCAGAAGAATAAGACATCTACTGTTAAACACAAGAGAGTTAAAGTTTTTAGTGTAGGCGACGATGTGATGGAGTTTTTGCGTAAGGAAAGGTTTCTAGTTGGTACTTACAAAAAACTACAACCACACAAATATGACCTGTTCAAAGTGGCCCGAAAGATCATTAATAATGTTTTTGTGGTAGCTATAATGAATTCCATGAATATATCCAAATCTTTCAATGTTACCGACATTCATGATTATCTAGCAGACGAGGCTCTTTATCATAATAAGAACACAAAGTCAAGTTCTTCTAAGGTGGATGAGACTGATGTAGGAAGATTGATTGCACGTATTGCGTCAGAAAGGTTCAACATGATTTATGCAAATTTGACATCCAATGTCAGAATGACTATTATTATACCTTTTAGGCCAAAACATATTTTAATATTTTACACTATTTTCTGTTTTATTTATGTTTTGGATTAAAAGTCCATTAGAGGTTTTTCTCTTTGTATTTTAACACTCTTGAGAATGGTCGTCAAAATAATCTTTTATCATAATAATATCTGGTACTTTTCTCTATCAAATAGATTCACTACACCGTACAAGCACATAGACAACGCTTTTTTGGCTTTAGACAACGCTTTAAAGCGCTGTCTAAGCCTGCGCTGCTATAGGTTTAGGCAGCGCGTTTTTTCAATGTAAAAGTGCTGCCTAAGAATGCCTTTAGGCGGCGCTTTTTTCCATAAGCGTCGCCTTTAGTCTACCTTAGGCAACATTTTTTTAGTCAAAAGCGTTGCTAACGTTGACTTTAGGCAGCGCTTATGAAAAAAATCGCTGCCTAAAGGCAACACTTTTTAAATCAAAAGCGCTGTCTAAAGTCAACGATTTTTTTTATATATTTGACTTATTTTATCTTACAGAAAGCGTTGCTTATTTTTTCATTTTTAGAATTCATATTTTTGGAAATTATCTCATAAACCTGTAATTCAAACCTTATATTTCAATGAGCCTTTATTTCAACAAACAGGCCTTTATAAACATAGGCATTGTATACCATTATAATTCAAAATATATAGACCATTATAATCGAAAATATATACATCATTATATTATAGTTCAATACACATAAACTATTTGATATAACAGAACCAAAATCAACCCTAACATATAACCTACTTTTTCATAACACTATTCAACTTCCAGTACCTTATATGAATCTTTTCTCAATAAAGTATTCACACAATTCCTCATTGATTTCTTCCAATTTATATTTCGTGCAATGAGCACACTTGTATTCATCAAAGTACTACATAACAAAATATAATATGCATGATTTAGTTAAAAGTAATAAACTATATAAAATATCCGATAAATATTAAAATAAATCCTAAGTTATAAATCCATACCGTGATTGGAATCTCTATTCGATTCAAATGAATGATTTCTCTCATAAACCTCATAACGAAGTATCCACAATCTATACCATTACGTTGGCGAGCACACTACATAGAAAAACAAATAAGAATATATAATTGTGTTGTTTTATCAAGTAACATCACTATTATAAACAAAATTGTGAAAGTTAATATACCTCCATTTTGATCCATGTAATGTTGCTTGATCTAGACCGCGATACTCGAGCGTCTCTTTGAGAGTGCAATACTTGTATCGATATAACAAAACAAAAAAATATATATTTAGAACAATCTCACGGAAATAATTAAAATACACACGAATATTTAGAACAATCTCACTTACGTATCAATCATTAACTTTATATCCGGAAAATTTATCCAATCACCATCTACCAAATTCAGATAATACACTACTTCTTTTATAGGATTCATAGCAACCAACAACCAGTGACGTCTGCAAATTATACAAAAGTTTAGATGGAAATTTTCTACACAAAAGATACAAAGATTAGAATGAACTTAGAATGAAAATCTAACTATGTAGGGCCAGTATTATACGATAAAAGATACAAACTTTATGTACTGCTGGCCATAAATCTCTCGACTAAGTGATCTCTTACTGAATCTTGATCCTTAACAATTGTCGGTCCGTTGACATGGGCGGATAACATGAAATAGAATTTGTTTGACAATTGATTCCTGCGCATGAATTTATCATACAAGAACCTTAAATAAAAACATAATAAACATTAGACTATTTTCATTGAAATGTGTAAATAAATTGTTCAACTAATTAAATAATAGATTGGTGGGAGTACCGAATGTATGAATGTACAACACTGATGCCTAATTCTGTATGCCGAAAAATCTGTTCCATGTCCTCTTCTGCAATTGTTTCGGAGCAAAAAAAAAACCAAAGATACCTTCCTCTATATCTATTTGAAGAATAGCACCATGCATCAAATCTAATGTTCCCACAAGTGTTTCAAGACACATCCGAAATCGAGGTACAAAAGCTTTTTTTGCCACGGTCCTTGGAAGATCCTTTTTTTGGTTGGATACGTTACTAATTTTCTGGATGACTTGTTGTGACTCTTGAGCAGGTACCTAAAAATCATATAAATTAGGTAGGTTATAAAATCATGCAGTTTTTGAATTTGGATCATAGAATTAACACTTTCAATGTACCTCTTTTTGTGATGCAACAGACTCGTTGTGCCACAAAATCCCTTTATCCTTAGATGCGGGTTTTGTAGGAGTCTAACATTGCCATGTAAAAAATGTACGTAATGGTTCAAAATTGACATTTGAATATTAAAAGATTCATAATGGTTTTAAAAATACCTGATCATCTATGAAAATGAGGTCTGACAGCCATGCAACAAACGATCCTATTGCATCTTGCAATAAAGTTGTCTCTGAAACAATGTCACGTATTGGTAGCAACGCATCCAGACCTAATGAACATCAACCGATACTTTCAGATGTACATCAGTGAGTGGTCTATGGTGAAGTAAATCTTCCAAAGTGTTATGCACTTTTCCCTTGCCAACTATGCGATAAGTCGGTGACGATAAATATAGTTGACAAGATGAAATGCCCTAAACCAATAATAAATATAACATTGTTAATGTGTGTAAGGGAAAATAAATTATATATATATATATATATATATATATATATATATATATATATATATATATATATATATATATATATATATATATATATATATATATATATATATATATATATGTCAATTAAATAAATTACACGAATTTAATTTCATAATTATATATATTACCTCCGGAATTTTTGTTTGAAAATCACAATTGATACTATCTTTCTCACTAGTATCCTTGATCCCTGACCCTTGCCCTTATTCCTGACGTCTTTCTTTGTCCTTTTCCAGCTCATTAATTTTAGACTTTAACTTTTCTATCTCTTCCATCACTTCTTTGTTGCTACCCAAATATGTTAGAGTCACCCCAAATCCCTTACCCCTTACACGATTGGAATCAAGGGCTTCTTCGCCTAGAGTTAAAGATTAAGATAGACTCTCCTGAAATTCATATGCATATCAAAATTAGTAGTGATTAAGAAGCATGAATTATTTGTATTAATTAAAGGAATAACGATATACTTACACATTCTTGATAAATTTGTTGCACATCTTACTTAGCAACTCCATCCTTGTCAACACGAGCAACCCGCCACAAAACATGTTCCGAAAGAGATGTTTCTTGACTTTTTCCCTCTTCCAACTACACATCAAGAGAAATATATATAATTAAGATCAAGAATATAACACATGAAAAATAATATCATCAATTATATCATGACATTTAACAAGTACTTAATGTTTTTGTTGTACGTGTGCATATCCCATACGCCCCTTTTTTGTATGGATACGACAGACTTGATGCTCTTTCTTGATTTACGGCACCCACAGTCTGAAATTTTTTATATCTTCATTTGGTTTTTAAACTATTCCATTCTTGAGGTGAGACAAAGTCGACATACCTTTTTGGATATTCTCCATCCACATAATTTCCATCGGCATCCCTAAGAAACTTCTTTGTTAAAAAAGTTTGAAACCTTCTAAGTCTTTTTCTGGCCAATTGATGACAATAGCGCTTTCGATTTTCATCAATGTTAAAAGACCGATACAAAAAAACATACATAGAGTGCATTAGTAATTTAAAGACATATTCGTGAACAAAAACAAAAAACATCACTTATGGTACCTTTATCTCACTCCAAATTTTTTCTTTAGTGGGTTTCAACTCTTTTTTACTCCAATGATCACAAGTGATTGGAACCTCTCTCCGTACAAGGGAACCAATATAACTTGTCAACTTTGAAATGTTAGGCTCAATTAGTTGGTTTTATTGATTCCAATGTATGCCATACATGATTCCTCTATCTCTTACACGAATGATTGACTTCATGATGGTTATTCCTCGTCTAATTTCAAGCTCCACATCTTGAACTGTTTCATTTCCATCATTATCTTGAACTGTGTCATTAAAACACAATATAAAAACGTAAACACAAAATTTAAATTCAAATAGTATTGAATGAATAAACATAATGTAAAAACATAAACACAAGTACCATTATTATTAGAAGCTTCATGTGGTGGGTTGTCCTCATTACTAGCCATATGACCTGTAATAAAGTGACCGTTGGGAAATTAATATATAGTATTGAATGAATAAACACAATATAAAAATATAAAAACAATATAAGTACATAAACACAAATAAAAACATACACACAATTACCTTTTCACTAACGTCTCTTTCTTTTCTTGGTTTGAGTATGAATTACTTGCCTCTTAGCAACGCAGAATGATGGGTTGCTCCAAATTCCCTCATTATGACTCATCCGCTATAACATTCTCATCTTGATCATTTCTTCTATATGACTCATTCTCAACATCAATATCACTTTGATCTACACTTTTATCGTCAATCACTTTGTTAGATAAAAGCACTATAAACCATTTCATACTTTTCAGATCAGTGAGATAGAAAACTTGTTTAGCTTGAGAGGCTAGAATAAAGGGCTCATCTTTGTACCCCACCCTATTAAGATCCACTTGCAAAAACCCTGATTTATCCATTACTATGCCACCATTATGTACCCCACATGCAACCAAAGATAGGAATCTGAAACTTCTCATAATCAAACATCCAAATATGCTGGATAACACCAAAATATAACAAATTTGCATATTCGGGGCTTAAGTCCTTCATACTTGAAATGTGCATTGCTTCAACTATCAGGGTGACACCATTATTTTGCATAGTAATTTTATCATCCTGTTATTTGGTATAAAATGTGTATCCGTTAATTGCGTATGCGCTATAAGAAAACACATGCAAACTCGGACCATATGCTAAACACCTCAACCTTTATGTAATTGAAGCATGATTTGAATCAAAACTTGAATAAATATGATCCTTGAACCATTGTATAAAACTATGATTGTGCTCTAGTACTATCCAACTTTCATTTTTATTCAGATTTAAACCCCGAAGTTCATGCTTGTGCATTCCAACATACGACTCAACCTCATTGTCATTGTGCAAAACATACAAATGTACTTGATCCCGTTCAACCCTTGACACCGTGACAATTTTATTTCCAATTAAATTTTTTTCCTTCCTTCCTTTCAAAAATATGAGATTTGGGTAGTCCAACAGATTGAACATTGGACAAATATTCAGTACAACTCAACTGCTTCTTCAATAATGTATCGTTCAACAATACAACCCTATGGCCTACTTTGATTTTTCACGTACCCTTATAATATTTTCATATAACGCTCAACATGATACATTTATCTCATATAAGTTGGTCCACACAGTTGTGTCTCTTTCACAAGTTGAACAACAAGATGTACCCTTATATCAAAAACTGAGGTAGAAAAATACATTTCAAGCTCACACAAAGTAATAAATATTTATTTTTGCAATACTGGTAAGATCCTAGGATCGATCACCTTACTAAAAATTGCCTTGAAGAAAAAACACAATTTAGTTATGGCGCTTCTTACTTTATCTGGAAAAATAGAATGTATACCTATTGGTAGAAAATGCTCCATTATAACATTGAAATCACGTGTCTTTAAACTCTTTAAATTCAAGTCTTTCATCGACACAAGTCTTCTAATGTTTGAGGAGTAACCTTCTGGAACTTTAACGTCACTCGGAAACTTACACAATATTTTTTCTCCTTTCTAGATAGAGTATAAGTAGGAGGTGGTAGATATGTTCGTCTTCCTTTCTTCACGGGTCCTAATTCAATTCTTATTCCCATCTCTACCATGTCCTCCTTTGCTTTAAGGCTATCCTTAGACTTTCCTTTTATAATGAGTATCATACCAATAACACTTTCAAATACATTTTTTCAATATACATAACATCAAGAAAATGTCTTACGTACAAAGATTTCCAATATGGAAATTCAAAAAAATCGACCTCTTCTTCCACCCACCTGTGACAACTGTATGTGCAAAAGGCTTGCCAAACTGAATACTCACATATTTCACCTTTTCAAAAATTTGGTCACCTGTCAATCCAGGTGGAGCTCTACGTTGTTCTATATCTCCATTGAATGCTTTTCTCCATCCACGATATTGGTGTTTAGAATTTAAGAATCTACGATGACCGAGAAAGACATTCTTCTGACAAACTTTCAATCGCGTCATATCAGTTCCATCTTCACAGACAAGACACACTTTTTCACCTTTAATGCTATGCCCAGATAGATTTCCGTATGCTGGAAAATTGTTAATTGTGCCAAACAATATCGCCCTCAAATTGAAAATTTCTTTCCTATATCCATCATAAACCTCCACACCGTTCTCCCACAAAATCTTCAAATCTTCGATTAAAGGTTTCGAGTATACGTTTACGTCATTCCTTGGTTGTTTAGGCCCACAAATTAACATAGATAACATCATGTACTTACACTTCATACATAGCCATGAAGGTAGGTTATAAATCATAAGAATCACAGGCCATGTGGAATGTGAGATACTTTGAAGACCGTACAGGTTCATTCCATCAATAGATAACGCCAAGCAAAGGTATCTTGTTTCTCCTCAAAAGTCAGGATAATCATTATCAATTTTCTTCCACTGTGGTGCATCTGTCGGATGTTGAAAATTTCCATCGATAATTCTTTCATCTTCATACCAAGTCAAGTGTCTTGCATTGATATCACTATAAAACACGCGTCTAAATCTCGGAATAATAGGAAAATACCATAATACTTTTTATGGAGATACTTTTTTTC
Source organism: Vicia sativa (assembly GCA_021764765.1). Taxonomy (NCBI): domain Eukaryota; kingdom Viridiplantae; phylum Streptophyta; class Magnoliopsida; order Fabales; family Fabaceae; genus Vicia; species Vicia sativa. The sequence continues at coordinate 95,930,407 of CM038795.1, read as the reverse complement.
TTATATCGAGATAAACCACACTTAGGGCACTCATTCAACGATGCATATTCATTTTGAAACAAAATGCAATCATTTGGAAAACATGTATCTTATCATAGCTCATGCCAATAGAGCACAATATTTTTTTGGCCTCGTAGGTTCGATTAGGAAGAACATTATCCTTAGGAAGCATATCTCTCATAAGGGCTAATAACTCAGTGAAACTTTTATCCGACCATCCATTGCGCGCCTTTAAGTTGTACAACTTTAATACTGCAGACAATCTTGTGAATTTGGTGCAATCTTTATTCAATGGTTTCTCTGCATCTCTTACCAACCTCTCAAACATTTTGGGACAATCCTGAAGATCTTCTTCTAGTGCTTCTGCAATCTCTTCGACTCGATCACAATCGTATGTATCTGTGACATTGTTGTATGAAGCATATGTCGTATTATTTTTTCCCCTAGTTCAACATTCTTGTTTCTTTTTTCCCCATGAAATATCCAACACGTATAACTTCGATCAATTCCAAGCCTCAGTAAATGAGATTTCAATCCATCTACGTCAACCCGACCCACATAACAATAACCCAAGCAAGGACATTTCATTCGAACGCGGTCTTCAGCGTGTTCAACAACAAACTTAACGAATTCTAATACCCCATTCTCATATTCTTTTAACAATCGATCGACAGACATCCGTTTTTTATCCATGGTTTTACTACTAATTGGTAAGCTAAACAAAAAAAACTAATTAGGGCATTAAACAGTATAATACGTTTCTGTCAAAACGCAAAGTATACACGATTTCAAACAATTTCAGAGAAATTCATCATAGAATAAACTATCTCATAAAAGAGAATGTCACTCATACCAGTACCAGTAATTTGAGGAAGAAATTTACCTCGAATTTACTGAACAACAACGTCGAGAAGTTGAAACGAGAAGGCCGAACTCAGGGAATGCGCGCTGTACGTCGAACTCGATCGGAAAACGCTGCTAATTCAAAGGAAATAAAACTTCTATTTTAAAAAATTTTAAATCATAAATGAAACAAGAAGTATGAATTCACATTGCAACATCAAAAGAAGCAAATGTTTTGTAGTTCAATTTCAATATTGAATAGCTATGAGAAGAACTCTAAAATTTACGAAGCACATTCATACACTGCATTAAATACGAAATAAATCAAAATATAGAGCTACTTACAATAAATGTGAAGATGTAAATGAGAATGACGAAAAGCCCTAAAGTGTCTTCAATTAAATCTCAAAACAACTTCAAGCACTTAACAACTTCGATTAGCTTATTCTAAACACTAACCCAAAAAACAAGGGAATTAAAATCATGTGTCACTTAAACCAAATTTAAAACATGAATACAAAAATTAATCAAGAGTTTTCAACACTTTATTAGCATCCGTGAAATAACAACAAGAACACATCAATACTCCATAATTTCAACTCAAATATGCTCTAAACAAACAGAGACAACAAAGTAATATCACGATCGAATTCCTCATTCAAAATAAACAAAACTAACATCCTGATGTCATCAAAATCAAGCTTAATTAGTACCAATTCAAGTTATGACTCAAGTCACTTCAAAACATGAGAAACCAAGTTCAATCTAAGCATAAATCATTCGAATCAAAATTCGGATAGCGACAACAACCAGCAACGATATTCAATAATTTCATTTCAAGCATGTTAGAAACAAAAAGAATAAATTCAACACCACAACCAATTTTTCCCAATCAAATTTAGCTCAGATAACGCGTTGTCCACATCAAAATATTAACATAATTTGCTCATATTAATAAAGTAACGCCATCAAAATAAATTGCTCATATTAACAACAAACAATTCGAAAATACATCACAACACATTCTTACTCATAATCCAGAAATCTATTAAAAGTAGTTATGTCGAAGCTTACCGAACAATGGTAGAGTGTCGAAGAGAGCAACGTCGGTGCCGAACAGAAGCTGGATGTCGCTGTTATGGCTGTTGTTGGTGTAGTTAACTACAGAATTTGGAGTTTACAGTTTCTAGTAGGTTGTTTTGACAGATGGAGTGTGGTTACGTTGTTTGAACGAGAGAGGTAAAGGGAGTTACAACAGATGAACGAGAGGAAGAGGAAATGATGAATGGTAAAACGATGATGGCTGGAAAAGATGAAGGGGAAACGGTGATGGTTGGAAACGTCGTCGATGTGGGTTTCTGAGGAAGAAGAAGAAAATCGCGTGCGTGGGTTTTCCAGAATAAAAGAAAGAATGAAAAAAAATAGGGTTTCTGTTTTATTTTAAAAAAACTTAAAGGCCTCTAGCAGCGCTTTTTAAAAGCGCTATCAAAAGGGTACCTCTAGCAGCGTTTTCTAAAATATCCTTAGACAACGGTTTTTAAAAAGTGCTTTCTAAGGGGGCCCTTTAGCAGCGCTGTCAAAAGTGTTCCTTAGGCAGCGCTATTAAAAAGCCCTGTCTAAAGCTAACCCTTAGAAAACGCTTTTGCTGAAATTTTTTAAAATATTTCGGTGTTTATTTTTTTTTTAGCTTTAGACCGCGCTTTCAGGAAAAACGTTGTCTAAAGTGCGTTGTCTATTGTCGTTTGCAGACCTGTACTTTCATTCTAGACTTATTGCTTGCTAATCCTTTATGATTATGACTGCATCAAAAGATCACACAACCAGATTTGATAACCCAATTCAATATGAATTCACTTATACTTATATCTGGAGGACTTGCAACTGCATAGTATAATTATATTGGTGAATCTCAATGAAACACAACAATGATAATACAGGTATTTATGAATTGGGTTATCACTTCTTGCACACGCTCTCACTTTACCATTTGCCCCTGATTCCCAATGTTCACCTATCACTCTAGCATAATTAAAAGCTACTGAAGAGAGATTGAACTTATATAGAGCGATTACTCTATAACTTATACAACACACTAACAAACTAATTCCTCAAAAACATGAAAGTTAGTTAAAAGGAACAAAACATAAATAACTAACAATCCAATATCCAAACATCTAACACAAACTATGTAATAGAAAATGATAAGAAAAATGTTAGATTTATATTCTCTTATGTTGAATTATATGATTTGTAGTTAAATGATTTATCTACACAACTTGAACATGAGGTTTAAACGATTCATTCATAGGTAGAGGCACTCCTTTTGGGTATCTTGGTTTCTAATTGTGATTGCAGTTGCAGTTGTAGTCTTTGGATGCACATTGTGGCTGTTACCGCGTGTGTACTAATTGAGAGATGCTTGAAATCCACCTTAAAATTAAGATTTTTCATTGCACTTAATAAAGATTATGGAGTGAGGTTCTTGAAAATTTTAATTTTTAATAAAAAGAATTGAAACAACATGATTGAAATTACCAAATATAGGACCTGACGTGGTCACGTACTGCATGGCAAATCACACTGCAATCGCGGTTTGATGCCTTAGAGAGGCTACCGCATCAACAATAATGAAAGCAGTTGCAACTGCGGTTGCGGGCAGCTATTTAAAAGCATATGTGTCTCATATATAGTAGAGAACAAAGTATATAAGTATAGTGTCAAATGTACTCATGCGGCACACCTAATCTTCCTTTCTCTTTCTGTACATAGAAAAAATATCGATATACTATATAGTATATAGTATATATATCATATGTATTGCTCAAACAAGATTCACATACTGGCTAGCTAATTGGTAGAGAATGTAGTGCATGACTGAGGAGGCTGAGGTGAACCTGCAGGAACCACACTTGCATTGTTATTATTATCATCACCCCCTCTTTGTGCTCCAATGATTGACGAAATCGCTGCCGCCAAGGCAGCAGTGAAGTTCGGATCCGAAGAAATGGCTGCACTCACACTCTCCACCATCGAAGAAGGTGGTCGTTGTTGCCCTAGCTGAAGTAAGGGCAAAGCCATAGTTGGTAGCTTCTGTGAGAACAAGAACGGGTTAATACCTAGTAGTTGTTGTTGCGAATGCTGTAATGGTAGAGGAATTCTGTTTTGTTGCATGGCAAGGTTGTGGCTGTTTGTCAAGTCGAGAGTGATAGTTGGAAATGGTTGAGAAGATGATAGGGTTGATATAGTAGCGTAAGGGAATGCAGATAAAAATGGTGCTGATTCTTTGCTTAGTGTTGACGAGGTTGAAGAGCTTGATAGTAGCATTGCTGCAGCTGCTGATATGGTATTTGCTATTGCAGTTGCGGCCGGTGGAAGTGGATGGTTATGATTGCCTTCGTATGTTGTTATCAACACCGTCTTGTCTTCAGCACATCTTTGGACCTGGACATATCCAGATCAGTTATCTGAGTTTCTGATGGTTATTACCACTTCATACGTAAACAAAATTATAATCAAGGAAGATTACCTGCTTGCGAACGGGGCATCCTACAGCCATAGTGCAACGATAGTAGGCGCGAGGACAAGGGTTTCCCTTAGCCATTTTTTGTCCATATTTTCTCCATTGACAACCATCACTAATCTGAAATCATCAATAACTAATTAGTGTTAATAATTAGTAAATTAATCTTTCATTTAATTTATTAATATAGGTACCATGGGAGCTTCTGATCTTGCTCTTATCGAAACCCTAGCTTTTCTGAAATGAGTTAGGTCTTGGTCTGAAGTTTTGGATGAGTGTGAAGAAGAACATTCAACAACATCTTTTGCAGCATGATCAGATGGACAGGCTTGTTTTCCATCCGAAACAGATGCATCATTCATAGTCTTTTGCTCTGATGATTCCATCACATGATTTGGTTCCATATTCTATTTCAGACATATCTTTGTTAAGTAATCAATACTATGAAATATTGATAATAATCTCAATTGATAACAAAAAAATAATATAGAAAAGTTTATACTAAAAAAAATAAAATAAAAAAATATTTATTAAATGTTTCTTGACTATAGTTGCGGAAAAATCAAAATCATAGATATTTTAGTAGAAATAGTTTGAAAAAAATAACCAAAGTTTCTAATTTAAGTGAAACACGCTACCTTGTTTTCTTTAGTACTAACTATGAAATTAAATTGATAAAAAACAAAAAATTTAGCAGAAACAAACAAAGGTTGAAAATAAAACTAATATAGAAGAAAATTAATAAAATAAAATCATATAAAAAAATCTAAATGTTGGATTGGAATGTATAGATATCATACATCAACATGGTTTTGTTTCTGCAAAGTGATGAACAATTGAGATTGTAATTGACTATAGCTTTTGGTGATTTGTTCCAACATATTCCTTAGTTTTTGATTCTCTTCTTGCACTTTCCTCAATTCAATTTGCAGTGTACTCATCAGCTGAAATGAATTTTGTCAGCACAAAAACATATATACTATGTTGTTGGAAATTATAAGACACAAACAAACCTCAGTTTCAGAATTTGAAGGTTTTTCTAGTTTGGATTTTGTAGCACTTGCACACGTTAAATTCAGTCCTGTCTGTATATGAAAAGAAAATTAATATAATCAATATTAAGAATATATATGTATATAAATTAATATAATCAATATTAATATTTAAAACGTTACGTGAACATGTTGATCTTGATCTTCTTGTTTGTTGTTGTTAGGTGATGATGAGAAGAGATTCATTTCTTTGATTGGAGGATCTGTGTTGTTACGGAGGAAGTCGCCGGAGGAGGTTAAGAAGGAGAATTCATGGTGGTTGTGGTGGTGGTTCTCCATTAATATGATTAATTAGTGATGTATTAGAGAGAGAATTAGAAGAGAGAAGGTTGGTAATTGGTAGTGATTGAGAGATGAAGTGGTAGTTAAGGTTGGAAATTAATCAACGATTGTTTTTCAACGCAAAGGTATAGTTTACTAGTTTAAGTTTAAATGTGGAAGCGCACACCTTTTCTCATCCCTATTTGGACCTTGAGCTAGGGGTCCCACATGGAAGAATAGAGTGAAGAGACCTTGGAGAGAAGTTCATGTGAAGACAATAGCCGTTTTTGGCCAACAATGATGTCATCATTAGCAATTGCTAATGCAATCCATATACACACATCCCTTATGGCAAATATTAGAATCATTCATAAAGTTGAAGTGGGTCAAGGAAGATCATGTTGTGTATATCATTTCATCGTACGAATAAGTGGTTGTCTATCACTTTTTTTTAGAGGTAAGGGTTTTGAAATGAAAATGTCGTTTAAGATTTAGTATGTGTTTGAAAATGTCGTTTAAGATTTAGAGGTAAGGGTAATGGAATTTTTAATGTTGTGATTTAAATCTAATCTTAATAATTCTAGTCCTTCTGTCAAGGTGATTTTATCTTTTCAAAAAAGATTTATTTCATCATAATCAAATTGATTATAAAAACAAAGACTATTTATCAATGTTTACAACTACAAAGACTACCCGTCAATGTCTTCTTGAAAATCTTGACTATATCCTAGTCTCTCAAAAAATTATCAACTCAAAGTTGAAATACAAGTTTGTGTGTTTATAGAGATGCTTCTAAGAAATCATATTACACAAGTTGAAATACAAAGATATAACACAACAGTGTTAAAGCAAGTTAAATGAACAGTAGTTCTTTGCGAGCAAGTTAAGGACCAAAAGTTCCTTGCTTTTATAAAACTTTACAAAAGATATTCAATAGAAAAGTTGAGTAGCGTTTCAGCAAAATAATTCAGTGAAAAATTCTTCTCTTCCAGTTCTTCCAAGTCTTCCTTTTATAGCCAAAAAGAAATCCATTGGAGGGTAGAATGAGAATACCGAATTCCAGCTGTCTTCTTGTGTAACGGTCAGTGTGAGTGGTAGTCAACATTGTACCATAGTAGAGTCACCGTGCCACCAAATCAGAGTAGTTGAAGGAGCGATGATCTTGTACTATTTTCTCACACAAAAACTATTGACTTAATCTTCTAATCTTTAGAGGCTTTAAAATATGTAATAGTTGAAGCATGTTTAGAAGGAGCAACAAACCTTGCCTTCAGAACCTTGTCTTTAGAGTGTTAACCAGAATTTTGTCTTCATAATCTTAAGAATTGATCTTCAGAGCCTTGGTCTTCAGAGTCTTCAGAATTTGTTCACGAGAACCCTATGTTCTGAATCTTCAGAACTTTTGTGCAAGAGAGAGAATGATCTTCAGATCTTGAGAAGTCTTCAGAAGATCTTCCATCAGAGTCACAGTCAAAAGCTTTAAAGTTAACATGACTTGAACTTTGTAACATACACTTGTATCACTTATTGTGTTAATTTCATAGTCTGAAGACATCACACGCCTTATCTGCAGAGTTAAAACCTATTAGTAAAAGCTACACACTAGACAAAATCATTAGGGTACAAAATTGCTATCTAAACACCCATGTATCATTATCATCAAAACTAAAGGCTAGATGCAGAACCAAATATTGTTCTACAATCTCTCCAGTTTATTTATGATGATAAAGCCATGCATTTTGATAAAAAATTTACACTCCCTCTGTCCCAAATTGAAAGAGAAAATTACTTTTTAGATTCATTGCATAATTAATGTATCTGGTCCATATATAGACCATATACATTAACTATGCAATGAATCTAAAAAGTAACTTTCTAACTTGGGACCGAGGGAGTACTAGGTTTAATCACATAAAATAATTCAGAGTTAGCCAAACAGCTCCCCTTGAGTTCTATACTACCAGAACTTAATTAAGCTTGTTCAGAGTCTCCCCCTGAGCTCAAGACCTAAAGAAGTTTTGAAGTACACCACGAATCAATCAACATAAAAGGAATACTTCCTTGATTAAGTTACCATCAAAGTCTAGTGTGTGTGTGTGTGTGTGTGTGTGTGAGTGAGAGAGAGAGAGAGGGAGAGAGAGAGAGAGTGTGTGTGTGTGTGTGTGTATTGGTAGTTTGTTTATGGGTCTGATGTGCACTCTCTTTAGACTGTACCCCTGATTTGTTTGTTTAATTTTTTAGAATGTTGAGCCTTGGACTTTAGATTTTAGCTTATATTTTCATTCTATTTTTAATCGTTTTATTAATCAGAACAAAAACAAAAATACCTCTTTACTAAAATCAATTCTTTTCAAAATCAAAACCAAAAAATTTCTTTATCAAATCAATTTATTTTCAAAATTATAAAATTAAACTAATTTTAAATTTCAACTACTTGATCCACATCAAGTCTTTTTCCAAACTTAATCTAGACATTTTCAATTCAAAAAGTAAGCAAACTACTTGATGTACGTTAAGTCTTTTCAAAAATCAAATACCTAAATTTGTTTCATAATAAATGCGAATGAAAAAGAATATTTTGGACGTGTGTGTATATATATATATATATATATATATATATATATATATATATATATATATATATATATATATATAAACTGACCTATATATACATATATATTAGAATTTATAATTTCAAGTATAGTTCGATTAAAGCCTATTTAAAAGTCTATTGCTCATTAAGGCCTCTTAAGTATTATGAATTAATTGAAAATCTTAATGAGCAATAGACTTTTAAATAGGCTTTAATGTCAGACCTATACCTTTGAAATTTATCGTAGGCTGTCAGACTCAGACTTAGACCTTCTAAAACCTGATTTAACCTAATCTATTTCAACCCCTAGCGACTAGCCCGCTTTCTATTACTATGTGAGTTTTAAACAAAAGCGTACTTTGTCACAAATAATTCCTTTATTTTGTTTCCAATCATTTTTTACTTTTATTAATATTTCATATTTATAAAATTTATATTATTAAATATGAAAATATCATTGAATATTTAACATGTTTATATTTTATTTCTAGCAAAATATGAAGTTGATAAAATTCGTTTTATTTTACGTTTGTTTTATTTAATTTTTATACGTGCAATCGATAGATCTATATAAATGGAACTATGGAAAAAATATTTTTCAAATAATAATATCTGAAATAGAATTTGATAAAAGATAAATAAAAAATGAGAGGGATGAAGATTTTTTAAAAGTTATGATAAAATTCATATTTAAAAATAATATTATTTTTTAAAGAATTTAACTGGTATATACTGACGGTGTAAATCAGTTTTACATTGTTAATGAATCGTGACCGTTAAATATTTATTGAAATTTAATTTTTATTTTATTTATTTATAAAATAATATTTATAAATGAATTGTGATATACCGATTATGTACAAAATATTTTACACTGACACTACATAGTAATTAATCTCTAAACAAGATTGATTGCAATATTATCATAATATGCAAAATCCATTAAACAAAATTGATTACAATATTATAATAAAATATTTAAAAAAAGCTTTATGATGTAAAAATTTATTGAACATCATAAAAACAATATAAAATTATATTGATTCTCCTAATATTTTTTATTTATTTATCAAATTTATAATCAGAAAAGATATTAATTTCTATTTTTAAATAGTTCATTATTTTTAATACAAATAAAATGAATATTAAATAAGATAATATCACTATATTTCAAAATATACTTTATTACCATGCTACAAAAAAAGGAAGCAAGTAGTTGAGTTCAATAAGAAAATCTCCTAGCAATATTCAAATTTGTAGGAAAGACTGAAATTAAGTAGAAGAATCAGACAAACAAAAAGTAATTCCAAGTTAGATGCAGTAGTCAGGTTTCAGAAGATTGTAAGAGAAGCTGTTGATATTCTTGATCGGATACAAAGCCATGCCTTCTTCTGCAAGTAGGTTTGCAGATACATTTTGGGGTTGTGCAGCAAGTAGAATATTATACCTACTCATTCCCAAACGATGGAAGGCTCTAGAGAGACGGCCATCACCCGAAATCAGTAAAATATTTGAAGGTGCAGGTTTGGTCAATGTCTAGAGAACTTACATCTATTACCAGACATGAAATAAACTTTAGCGCAAAAAAAAATTGAATGTAGGACAAAACTCTAAACCCTAATGTTAACCACATTGAACTCAATAACTAAACCCTAAATTCCATATACTAAAAAAATCAGTTATAGTTACCGGAAGGAGCATAGTATAGGACAAATCCTGTGATGGAGAGAGCATTCTGTATATGATCAGGAACTAGAGTTACAACGCCGTAGCAGAAGAACTCAACGGGACCATGGTAGTTCATCCGATTATGTGTTGAACGCATATTAGATGAAATATAGTAAGGATCGCAATCCTCTGGGACATTGCAGTTTTCATAATCCCACCAGGCCGACACTTTCGCACTGGTGTACCCATCATCCGAGTTTGCTGCGCTGCTGCTCCAACTACTTCCATCTATGAAAGGAGAAGATGGTGAGTCCTAGAGAGTGGAGTTGGTTTTGTATTCTGAACCGTTTGGATTTAAACTTTCAGTTTGAGAATATCATGGAAGTTTTTAGAAAAATTTATCTCATACCCAACAATAATTCTCTTATCCCTACAATTTATTTAATTTTACTAAAATACCCTTAAATAAATATTCGATGTTTGGAAAAATAAATAAATAAATAAATTTCAAAAAGAAATTACAATTCAATCAACGTTTCTGTCAACGTTGCCTAAAGTGATTCATATGTCTTGTGTACTTCAGCCAACGTTTTTATCAAATACACCACTCTAGCCATTCTTTTAACCGTTGCCTAAATTATAAATTTTTTTGAAAACAATTTAAAAAATCAGAACACTTTATGAAATTGCTACTATTCTACGGATTACTCTATAAAATTGTTTCGGTATTTTATTTTTTTCTCCAAAATGTTAGACTTTAGGTTAAAATCATTGCTACAGTGGTTTATTTTTTTTCAAATAACCTACCGTTTTATTAAGTGTTCTAATTGGTTTCAAAATACTCACTAGACAACTTTACAAAAGTGTTATGATGGTTTAAATTACTTTCCAAAACTTTATACTATAGGAAACAGCTTTAAACCGTAGCTATAGTGGTATATTTGTTGATTGAAAACTTTTGGCAACAGTTTTTTGAAATTGATTGAATTGTAATTTTTTTTAAAAATGTAACGTTTGGAATAATTATTTTAAATCATTTTAATTATTTATTTAAGGGTATTTTAGTCAAATTAAATAAATTGTAGTGGTAGAAAAATAATTGTAGGAGTACAAAATAAAATTTTCAAATTTTAACAAGATTGAGCCGTGTTGTATTAGTCATGTTAGTAGAAAGACCTGCAAGGCGGTATCGAAATAGGTATAAACTAAATTTTCTAAAATACAATCAACAACTAAATACAAAAATATTTTTTAAGAATGTGTCGTTCCAGTATCAATAATCGCAATTAAAGGTATGCCATTAATAAAACATGTACCTTTAATCAACCGATCATCTGGCTTAGTCTCTGATCCTGACAAAGCGAACACTTTTCCACCAGCTTGTTCTTTCTTTGGCTTATTGCATCATGGACGAGTATGACCCTCTTCGCCACAGTTGTAACAAGTTATCTTTCTGGCTCTGCATTCAGTAGTTACATGACCAAATCTTCCACAGTTGGTGCACTTCTTCGCATCATTCTTGCATTCATTAGCTCTATGCCCCATTTCACCACACCTGTAGCACTTAATAGGAGCACTAGAATCTCCCCCACTAGGCTTCTTCCAACCACCGGATTTCTGTTTATTCCTATCATAAGGCTTTCCACGCTCCATCTGTTGTTTTCCTTTACGATCAACATGCCCTTGAGCATTCGTCTTAGTACTAGCAAGATCCTCTTCTAGAATCCTACTACAGTCTACCAAATCAGAAAACCTCCGGATGCGCTGATACCTGATACCTTGCTTGATCTCATCACGAATACCATTCTCAAACTTGATACATTTGGAAAATTCTCCATCTACATCGTTAGTATAATGAGCATAGTACTTCACCAGCTCAGTAAACTTCGAAGCATACTCACTCACAGACTTGTTTCCTTGCTTAAGCTCCAGAAACTCAATCTCCTTCTTGCCCCGAATGTCTTCAGGAAAGTACCTCCTCAAAAAATCTCTCTTGAACACAGCCCAAGTCAATGCAATACCATCTTGCTCCATTTCAGTCCGGGTAGCAACCCACTAGTCATCAGCTTCCTCTGCCAACATGTGAGTACCATACCTCACCTTCAGTTCCTCAGCATAATCAATTACTCTGAAGATCCTTTCGATCTCCTTCAACCATCTCTGAGCACCTTCGGGATCATGAGTGCCTTTGAACAATGGAGGATTGTTCCTCTGAAAGTTTCCCAGTTGCCTATCAGCACCAATACCTCCTCCCAGTTGATTTCCTCCAAGCACACCAGTTAGCATTCCCAAGGCTTCAAAGCAATAGCAACATCGTCTTTTCTACCTCTTCCGGCCATTGTTCTGTAACATTACAAAACAATCACATCAGCACACAAGTATCGACAGTGTTACCTTGCACTAGTCGCATACGAAAGGGATAAAGACTCTAAGACACGACCGACTATGCTCTGATACCACTATTGTAACACCCCTTCTAATTTACCCGCGATTTTATATAATTTTAATCAGAGTTTTATTCATAACATCAAGGGCGTCACAATTTAATTAATTCAAATAACCAAAAACAGTGAACATGCCTTTCACTGAAGAACTTATTAAATAAAACAAAACCAATGATTATGTTTATTACAGCGGAAAGATAACATAAGATCCAAAATAATCCAATCAATAATTATCCCAAAACATAAACCAAAACAACCAGTTTAAAATCCATAAAGAATTCCAATCAATCGTTCCCCAGTGTTACAACTATCAGAGCATGACACTGACACACGGATTATCTAAAATAGCACAGCTCTAAAAGATGTCCTCACCAATTCCCAAGCAGCTAATCACTTCGAATATGAAATCATTAAACTAAGGGTGAGATTTCATCAAGACTAAAATGCATTATACATTCCTCAAAAACAATAAAACAATAAATTCATTATTCATCCTTGTTAACAGCATTAGCATACGATTCACAAACACACTTCACACATTCATTATGCATACAGCAACAATTAAATGCAATTGAACACTGGAATTCATCCTAACATGTTACAATTACATATGCAATGCAGACTCAAATACATGCGGTACCAATCGTGAACCAAGTCCACACCCTGTTCCGCTTACACCTCGGAAAACAACGTCAATTCAATGATTCGCCCATACATCACTGGGTCAAGAATCTAGCCTCACCACCTATGTCCATTAGGTAAGTTTATTGGCCCTGCAAGTTCAATTCCGCACAATGGGAATGAACCATCAACAATGCTTATGCATGCACATCAGAAACATGCAACAGTTCAAAATACAAAATATGAACATACAACACTATTCCATTCATGATCAATAACAGCAACAACATATGCTAACAGAGAATTCATGAATATAACATTAATCACAATACATGGGATCAACATACAACATTTACACGCAACGAATAACCACGAAATTACAATATATTCGTACTACGGAAACCATATTAATTCCTCCAGATCTCAATTACTGGTTTTGCAAATATTTTCATTTGATAGTACTTGTTCTAAGCTTTCCAACGATACCAACTATGCTTAAACCGGAGTTACAGTTGAAAAGATATGACCGAAATCGTTTCAGAAAATTTTTATTCATTCTTGTCCAGCTTAGGTCGATCCATAAGCTCATGTGTCAATACATGGGCTGCTTGTATCGACATAGGCGGTGCATCGATGCTGTTAAAATTCTGCCATTTTAAAAATGTATCGATGCATAAGTTTATGCATCAATACATAGACTGTATGTGTCGACACATGCTTCGTATGCATCGATGCATACAAGTAAATTTTCTGCATTTTCAAAAGTTGTTCAGTATGCATCAATTCATACGCATCTTGTGTCGATGCATAAGTTATGTTTTTCACTACATGGGTCGATGCATGGCTCTATGAGTCGATGCATAGCTTTCCAAAGCTTCTGGTTTTCTAAAATTTAACTGCATGCATCGATTCATAAAGGCTTGTGTCGACCCATACTGTTGTTTTTCATCAAAAACACAACTTTTCTTCACTGTTACGAATTCCCATTAAATTCAATCATCACCAAACATCATGTCATCATAAAACAGAATTAATTACTGTGTTTTTACACCCAATTGATCACAAAATTTGTTTTCTAATTAACCTATATTCATCTTACATAGATTAATCATTCATAACAGTTCCAATTATGGTTTTACGTCGGATTATAACGTTAGGGCACATTCAATTATCCTAATTCGAGATTCCTAACGGATCGATTCGTTCTATTGATCATCAAAATCTATAAGGCATAATAATCATATTCAATCCCCCCTTACCTCGCGATGAATCTTCGAATTCTTGGCGTTTGGCTTTTTCTCCTCTTTCTCTTCTCTTTTCCAATATCATGTAGAATGAAATCCTAATTTCCTTTCCTCACTTGTTCCTTTTATTCCTCTATTTATTCCTTTTTATTTGCCAAATAATAGAAATAAATAAATTAGGATTAAGTAGAGCTTTTTACTCCATACACCCTACAATTCAACTTTACACCTCCACACTCCATTTAATTAATTACTTAATTAAATCCTTTAATTCAAAAATTCCAATAATTAAACTTTTAATTAAATTAATAATTAAATTTCTAATTATTTAATAATTGAATTAATTTGGTGTGTCACAACTCTCCCCTACTAAAAGAGTTTTCGTCCTCGAAAATATACCTTAGACGAAAAGTTCGGATACGAGTCCCGGGTTACATTTCCACTCCCGCTACTTTCATCGTATCTCTTTACCGCAATTGCTTCACTTTCGATCCTCAATTCGCGGTAATGATTATCTACTGAATATCATCTACCGAATCTCATGAGACGGATCAGAATGTACTGAGATACATGGAAGACATCATGCAAATTCGTGGGCGGTAAAGCAACTCATCCAACCTTCTTGGTGATTTGATACGGACTAATAAAGTGCAGAGTCAACTTCTTTGACTTCAAAGCTCGACCAATACCAGTCATCGGAGTAACTCGCATAAACACATGATCTCCTTCACTAAACTAGAGATCCTTCCTCCTCTTATCATGATAACTCTTCTGTCGACTTTGAGAAGCTCTCATCTTCTCCTGAATCATCTTAATCTTTTCCGAAGTCTGTTGGACAATCTCTGGTCCAATCACAACACTTTTCCAGATTTGTACCAACACAACGGTGTACGACACCTCCTACCATACAATGCCTCAAAAGGAGTCATATCAATGCTCGAATGAAAACTATTGTTGTAGGTAAACTCAATGAATGGTAAATAATTATCCCAAGCTCCACCTTTTTCCAACACACAAGCTCACAACAAATCCTCTAACGATCGAATCTCCGTCTCGACCATCCGTCATAATGATAATCGCAACTTAGTACCCAAAGCTTCTTGCAGCCCCGTCCAAAACTTTGACGTAAACCTCAGATCTCTATCCGACACAATACTAGAAAGAATACCATGCAAACTTACAATCTTCTCAACATACAATTATGCCAACCTCTCCATTGGGTAATCCATTCTTATCGGAATAAAGTGTGCAGATTTCGTCAACCGATCGACAATAACCCAAATAGAATCACAATTCTTCGCTGTCCTTGGCAAACCAGATACAAAATCCATATAAATGCCATCCCATTTCCACTCTGGAACAAACAACGGTTCCATCAATCCTGACGGCTTCTGATGTTCAATCTTTGACTTCTGACAAACCAAACAAGCATATACAAACTCAATTTCCTTTTTCATTCCACCAAAATAACTTTTTCAATTCATGATACATCTTAGTAGCACCGGGATGAATACTCAATCCACTACGATGTCCTTTTTCTAAAAAAATCTTCCGAAGTTTTGCAATATTCAGAACACAAACTTTGTCACCAAATCTCATAACACCGTTCTCGTCAATTCTGAATTCACCTCCTTGACCTTGGTTGATCAATGTCAACTTATCCACCAAAACAACATCAGATTTCTGCCCAGTTCGAATTTCCTCAAGAATACCACTAGTCAACTTCAACATACCCAATTTAACACTATCAGAAGTAGTCTCACATACCAAACTCAAGTCTCTGAACTGCTCAACCAATTCCAATTCACGAACCATCAACATAGACATATGCAATGACTTCCTACTCAATGCTAACAACGTTTGCCTTACCGGGATAATTCAAACCAAAATCACAATCCTTTAAATTCTAACCATCTCCTCTGCCTCATATTCAACTCCTTCTGATCGAAGAGATATTTCAGACTCTTATGATCACTGAATACCTCAAATCGAGAACCATACAAGTAATGCCTCCATAATTTCAAAACAAATACTATGGCTTCCAATTCTAGATCATGAGTCGGATAATTCCTTTCATGAACTTTCAATTGTCTTGAAGCATAAGTCACAACCTGTTTATCTTGCACCAAAACACCACCTAAACCCATCAAGGATGCATCACAATACACAACAAAAGATTCTGTCGGATTCGACAAAATTAGAATCGGAGCACTAGTCAACCTCTTCTTCAACTCTTGGAATCCTTTCTCACATTCAAAATCCCAAAAAAACACTTGACCCTTTCTTGTTAACTTAGTCAACGACAAAGCTAACTTCGAAAATCCTTCAATGAACTTTCTGTAGTAACCTGCAAGACCAAGAAAACTACGGATTTTAGAAGCATTCTTCGGCGCTTCCCACTGAGATACCGCTTCTACCTTCGTAGGATCAACAACAATACCGTTCTTGGAAATCACATGACCAAGAAAGCTTACTTCACCTAACCAGAACTCACACTTAGACAACTTTGCATACAACTTCTTTTCTTTCAACAGTTCCAACATAATTCTAAGATGTCCTGCATGCTCTTCATCATTCTTTGAATAAATTAGAATGTCATCAATAAAAACCACCACAAACTTATCAAGATACGGATGAAATATCCTGTTCATATACTCCATGAAAACACCAGGTGCATTAGTAACTCCAAACGGCATAACAAAATACTCATAATGTCCATACCTCGCTCTAAATGCGTCGAATATCTTCCGTCTTCACACGAATCTGATGATATCCAGACCTCAGATCAATCTTACTGAATACACAAGCTCCAACTAACTGATCCATCAAATCATCAATCCTCGACAATGGATACCGATTCTTGATCGTAACTTTGTTCAACTATCTATAATCAACACACAGTCTCATTGTACCTTCCTTCTTCTTAACCAACAACACAGGAGCACCCCACGATGAAACACTAGGACGAATAAACTTCTTCTCAAGTAATTCCTCCAACTATTTCTTCAACTCAGACAATTCAGATGCCGACATGCGATAAGGCGCCATCGACACCGGACTAGTTCCAGGAATTAGATCTATAGCAAACTCCACTTCTCTCTCAGGTGGTAGCTCACTAACATCTTCCGGAAACACTTCTAGAAATTCATTCACAACAGGTAATTCACCACTCTTAGCTTTTTATTTCACCTTCGTCGAAGAATACAACATAAACACTACAACACCTTCCTTAACAGCTGAATTCATCTGCTTAACTGACATAGTCACATCTTCAACTTTAGCTTCTTCAGGAAAAATAATCGTCTTCTCAAAACAATTGATATGAACCTGGTTGAATTCCAACCATATCATTCCAAGGATGATATCAAGTTGTTCTAAAGGTAGGCACACTAAATCCATACTAAAACCTCTACCAAAAATTACAATAGGATAATTCCTACAAACATATGAAGTAGTCACTGAACCCGACGCAGGAGTGTCAATGACCATACTTCCATCCATATTAGAAATATCCAAGTTCAATCTTTTAGCACAATCCAAAGCAATAAAAGAATGTGTCGCTCCAGTATCAATAATCGCAATTAAAGGTATGCCATTAATAAAACATGTACCTTTAATCAACCGATCATCTGGTTTAGTCTCTGAACCTGACAAAGCGAACACTTTTCCACCAGCTTGTTCTTTCTTTGGCTTATTGCACTGCGGACGAGTATGACCCTCTTCGCCACAGTTGTAACAAGTTATCTTTCTGGCTCTGCATTCAGTAGTTACATGACCAAATCTTCCACAGTTGGTGCACTTCTTCGCATCATTCTTGCATTCATTAGCTCTATGCCCCATTTCACCACACCTGTAGCACTTAATAGGAGCACTAGAATCTCCCCACTAGGCTTCTTCCAACCACCAGATTTCTGTTTATTCCTATCATAAGGCTTTCCACACTCATTTCTGTTTATTTCTGTTCACCACACCTGCAACTACAGCTCCAACAGAGAAGACAATGGCAACAATTTCACTTTTAGGGTTAATTTTGTTATATGTTTCGTAATTTGGACAATTTCACTTTTAAGGTTAATTTGGTTATCTGATTGGTAATTTAACAATTGAAAAGCCACACATTACATGAATAAATACCCAAGGGTCAACAAAAAATAATAGACAACAAAAATATAATACAAGTGTCATGACACGTATGATTCTATTTGCAATACTTGACGTGAGGGACTAAAGGTCTAGATAGAAAACTTTCAAGGAATGAAACATTAAAAAAATGTTTGTAGGGATTAAACTTGAAAAGTGCAATATTTAAAGATATCAAAAATATATTTAACTCAATTTTATTTATATCTTTGAAATAAAGACCCTAAATAATTTTTTTTAAAACCCAATAAATGCTTAATCAATGTGATATCCTACACGAATATAAATAAAAATTATATATTATGGTTTGATTCGTTTTCGAAAATGAAATTAAAATTTGATACATTCAAACAATTTTGATAAAAGAAAATTTAAAAACAGCTATAAAATTACTCTTTCTTTCATTTGTATAATTTTATTATTCTTCTTGAAATTGTGAAATAAATCATTCAAGAAGCGTAGAGGGAATGTTAAGAAATAAATTAAAACACGTGTCCATTTTTCAATTTATATGTCTTAATGCGTCGTTAATCATTATGTATTTTGTTAATTCAGATTGAAAGTTTAAAATATTTGTATGACATGGTATAGTTATATATTTCTATTGATTAAAAATGTATAATTATTTTATATTATCAATACATGTGAATTAACCACGTATGTTATTATTATCTTTTTTGAATACGATAATTTTATAATAAAAAAAAAAGTGGAGCACAAAAAAGAGAGTTGGAGACTAGACTAAAATTCGAGGAGACAAATCTAAAGAAACTCAAACTCAACCTAATCTTTACAAAATCACTTCTAATTTTTAGATGAATTAAGTCAATTAAAACTTTTATTTACATACATTGATAATTAGTGACAGAGCAAGAAATTTTAGGCGGTCTGTGCAAAAATTTAAACCGCAAATTACATACGATATAAACCGCAAATTTTATTAATTTTGTCCCTAATTTTATTTAAAAATCGATTATTAAATTAAGAAAAATACAAAGAAAATAAGGGTTGAGTCTAGACGCATGCCCGAACTCACTGATTAATAATATGATTTTGTATCTCTCAAAATTATCAGAACCAATTAAATGACAAAGTCTCTTTTATACTACCTCGTTCCTATTTGTAAGAGACAAATTGTAACTTTTTTTGGTTCTTTTTATAAGAGAGACATTATAAAATTAAATTTTATTAAATTAGAAATCTCATTTATATCTTTATTAAATAATATTTATTATTCACTCTGTATTAATGACATGGAGAGAATGTGTTCATTGTATTCACCATACACATAAATGAGGTACATCATCTATACCCAAACCTATTTAATTTCATCTATATCATCTATATTAAGCATGCCACTAGTTAGTTGTAAAGAAAATTGAAGAAAAAAAATCACCATGTATATAACATGTCTCACAATAATCAATTTAAAAATGATCACTTGTCATGGTATTAGTTTTAGAAGATGTAAGTAAGATTCTAGTGTAGTCAATAAGTATTTTCAATATGATTAAAAGTGAGGCACCAACTCTCTTTATATTGAAAAGACAAATGCTTCAATTTTTGTGGGAAGTTTATTTTGGTTTTCAATCAAAATTTAGTGAGAATTGTTGAAGAAAAATAGTTGGAAATTTAATCTGCATCTAAATTTTTTATAATAAGAATGTGGAAAGTCAAAATTTAGAATTATAGCAATATTGTAAAGAGAGAATGTATCTTAATCTATTTTTATTAAATTAATATTGGCTTAACGTGTAATACTCTAATTAATACTATTGCAAATTAATTACAGGATATTTTTGGAAGAACAAGTCAATAATTTAGAAAAGTTAATTAAAACTTTTTTCTTAGTTTGTGTGAATTTTTAAGTTTGTCTCTTACAAATAGAAACAAAGTAGTATTATTTAGTCTAAATTTTAGTTGGATTAAAAATCTTTTATCTTAAATTTTGTACTCAGGTTAGACTACTTCTAATAGTCTTTGTCATATTTTCCATCACTTACGTCTTAACTTAATAAAAGAGAATTGAGATCCTAGAAGACGTATACTGTAGGGTAAATTATCATCGACATCCACATGGAGTACAGTCCAGCAAGGTCTACATAGTTGAAGTTAGAAGTATAACTGTTTCTATGTTTGACGGTAATTAGAGGAAGTGGGCCCACGAGATTAGGAACCTAATCCCCTTGACTTTGAACTCGAAAAGGCGCATTCAAAGACAACTCTCTTTCCACAATTCCAGTCATGAACTGCGGTCTTCCAAGGGAAAATATAACGAAAACCAATCAATGCAAAAACTTTTCAAACATAAAATTATCGTTTGGCCTTTTATTGAAGACTGCCCGTAAGAATAATACTACTCCCTTGCTTTCTCATTCATTTGGTCATATATATATATATATATATATATATATATATATATATATATATATATATATATATATATATATATATATATATATATATATATATATATATATATATATATATATATATATATATGAGATTATTATTACAATTAAGATAGGAGAATTTTGTACATATAAGTATCATTTATAATTACATAAATTATTTAGATAATAATGATACCATATTTTTCTTATTCTTTCATAAATGCAATTTATTTGCGAATTTTAAGTGAAGTTTCAAGTGTCAGGTGTTCAATTTTGTGTGTTTAAAATTTTGATTTTCAACAAATTTTTGGTGAACATCGACGTTGCTGTCCAGAATTATCAAATACATGAAAATTGTGATTTAATTCTTTGTTGATATATGATTGGTTTTAATTTGATAATTGTTTAATGTTGATGTTGAGTTTTGGTGATATGTTGATGTTGAGTTTTGGTGATTTTAACTTGATGTTTTGGGCATTTCATGAGTAGAGACGTTGCTGTCCGGAATCCGTAAGTGCGCGTAAATGTTGATTTAATTCTTGCTTGATACATGATTGATTCTAATTCGATGATTGTTTGATGTCGGTATTGAGTTATGGTGAATTTAACTTCTTTTTTTCGCGAGCGTTTCATGAGTTGAAACAGTGTTGTCCAGTATTTTCTTTTGTTGTTCTGACACTTGTTTGAAACTTATTTCTTCGTGATTTGAGCTTGACTTGAGTTGTGATATGAATGTTTAACTTAGGTTATCTCTCCTTGTTATTTCTAACTCATTTGTTGACTTGTGCAAGCTTACCAAGACGGTTCAAGAGAGCGATTTATCGCACCTTTACTCGCATTTAATCGATTAATTAATTCTTGATTATTCGATTAAATCTTTATCTCATATCTTATGTGGTTCGAATTTGCTTCTAATGCATTTGAACTTGGATTTTCATTCCATGGGACTTGTGGATTGCCTTTGTTTGTTTGGACTTGTGTTTTCGTGCATGATTATTATTTGGTGTTCGGATATGCTTGACGCATTTTCTGTTTGTGATTTATTTTCACATTGACGATGCTTCAACACTTACCATGTGCATTCAATTTCTGATTATTTTGTTTGTTGATGAAGCTTCCGCGAAGATCTTCAAGTTTCTTGTGCTCTGCTAGACAAAGTTAACAGACCTTTGTTCGTTTGGTACTTTTCTCATTTTATTTTCTTTCCGCATTGTCTTTCAATTTCTTTGCCATGAGAAGTAGGAATAGAGATACATGAGCTGAAGACCTACCCCTGTAGACATTGCGAAACCACGTTTGTGGCAAAAAATAGTTGTTTAAAGTCATACTTCGTAGACAATAATCTTTGTGGTTGTTATCTTGTTTTCTCTTTTACTTTTGTGTTTGCAATTGAGTCAAATAAAAGTGGCAGAAGGGCTCGCAATCGGCCCCCTCATTTTGTCTTTGTTTCGATGATACTTAGCTCGCGTTTCTTTAAACATTGATGCTTCGATTCTTTACTCGATTTGTGCTTGAGCAATTCTAGTGGAAAGAGAGTCTTTTGACTCCCACGCCGAAATCCACCTTGGATTCTTGTTTTTGCTAGCTCGCACTTGATGATTTGTTTGTTTTTGCTCGACTTTGCTTGTTATCACTTTTATTTGTGAGTGTTACCTTGTACATTATGTCATATTCCTATAGAATTTCTCGATTCAATCTTAGGATACAGATTGAGATAGACTTTAGGTTTGTAAGCCATGTATGCTAATATATGTAGATATCTCGATTTTTATCCTAACTTTAGGATAATTGTTGTATGATAACATTAAGAATAGAATTTCCCTTAGATTTTTTTCTCCTTTTGCATCTTTAAAACTAAAACCTTCTTTTTCTTTATCAAACCCAAAAACACTTAATAATAAAGATGTGAACCATTTGTCAAGAGCCTTAAACATTAAGGAGAAACACTTAATAATAAAGATGTGAACCATTTGTCAAGAGCCTTAAACATTAAGGAGAAGTATGACGGGGCACATTCCCTAACCATGTACATCTTCCCAATCATAGTCTTTAACACGATTCAAATCTTAAATCCTTTTTCTAGGTAAAAAAAATCAACCAATTCAAACTCTTTTGTCTTCGGCCTTTTCTTTGGAAACATTTTCTTAAAAACGATATGTTTCTTTCTCTCAACGCAAAACGACGCGTAATTCCCCAAAGGTTGGATTGCACTATGTCAACTACTAGAGTGTGAATGTAACATTATCTGTCTAAATAACACAAAAACAAACCAATATTTTCTAGAAGAACTACGAGTGCCTTGATCCTCTGTTGCCCGAAGGGGGTATGTAGACACAACAAGTTCACAATCATGGCATGCACAACTAATAAAATCTTTTTCTTTGTATATATTTTGCATTCATGCATTCCCTTCACTTATAAACTTTAAATATAGACACACCCTTTTGATTAAGACAACAAAAATGGATCTCGTGGAGTACCACGAACATGAGAGGTGTTAATATCTTCCCTTGCATAATCGACTCCCGTACCCTTTTTCTTGGTCGCGAAACCTCAACAATTTTCCTCTCCGGTTTACTCGATGTTTTCCTTTCCCTTTTCGTGGAATAAAAAACGTTCGATGACGACTCCGTTACTTTGATATGATTTTCAAGTTGGCTGTTTTACCGCTCAGTGGTCTCATCAGCACAACCTCTGCCAAATCTGTCAAAACTCTCGTAGCGCGCTACAAATCCTGCTTAGCGCGCCCTCCTGGACCAAACTTCCCAAAAATAAACTTTTATTCTTAAAACGCGCATTCGGGGCCGTGCCTTTGACACCTTATTCCTCGATGCTCCAAA
Source organism: Vicia sativa (assembly GCA_021764765.1). NCBI lineage: Eukaryota > Viridiplantae > Streptophyta > Magnoliopsida > Fabales > Fabaceae > Vicia > Vicia sativa. Next base: position 95,906,788 of record CM038795.1, on the reverse strand, counting down.
TGTGCAACAATACCTACAAAAAGACATTAAAACTATTAACCGTACATAAATCAATCGAAAATGCAATTATATACAAAGTATATATATTTACACAAAAAAGCGGAGAATTATTCACAAAATATTAACACAAGTACAGATAAGTGTCACACATCATATACACAAAATAATGACATTTTGACACTTATCACTCATCTAATTCTAAAAGTCTTGATAAATCAATGGAATGATGCTAATTGCTCGAGTGAAACCGTACGATTGTTGATTCTACCGGTCTGTATTTGTTTTCTAATGGTATCAACTGTTTTTTGTACAAACAGTTTGAATTACATATATTGTTTGGTTTAATTTTTGTGTTAATATTTGATTATGCGACAGTAATATTTTACTTGGCATTTAAAATTTTAAATACGCTTGCAATTTTGATTATGTGGAATTGATGCAATTTAATTCTCTTTTTTCCATTCATTTAAAATAATCACAAGTGATTGAGTACTTCTGTTATAGCTATGGTGCATTAAAAACCAGAATGCATGAAGTTAAGTTGCTAGAGTGATCCACTAATGACCTCACATAGAGAATGCATGAAAATGACCTCACAATCTGAAATGAGACAACCCACTAATAAATAGTGTGTTAATATAGTAAACCATAAAACATTTATACATTCAATGCCCATGAATTTCATTTTCTCTATACACCTTTCCTGAAACATGAGAGTTTGTTGGTTAGAGATCTCTATATTGTACAATCTCTTCTATGAAAGTTATATCCAATGTGTAGAAATTACATTGAATCCTTAGTCATAGTGAGCATAAAAACTACAATACACTTTGGTTAACAGAGGTAAAGTTAGTCAGTGACGACATGCTACTTTTGTTCATATCTATTACTTTACCAGCTGTGAGTATCAAAAGCAGATTGTACGGAAGAGGCATGAGGTAAAGAACTTACGGTCTAAATCCAATATTGTTTATTTAAGAAAAGTGTTTAGTGTTTATAATACTAATTCATGCAACTTATCTTGATAAGAATAATGGCTGTCTAGGTCATAAGAGCTAGGACCATAATATTATTTTAAGTATTAATTATTAAATAATAATAACGTAATTAAAAATAATAATTAATTTAAAAAATAACATAAATAATTATAATTATTAATGAACTTTTTTAATAAAAAATATTGATTAATATGTTAATTCAATCATCAATGTTAAATAATTAAAAATAATATTAATTATATATTATTTATTTAATAATTTTTTTGATTAATATATTAATTTAATCAAGAATGTTACATAATTAAAAATAATATTAATTCAATCATCAATATTACATAATTAAAAATAATATTAATTAATATATTAATCCAACCACTAATATTATATAATTAAAAATAACTTTATTACCTCCATTATCACTCTCATGTCAATAAAATTGGAGGGGATAATGAAAATCTCAAAATTATTAGACTACTTAAACCTAAATAATAAATATTTAAAAAACTTATTCTGATTTTAACTATTATGAATACTCTGTAAGCAGGGGCGGATGTACGTTTAGGCTAGGTGTGGCTATAGCCACACCAGATTTTTTTTTCTTTCTAATATTAATATATATTTAATTAATTAATTAATTTTAATATTTAATATTATATAACTCTTCAATTCACTTTTATCTCTTAATTTTCTCTCTTTATTTCTTTCTCTCACACAAGAAACCCTTTCTCTTCTTCTCAAACCCCACCAACTTCCATATTTGTCTCTTTCATCATTAATCCAATAACCCCACCATTTTGCATTGTTTATGGGTGATTGAAAATCAAAGGTAAACTAACTACTTCAAAATTTTCTTATTCTTTTGTTCTATTTGAGTTGAACCCTAAAACCCCAATTTGTTTTAAAAAAGTAAATTTTCAATTTCTCATAAATATTTTCTTTGCAATAAATTGTTCTTATTATTTTCTTTATAGAGTGAATAGCTAATTTTAATGGTTTCATTGTTCTCTTTATAGGATGAAGAAATTTTTCCTGTGCTTTTAGAGACAAAGCTACTTCTTCTAAATCTAGAAGCATCGAAACTCAACATCCAAGTGAGAGTATTAAAGTTGTCGATTATGAATTGTTGGAAACCGATTCAGGAATTAGGCCTCCAATTTCAAGCTATCATCCTGACATCCAAAATGAGGTAAGGAAAGCTTATTTAAAAATAGGTCGTCATAAACCTCCTTACAATTTTGTTTACCCTTGGTCTGTTCAAGGTAATCAAAGACGTAGATTTTGTAAAAATTGATTTGATTTGTATGATTGGATTGATTATAGTGAATCTAAGGACCTGGCATTTTGCTTGCCATGTTTTTTGTTTAAGAATGTCTCTAAATACAGGGGAGATCACTTTGTGACAGAGGGGTTTGGTGATTGGAAGAATTCTCACAGATTGGCTAATCATGGAACTTCTTCCAATAGTCATATTGATTGTGTGCATATGAGTTACACTCTCATGAACCCAAACCAAAGTATTAAGGCTGCATTTGTTAATCAAACTAAACAAATGAATTATGAATATCGTGTTCGTGTAAACACATCTCTTATAGCTACTAAGTTTCTTTTGAGGTGTGGCATGCCATTTAGAGGGAGTGATGAGTCCTTTAACTCTTTATTTAAGGGGCCATTTCTTGAGTTGGTGGACACTCTAAAGGAAATTAACCCAGAGATAGCTAAGGTAATAAATTGTGCTCCAGGAAATAACTTTATGACTGCCCCTAAGATTCAAAAGGATCTTGTTGCTGCTTGTGCATGTGAAATAACTAAACAAATTGTATGTGATATTGCGGATGATGTGTTTTGTGTTTTGATTGATGAATCCGGTGACGTTGTTGGTAAAGAACAAATGGCTGTTGTTATTCGCTATGTTAATAGTGATGGTTTGGTAAAAGAAAGGTTTCTTGGGATTGTTAGTGTTAAAGAAACAAGTGCTAAGTCACTTAAGGAGGCACTTGAGAAGTTGTTGTCTATTAATGGCTTGAGTTTATCTAGCATAAGGGGGGCAAGGATATGATGGAGCTAGCAATATGCGAGGTAAGTTTGGTGGTTTGAGAACTTTAATTCAAAATGAAAATCCATCAGCTTATTATGTGCATTGTTTTGCCCATCAACTTCAATTAGCACTTGTTGCATGTGCTAAGACTCACAAAGATGTTAGTGGTTTTTCGGTAAGGTCAATATGCTTGTTAATTTCATACGGTCTTCTAACAAGAGACAAGAATTGCTTCGGACAAACAAGTATCTCAATTTGCTAAATTGATTGAAGAGGTGAGATAGAGACGGTAGTGGATTAAATCAAGAATCGTCTATTGCTAGAGCGGGTGACACTCGTTGGGGTTCCCACTTTAGGACTCTCACTAGTTTGATGACTTTATATGGTGCCATTATTGAGGTACTTGAAGAAGTCGGAAAGATACGTCATTTGAAAATATGGTGAAACTATGCTTTTGCTAGATGTGCTTCATCCTTTGATTTTATTTTCATGTTATACATGATGGTTGAGATTTTAGGATTTACAAATGATTTAAGTGTAGTGCTACAAAAGCGTGATCAAGATATTTTGAATGCTTTATCACTTGTCAAAGCCACCAAACAGAATTACAAGAAATGAGAAATGATGGATGGGAAGAACTTATATCTAAGGTTATGGAAATTTGCAATAAGCATGATATTGATGTGCTGATTTGGATGCAGCAGACAAGGGAAGAAACCTAGACGACATGCTATCACTTCTAGTGTTTCTAATTTGCATCATTATAAGCATGATTGTTTATGTAGTGTTTTAGATTTGCTTGCATGAGCTCAATGCTAGGTTTGATGAAGAGAATCTTGAACTTTTACAATGTGTTTCATGTTTGAGTCCTCATCATCATTTGAATCTTTTGATGTGAAAAATTATTGAGGATGGTTGAACTTTATCCAAATGATTTTGTAGATGTGCTTAAGTGGCACGACATCGCCTTAATTATGTTAGAAATGTTCGATGTGATCCAAAATTTGCAAATATAAACGGACTTTCAGATCTTTGTGCAAAACTTGTGGAAACAAAAAAATGCAACACTTTTGATATATTTTATAAGCTTCTGAAGTTGGCTTTAGTCTTGCCAAGAGTAATCGCGCGTGGAACGTGTTTTTCGGCTATGAAGTTTGTGAAGAGTCAGCTATGTAACAAAATGGGTGATCAATGGTTAAATGATCGTCTTGTAACTTTTATAGAAAGAGATGTTCTTGGAACAATTAACAATGATGTTATTTTAGCTCATTTTCAAGAAATGGATCCTAGACGGTTTTCATTGTAAATACACTTCATCAAACAATATTATTTTTTATTTTCAATATATTTTAGTCGATAATTTCTTTTATGTTTAGCCACACCAATATATAAAGTCTGGATCCACCCCTGTCTGTAAGCATCAATGAATCACAGGAAAGCTCTCAGTTATCAATCCAATAGGAAACTGCAAATCAAACTAAATCAAATTGAAACGCAAAAAATTGTATTTGGTTCGGATTAGTTTGAGTCATCTTTTAACAAAACCGCATGGTTCAGTTTGATTTGCGGTTTGTATTTTACAAACCGAATCAAACCGCATTATGTTACAACCTAAATTTTACTTAACTCGCATCTATTCCAAACCTAAACCTATTATATATTAGTCTTATGATTACGAACAATTTTCCCATCCTTACACTTATTGTTTCAATTTCAATCTTCTTAAATCTCTCCTAGCATTATCATGTCATCTTCATCGCTTACATCTTGCCTCTTCTTCTCTAATATCTACTCTCTTATATTCTTTCTTTTCCACCTTCTCATTTTTATACAAATGTTCCTTCTTTAAATTTCGTTTTATCGCACATATTTATCTCTAATATCTCATCTCTTATATATTCATTCTTTTTCATCTTCACTAATCTCTCATCTCTTCTATTTTTTTTTTATTATAATATTTTTTATGCTATTATTTTATGTGTACTATTTAACTTTTGTCTAGTATAATTTTTACATATTAAATGAGAAGTTATTGTCTAAATATGATGAGTTTTGTGTTATTTGGTAGTGTATGAATGACCAATATTAAAAGTTATGTTATCTTTTATACGTGTATGTATGACTCAACAAAATATTTGTAAAAAACCGAACAAACCAAACTGAACTAAAGTGCATTGATTTGGTTTGGTTTAGTTTTTTTTTAAAACTCAACCGAATCAAATCAAACCGCACACATTTTTCTCTCGCGATTTAAATGATTTTTTACGTTAAAACCGCTTAAACCGCACCACGAACACCCCTACTCCCATTGATACTAGAAGGAAGAATAATATAAAGAATATCTACAATAACATCAGAGAAAAGAATAACCAAAATTCTCCAAAAGGTCTCACCTGTTTTTGTTGATTCTCAAGAATACTATGTTCACTAATTTTCCTCACTAATTTTCCTTCTACAAAGTGGACATGTTGCGATGTTCTTCAACCAAGTTTCAATACATTCAGAATGATGCCTATGGTTACATAATGGTAATAACCTAAGTTTTTCCCATTTACACATTTGGTTTAAACAAACCGAACAACAATCACTTTCACTTTCACTCTGCTCTATTTCCTTCACCGTACCACCAACGTAGCCATAATAATTCATGTGATGATGAACAAAGTTTGTTATGTTTTCTTGAAATGAGTTAGGTATGAAAGATATTATAATTGTGAGGAATTTGAGAATTGTGGTTGGCATGTTTGACTTTTTTGGAGCTTAAAGGAATTCTAAGGAAAAGGTAGAGAATAGATATATATATCTAATTGGTTTTATATGTCATGTAAAGGTTATACTACCGAGTTGGGTGTAATATTTTTCTATAGAGATTTATATTTTGACACAAAAAAGTATACACTAATACTTACATCATCTAATATATAACATGGATATGTGTGTATTTATATTTTTTTTTTAAAAAGAAAAAATAATTATTAAACATAATAACTAAGCAAAATCATAGATTTGTGTTGCAGCGGTAAAGCGACAAGCAAAGAGTTGGTATTATTTTTATCGAGTGATATATACCGGTTAGGTTATATCGTATCGTGTCCACAGAGATTGGTTATTGATTCGTCGTTCGAGAATTATGCCGTTAATGAGTTTGAGATTAAAAGAGTTGAAAATAAAAGACAAAAAGTAAATGAACAAAAAGTAAGAAGGATAGACAGTTTATCCGGAACGAATATATACTACCCATCACAGACTTAAATCTACCACCTAGTTATACTCGACCTATGATACTCGTCCGTGTCATCACATACCTCTCACAACCTAAGCTATTTCTAACTCAAATTGAGAATCCTCCCGAATCATCTCAATATCCATTTCTGGCCTATCTCAACAACACAGAAGCCAACTGCGTCACCTCCATACCCATCTTTGACATACTTCACCAACGCAGAGGCATTAAGTTCAGATACTCTATAGTGAATGTCAGCTCTAAACCATTTCTAGCATTCAGAAACTAACAGATAATCATCCTAGGAAAGAATCTAAGCAATCTATCTCTAGTAAAGCTCAAATCCCTAACATAGAGTAAAAACCCAAGACAATCACCAACACAGATTCGTAAAGCAAACTTTATACAACACCAAGGGCGACAAATATACATAAGTTAGAGTAGATATACATACAAAACCCAACAAAAGAGATTACAAAGAAAAGAGAAGAAGAGAAACCAAACATTTCTTGGTTTGTCAACACCAATCGACGAGGGATTCGACTCCGAATCATCCAAATGCAAGCTCCAATGTTGTTTTCTAAGCTAATCTATCAAAAAAATGATGTTGATGGTGTTGGGACTCAAAAATACCCAACCCATAACCTAAAAATGTGTTTTTAGCCCCTTTTAAAGAATTCTGATATCGCAGGGCGCGCTAAGCGCGGTCTGTGATGTTCCAAAAAAAAATCAACATCTTGTTTTTGCCATATCTTGAGAACCGTAACTCGGAATTGCGCTCGGTTTGAAGCGTTGGAAAGCTTATTAAATTTCCTATCTAACCATGACAAAATATCAATCAAATTGATGATTTTTATTCTTTGATTTTGAGCTTTATTCGTTGATGAGTTGCTCAAATCGCGCGTTTGAAGCCGTGTCTTCGACACTTTATTACTCAATGCTCCAATTATGAATAAATACCTATAAAAGAGATGAAAAACTATCAAATGATACAATATTTACACAAAAACTCAATTATTCTATTATGGATACATTTATACAAAAAGAGGGGGATTTATTCGAAGAATATCAACAAAAGAACCGATAAGTGCCACTAAACATATATACAAAATAACTTAATTTTGGCACTTATCAATTTGTACGGTGTAAATGTAATTGAGAGTGTAACAATATCATTTCTCTTTTTTATATAAAGGAAGAAAATATTTGGTTGTGGAATATTTAATTTGGTTGTTGGAATAAGATGATAGATAAATCATTAGTGATTAGGTTAGTACAATGACTTAGAACATGGAATGTTTAATTATAGGGGAATTGTGCTCATTGCATAATTTCCGATTCTCTCAAATTCTATAGGACTCAAAAACATCTTTTGCATTGTTTTTGTTTATATATTAAAATTCGGACGCATCTTATCATGATAATATCACACAGTAACAAATCTCTTCATTAGAAAAGCATCAAATTCAAAACCAATGCAAGTAAAAATTTGTATCGTTATATAAATGCATCGATAACACATCAGTACTGATTGAACACGTATTTTTATATAATTAAAGAAATTAAATTAAAACTTATGTCAGTTGTACTATTAAATTTTTTTTATATTTTAAACAGTAGTTCAAAATTTAATAAATAAAAATTAAACTAATTTTTTATTTATCATTCTCTATATAAATTTTTATGTAAAATTATTTATCTACAATTTTCAACTAATTCTAATTTTAGATATTTATTTGTCTTATTTTTTAAATTCTTTTATTATTATAATTCTATTATTCCGATTTTTTTAAAAAAAATTTTTACAATTTTTTTATAAATTATGTGTTTAACAATTTTTCTTAACGATAGTTGTTTTTAACAAATTATACAATTATCTTCCAGACTACTTTTTTCAATAATATTTCGATATCTTCTAATTTATTTGAATTTCTATTTTCATTTTACTTTTCTGATTATTTAATTACATTTTGAAAACAAAAACGTTCATATTACACCAGTATCCGTGCGAACGCACTGATAACACACCAATACCGTGTGAGTCCACGGATAATCATACTAAAACTCGCCGAATATTATATTATTATATTTATATATATATATATATATATATATATATATATATATATATATATATATATATATATATATATATATATATATATATATATATATATATATATATATATATATATATATATATATATATATATATATATATATATATATATATATATATATATATATATATATATATATATATATATATATATATATATATATATTTAAAATAATATATGAATTTAAACTCGAAAAAAATAATTTTTTTCTAATTATTTATATTACAAATATTTTTATTTTGAAATTATTTTTAATTTAATATATAATATTTTTAAAAATAATCTATGAAAAATTAAAATATATATTGATGATACAATGGTTAAACAAATTTTTTATTTAAAAATATATTTTTATTTTTTTAAATAATAACATCTCTAGATAAATTAATTTTATTTTTTATTTATATTTTTATTATAATTTAAAAACAAAAGTGCGCTACCCCACAAATTGGGATATATCCCATTAATTTTGTAAATAAAAACATCACATCTCAACAATGAATTTGCTTTAAAAGATATCTCTTTTGACCATAAATACATGATCGTAAATTATACCAATATATTCTATTTCAATCATTTGTGATATAATTACAGTTTTAGTCTTTTTATCTTACAAAATTTATGAAATTAATCTTTTGTTAAAAATTAAAAAATACTAAGTAGAGATAATAATTCTTTGAATGACACAAAAGAAGTGGACTAAAACTATATTGAAGTCAATAATATATTAGTCAAATATACAATCTTAAATTGTTGAAAAATATTATTTTGTTTGAATTTATCTTTTCTTTTCTAGACTTTTTAATAAATGTGCATTAATATAAAATATTAAGAATATTTAATAAATATGCATTAATGTAAAATATTAAGAATATATACTATATATACATTAATTTAAAATATTTATTAAATATGCATTAACTTAAAATTATTAAAAAGGTTCACTGTATAGTTTATATGAAAAAATCTGAAAAGATATTTATGCACTTTTCAGCTTTTCAATTATTTTATATTTTTTTGTATGTATATAAATTCGAGGTTTGCATGTTGTCAAAATAAATCTCTTTCACTCTAATTGAAATCTAAGCTATTCAAAATGACTAAGTTTTCAGTCATACCAATTCTTGTTATTTTCTTTATTTTATCAGGTATGTAAATTTTGTTTTTTTAAATATTTATTTCGTAGCACTTACATGTATGTATGTAAGTAATGTTTATTTGTTGGGTGTTAAACTTATCAAACTTAATTATAAGAATGTATAATTATGCTTTTTTCTTCCACAGTTATAACCATGACATGCCAAGCAGACAAATTATGTAAAATAATGAAACCTGGTCCTTATAGAGATTGTATCCTTTGGCAATGTAGAGTTTGGTGCGAGGATCAGTATGGTGGTAACGCAACTTGTGAGCCACTGGGATCAGCAACCAAATGTTATTGCGAATATAAATGTTAAGTCTATAAAAAATATAGCACCATCCTCTAAAATAAAATGTTAAATGTAAGAGTGTATGAAACTAAATTTAATAAAATTATGGCACTGATATTTTTCAAATTGGTATTTAAGTGTTTTTGTATACGTAACTACATTATAATTGAAATTTTTGTTAGATAAAATTCTAAAATAGAAAAATATGAGTGACTATTTATTTAATTCTAGTATATGAATCCATTGTTTGAAAATTTAGCATATCATGGACGTGGATAAAATAAATAAAATATAAACTTATTTATGGTTCGATTCGATTTCATATGATTGGTTGAAAAAAAAATCAATTTGATTAGATATAATTTCATATAGTTCAATTTGGTTCTGTTTTTGAATATTCAAATTATAAATTATAATCTTTTTAATTAAAATTATAAAATACTAATAAATAATATATTTATTTAATATATTAAAAATTAATATTATAAAATGAGAATGATCGGTTATGGTTAGGGGTGGTAAAGCGGTCGGTCCGTCCCATTTAGGTTCATTCCGTTTAAGCCCGTCTAAAAGCTCAAAAGTGAAGCTCGTCCCGTTTACTAACGAGTCGGCGGGTTGGCGGACCGGTCCGCTAAATTTTTATTTTATAATTTAATTTACTATATAATTTATAAAAAAATTTATTATTACTAAAGAGTTGACAAAATATTTTTTAACGCATAATGGAACTTTAACATGTGTTAGTCCAAATAGTTCATAAAATAAAATAAAGACCAATTACAACAAAAAAAAATAACGAAATAAATCAATCACAATAAACAAAAAATATCAAAATAAAAACTAAACAATGCATATCATCCTAATCGTATTTAAAAACTAACTACTAAAGAATTATATTAAGATTTTACACAAGACAAACAAGGATAACAATTACACTGCATAGAATATTGCAATGCATAAAATAGTAGTGCATAAAATATCAACACTTGACTTTCTCAATGTTTACATCATGTAAACTCTTATATTGACTGACTCCTTAATAGTTAAATCCTAAATTTGTGACACATATACACTAATCAAATCATTCTTTTTTTTTTTAAATCAACATCTATTTCTAAAGAAAATATGTGAGCTAATGTATTGAAAATTTAATAATTTTGCATGGCATACAATTGTTTTTTATTTCAAAGTTTTCCAATCAATACATGTATTAGAAAGTTTTAAAAAGAAAGTTGAGCTTATAATTCAATTTGTTTGTATAATAATTTAAAATACAATTTAATCAACATAATTCTAAGAGAAGAGTGTTATTTTTATAGTTAAAGTTATTTTAATTCGAAGTAAAAAATAAAAATTATTAACAAAAAACTCGCGGGCAAAACCCGCCCGCCTTTTTAAGCGGGTTAGGCGGGACAGACCAACTTAAGGTACCGAGTCAAAAACCTCAGCCCAACCCGCCAAAAATAGCGGATCAAACGGACCAACCCGACGGATCCAACCCATTTTGCCACCCCTAGTTATGGTTGATACAAATGAAATGATAAAATATATAGATTAAATAAACTAAACTAATAAATAGTACTAAAAAATAAGTAATATTGAATAATAAATCAACACGATATATCATACAGATAAAAAAAATAAATAATTATAAAAAGATATCCATGTTGTTAATTTTTTATCATTCACCATTTTTTTTTATTGCAATAAATTCTCAAGGTGATGCAATTTCTTCTTTACTAAATAAATTATTATTCTTTTATGAAATAGATAAGTTAATTAAAAAAATAAATATTTGTACTTCGAATTAAATTTCCTGATTTATTATTAATTCTTTAATTAACTTTCATTTCGTTTAGTCCAATACGTCGAGAGCACAATAGAATGACAGTAGTGTCGCGACATGAAAAATACCTGAGGACAACACACACTCGAAATACAATGAATTCTCCACCAATCTTCATTTGTTCCAAAAGAACAAGAAATTATCGAATAAAACTCACAAAAGAAAAGAAATGGTCATCGCAACTAAAAGAGTGTTTGGGAGACGATTATGCAAGGGACATGTATTAGCACCCCTCACATTCGTTGTATTCAACTATCCATTTAATTAGTGTGCATTCTAGTGTTAGCGTGATAGTTTGAGATCTTCTAATTCTTAATCAGGAAAGGAAAGGAAAGAAAGAAAGGTTTTTTGTTTTTTAGTATATTGGACCTGACAAGACGTTGGTTCCTGCTCCTACGTATCTCTAGGTGTGATGAAGAACTCAAGGCTACGTAGTTCTGGATATAAAACCATGTATTTGTTTATTGCTTTTAGAAGAATGATGTGTTTGACATTTCGAACATTTGAACCTTGACTTGTTGTTCGCTCGTGGAGACTGGAGTCTTTTATTTGGTTCGTGTCAAAATGGATAAAGCATATTGTCTGCAAAAAAGGTTTTTGAAGTTGCGCAAGAGTGAAAAAATAAGTTTGATGAGTTGAGTTGTTTTTATGTAGAATAGATCTAAATCCAAAGCACCTTTCTTCATCCAAAATATTTGTTTTTGAAAGTGTGACGAATCAAGATTTATTTTATTTAATGTTGTTTAATCACGAAGACGACTATTCAATTAGTGAGCCCTATTGCAATGTTATAATGTTCATAAAGAAAAATATCTAAATCTAACCTTAAATCCATTCCTGCTTTGTTTATGAAAATGGTTTTTGAATAGACAACTCGACGTTGGATCGTGTGTTTGAGAATTCATTATACAAGGTAATTTTTGTTTCTCTCCTCCCTCACTTTTTATTGAAAAAAATAAAAAATTATTTGAATTAATGTTGCAAGACAATATTTTAGTTTTTAAAAAATTTAAAATAAAAAATATGTTTGAAAACTTTCTTAAAAGTCATTATTAAATTTTATTTATTATTTTGAAATTCTTAAAATTAAAAAAATCAAAATATAAAAAAGTGCAAACAGTATCACAATTTCTCACTATGGAGAACTCCAAAAACAAAACTCTCCCGTTACAACTCAAAAAGCAAAGTCTTTAATTTATGATTCAAAATTATTGATACTTAATTTTAGACTCTTCAACAAAAAAAATTCAACAATATGCAATTTACAAATTAGAGAATTTCTTAATCCACCTCATAGTCTTTTTAGGCACCACGTAAAATTTTATAGATGCCTTTCAAAATCAGAAGTATATTTCCGGTTCGCACCCTATATTATACAAATTACGTTGAAAGGGTTGGGTGTAAACCGGAAGTATACTTTCAGTTCCAAACCATAAGTATACTTCCAGTTTCTAGACGCACTTAAGGGCATTATAAACTCTTTCCCTCCCATTACAGTAACTTTTTCAAAACAAACTCTCAAACTCTCTTTTCAACCCTTCTCACCAAAATCAATTTTTTTTCTCAAACAATCAACACAAATCATCAAGCATTAGATACATATTTCATCTAACATAATCAATGAAGCAACAATTACTACCAATCAATCAAGTAAGTGATTTAAGTTATTTTTAGAGTTTATGTGATTTCTACTCAAATTGGTGGAATAGGGTTTTAATCGTGTTGTTTTATCTAGTTTATATCATTAGGACTCATTAGAAAACACTTTGTAAACTTTATTTGACTATCAATGCATTTTTTGACACATTTGGGGTTTTGGGACGCTCATTTGCGTTGTTCTATTTCGCAGAGGAAACCATAAGTATACTTCCGGTTTTGTTCTTCCCAAAAATCAGAAGTATAGTTCTGGTTTCCGTCTGCACATTTTTTTGCCATTTTTTTCACTTTAGGCCATATGCTAACATTTCTTTCTTACTTCTACAAGAGATGTGGATGAGAAACCATCACGTTTGAGGTACGAGAGGGTTGCACAACATGCTTCTATGCGGAGATAGGAGTCAGGCAACACAACCTCCTTCGACATTTGTACCTTCGACATCCGGATAGGCCATACTGGATGCACCTTCTTCTGCTTCTAATTCTAATCCTTCTACATCGTCCTCCCGTAACAGACAGGATTCTCCAGTGCATCCTTCGCCGTCCCCGTTCTCTCGCAGATGCACATCCTCACCTAGGATATTTGAGACACGATCATCATCTGGTACACAGGCACAACCCTCTTAGGTGAGACCTGATGCTACACCCGCAGCTCCCGAGGCACTGATGCCACTCGAGGCACCTTAGGCCCCTCAGGTCTTTGGGGGGACCTTCTGACTTATCTCTGCTCCCTCTTTATCCCACCCATGTTGTAACACCCAATTCAACAACAACACAACAACTACAAAACAACAACGACAACACAACAACATCAGCACAACAACAACAACAACAATTCAACAACAACTCAACAACGATTCAATGCTGGTCATAAGCCGACAACTTAGTCTTGTCAATAAATAGAGGCATTTCAACAACAACATATATCCTGCAAGTCCGCATCATCAACACTATTGACATTACGACAACATAGTAAAATCCACAAATACAAGTGAAACTCATTGCAATAACACTACATAATTATTCGGTTATACATCTACATTCGGTTATTAAACGTTCTACAACGGTTCCTCTATTAACCTGCTGTAACTATTATACAAACCAGTGCTACTAACAATACTACTAAATATTATCAATTAATTATCCACTATTATTTTATTACTAATAGCCTTCTGTTATTATGTCCCATCTTAGTCTCTACCTTACAACAACTTGTTCGATCCATCGTGTTGTACCCCAATTTTTGCCCCTAAGATTCTAAAAAAAACTTCATACCATCACATTGCACAAAGATCACAAAGAGTGTCTCTCTCTCTTTTCCCTATCTTTGGGTTTGCCCTTAGAATATCACCAAGCACTTTGTGAATGTGTTTATTTCTTGTGTGTGATGATTGATAGTTGGCTAACAATGATACGCTTATACTTTGCTCTCTAAATGTTGTATGTGAATGGTGCACAAGTTTCTTATTCAAGGAGTACATAGGTTCATCTGTTTATTTCCATGTCTCATCTCCTTAATTCTCAAAGATTTTTGAAATCATCGTTTCTCATTTAAGACTTCTCTTATCATCTACCATGGCCTCTCTTCTTGAGTATATGCTTCATGTTTGAAAGAGATCATCAAATTTGAAGAATTCTTCATTTTATGGCCATCTATCTTAAAATTAGGGTATTGGACTTCTGAGGACCATATCATGGTGTTTGCATAAAGTTTGTGAATGATTTCAAAGTCATTTTATTCTTAAAAGGACTTCTAATATGAATATACTTTGATTCAAGAATTTTCATTGATGAGAAGATTATTTTGGAGATCTATGATTGTCAACTCTCTAGATTGATGCTTCATCTATCTTGTATGACTTCAAAGAATCATAACTTGGTTATCACTTGTCTCCCGGAGCTCATTCTTATTTCACAATGAACCTAAGGATGTATAATACAACTTAGCTCAATTGGTGTGAAGAGAAAATGCTTGGAAATTTGCCTATGAAGTCAAAAGATTACAAGTCTTTGATGAATTTCTCAATTTTTGGTCAATCAACTTCAAGTGATCATATCTTGATCATCATATATCACATTGAGTTAATTATTTTTGAAAAACAATCTTAAAGATATGAACTTTATCTCCATATAAGTTTTGAAGATTGAAAGTGTTTGGAAGTTACTTGGAGAAGTCAAAAGATTATAGGTCATCTCATGATTTTTCATCAACATCACAAGGCCATAACTTTCTCAATTTTTGGAGTTTTTGGTTGGTTATTTTTGCAAAATGCTCTTTTAGAGATATACTTCATATCATCTTTGAAAATCAAAAGCAAATTTTGAATGGAAGGTCATGTTTGAATTGAAAACATTACAAGTCATTTTTTGCCAAACTTATAAATTTTTCTGTGTGAAAAAGTCAGTTTGTTTTTGGTGATTTCAAATTATCATAACTTTTAGATCAAGATGTCAAATGCTACCTTTCCAAGTGCATTGTAAATTTTGTAATCTCAACTTTCATTAGAGTTCAAGAGTGCATCATAAAGTTCCTTGAGTGATGAGAACCATGGCTGCAAAGAGGGCATCGTGAAACTGATTTTTTGCTTGAAGTCAGATTTTGTTTTCAATAATGTGGCTTCTAATGATAAAATTGATGCGCATTTTTGACTTAAACATGATTAACAAAGTTGCCAAGTTTTATTAGAGGGATAAAACGCACGATTTGGCCGAGTTTTGACAACTTGCAAGTCACACTTTGCTCATGATGCAGGTGTGCATGATTTCACTCAAAATTGCATCATACACCCTCTCTTTTGATCTCATTCACTTCTCCTATAAATAAGAGAGTCATTCCACTCATTTCCTCAGGCTTTGATAGCCAAAAAACCTATGCCAAACTTCCTCCATAACCAGGTTTTCTGCAGCTTCGAATTTGTGTTCAAATCACTTCCAATTTGAAATTAACCTTTGATTCTTCTTCCATGAACCTCACTAAAGCTAACAAAACAAGAATCGTGCCTTGAAGCTCCCTAAATCGTGCTATCCAAGTCCAGTTTCAGAGCTCTGAAAGTGAACTTCGTTCAGGTAGGAATCTCCATCAAATCTCTTCAAATGAATGCCTAACTTGTTCTCCTCATCTCCCTGATCCTTATGATCTTCACCATTTACATTTTCATCAAGTATTAACTGAGAATTTTATCAAAATCCTATTCGCTATTATTTGATTTTTTTCCAATTTTATCTTCACTCAGTTTAAATAAAATTTTCGCAAGCATGTGATTGAGATCATCTTGAAGAGACGAATCCAAGGATACCACTCATGTTTATTGATTTTACAGTTTGAGAATCGAGTTTGGATGATGGCTGGAGGTTGAAGACGACCTACGTTCTGTCTTCAACCAATGAGGGCTTGACTTGTAATTTTTATGAATTAAATCTGGTGTGTTTATAATACCATGCGTGCATGATAGAAGCCCTTGGATCTGATTACTTTTATTAGTCAGCATCAATCCAACGCGTGACATCTTTCCTTATTTTATTTTTTAAATTTAATTTTAATTCATGATCCGTTGTGAAAACCAAGGAGGTCCATATCAAGCACAACACGTGTGATCCATTGGATCTGATTACTCACGCGTTTGACTATGATCAGATGGTCCACATTTTTTGACTTTTATTTTATTTTATTTTATGATTTTATATTTTAAATGTTTTAAAATTCAAAAAATCATATAAAATTCATTTTTGACTCAAAAGTTATGAAAACATTCACAAAAATACTTTGAAATATTATCTTTCTAATTTTTATTTTTTTTCATAATTTTATTTTCAGATTTGATTTTTTTTTTAATGATTTTTCTCTTTGATTTGATGTTTTTAATTGTTTTAAAATACTTTTTGACATTTTAAAATCCTGAAAAAAGTATGGAAGGATCCAATGGTCATTTGACAAATATTGGTGACCTCGTTTTATTTTTATTTCTGATTTTACTATTTTTTGCCATTTTAGGTTTATTTCACCTTTTATTTTATTTTCTAAAAAATATTTTCTGACTTAAAAACAATTTTCTAAAAATTTGTCAAAATTTGTCAACATTTGTTGACCTCTGTTTGACCTTAGGCAATTTTCTTAGAATTTTATTTTGATGAAAAACTACTATTTATGTATTTCGTCAATAAAATCCAATTACATGAACTAATGTCAAATTATGTTTTATTCATCATTTTAAATTGTTTTTAATTCCTTTTTTATTTTTCTTTTTTATTAAACTCACTTGGAGTCACAAATTTCTTCAACATTAATGGAATTTGGGTGTTGATAGGTCTCTTGACCAAATCCACCAAGAAAGTTGATTGATTTTGACAAAATTAGACCGAATAAATTCATCTGATGCAAAATAAACTTGAGACTTATTTCTTCTTCTCCATCATATTTTTCTTTTGTCCCGACTCGGAAAAAGTGATCAATTGGTGGCATGAGCTTTCATGTTCAAACATAAGCCCCAAAAGATGACTTGAGCTTTGATCTTGGTTCAACACCTGTGGCAATTGTCGTGTGGTCGCGTTGATTTCTAATCAAGCTTCTGACAAATTTCCACTAACCTTGTCCATTTGAAATTTTCAAGCATCTTTGATCAAGTGATGTGATAATTTCAAAATCGGTGATATACTTGACAAAAAACAATTGAAACTTGTCGTGTGGTCGCGTTGATTCTATCAAGCTTCTGGCAAGTCTTCATGCGTAAGTTTTAAGATGGTCACCTTGCTGCCGACTAATTACTAACAATTCGATGATATACTTGACAAGTTTCAAGATGGTTATCTTGCTAACCTTTATTAATTGCTTTTTATTTTTCGCTCTTTACTTTCCGCTTTTACTTTTATGCTCTTTACTTTTATGCCCTTTATTTTTAGCATTTACGTTTCATGCCACTTGAGCTTTATTTTTCCTTTTCAAAAATACCTAATAATTCAACTTGACCATAAAAAACTTTAATTGAACTTGGTTACAATCCTTGTGCTTAGGATTAGGACCCCTACCTCTGCTTGGAGATTTCTGGCCCTTGGTGTTATGTTGTCTTGTCTAGTTATTATCTGTGTATGCATGTTATTCCGTTATACTCGATTAAGAGTGAATTTCCTCCAAATACAATTGTTACTCTGTCCATTTTTCTTAAGGCAAGAGTTCATCCGAGGCATTGACTTATCTGAAGCTTGGTTTTTTTTTGTCTGGTTATTTGTTGTTTATGTGGTAATCCAAAGGATGAGATGTGGTATTGCCTCTTGATGCCAAGTACTTGTTTTCTCACCCGGTTAGATCTTTCTTTACCCTTAACTTTTACTTTATGCACTTAGATTAGCCTCTTCATCTCCTCCTCATTCTTTAATTTTCAAAATCTTCCCTCTTTTTCAAAGGATTCTTGTTTTCAAAATTCGAACCGCTTTCATAAAAAAATTGGACTTAGGTCCATGGATTTTCAAACTTCTTTTCTTAATAAACTTTCAATTCACTTAATAATACTTTGGATCTTCTTTTCATAAGACTAAAAAACAGCTAACCTCATTCAAACTTTTTGAGCCCTTTGTGGCTTTTCTAATAAACATTTTCTTAAAATCAACCAACACACAACTTTAGTCTTTTTTACCCGAACTACTAGGTTTTGATTTCAACATTGCACATTGTTGGTATGTAGATCTGGAACTCATTGGAAGTTCTACATTAAACCAAAAATTGTAAAAAAATACTTCTTTTCTCCCCCCACCATCCATTATATGCATATACTCTTTTTTTAGCACACATATACAAATTTTCAAAAAGGTTCCTGCAGAGTACCGTAGATGCTTTGGGTGCCTAACACATTCCCTTTGCATAACTAACCCCCGATCCCAGATCTCTGATCTTTTTTTATAGGATTTTATTCTCTCTTTTTTCCTAGTCCTTTGGATAAAATAAAAGCGCGGTGACGACTCTTTTGTTATTCTTTGAGTTAAGTCAATTCAATGGCTTATACTCGCAATTTTTACCGCTACACATCGTCTCCAGCAAAATATATTATAAACGTTCAGCGTAATTATTCAAACGATTCGACTAAATCTGGCTAATTAATTTTTCTGCTAAAATACTACTATTTTTCACTCTTAACTACTATTATTAACTCCATAATCTACTGCTAGTTTATACTACTTCTGTTATTCACCTATTAGTTTACTACTAGTTACTAGTATTATTCTTCTGCTAAATTATTAACTCCGCTATATTAATAACTCTGCTAAATTTTAATTGAATTAACCTCTGGAACTAGTATACTAACTCTAACAATTTTATTGACAAATCTATCGAAATTGAAGTAAACTTAAATTAAATAGATATCCAATTGTTTATCTCAAATATTTAACTCCTAAATATTATATTATTTTTATTATTATTATTAATATACCAATAAGATTGTTAGAAAATTATTAAAGTGAAACAAAATTCTTAGTTTTAAACAAAAACGTAAGTTCGTATAAGTCCCAGCATTATACTTATCATAAAAAGAACATGATCCTATCAATTTTCATTGGTTTTAACGCTACAGTACCTATAATTATATATATATATATATATATATATATATATATATATATATATATATATATATATATATATATATATATATATATATATATATATATATAACCATGATTATATATATATATATATATATATATATATATATATATATATATATATATATATATATATATATAGTTAATGATCAATATATGTATATCATTTGTCATGAATGTATAGAACCATGATTATATCCACTATTATGCAATGATGCTACAACACAAAAACAAAACAAAAGAACTAAGGTTAACATGTGCCCCTCGACACACTCCCCTCAAAATGTGTCGGCCGATCGACACACTCCTGGTGCCCCTCGACACCCCACCTTCAATTCGTCCCGTTCGACACACACATGTGCCCCTCAACACAATTTGTTTTTCCTGCAACTTCTGTAATCTATTCTATACTCCAAAATTCTTTCGATTCTTCATTCTTTACTCAACCATTAATCCCAAACCAACATAACAAATATCACATCAATAGATTAACTATAATACCTCTAACATATTCTTCCAACATCCAGATTTATCAGTGAAAATATTACAATGATATTCAATAACTCATGACAGTCAACAATTTCCAGAACCAATAGCATGACAACACAACAACATGCCAACAAAATCAATACAAATTACTTTCCAGCAACATATTCGTAGATTTCAGATAATTTCATAAACAACAACAATAAATAACCACACACGACAATAATTTTACACAACCCAAATCCCTACATAATATATATCATAAATCTCATTATAGAGTCTGAACCTCACCCTTATTTTGGATTGGAGATCACTCTACAATTCTTCGATTAGCCTCTTGCCCTAGCTTCCAACCCTTGCCTCTTTCTCTTCCTTTGCAACTTTGCAACTTCCTACGTTCACCACAATTACTCC
Organism: Vicia sativa; assembly: GCA_021764765.1. Lineage (NCBI taxonomy): Eukaryota > Viridiplantae > Streptophyta > Magnoliopsida > Fabales > Fabaceae > Vicia > Vicia sativa. The sequence goes on along the minus strand of CM038795.1, from coordinate 95,885,989 downwards.
AAGAGTTTTCCCCAATCCTTATCAATTAACCTAATTTTATTTTATTTAACCAAACCTCATAATTATTATTGAAATAGTTTTTATTTTTAGTTTTTAAAAACTAAAAAGTAAAAAATCAAAGCCTTTAATCTCTTTGCTTCACATTTTTTGCCATTTTTTTTATTATGGTATTACCTTCTCATTCCACAGGCATGTAAAAAACCAACCTAACATCAACAACATCAATTCATTATAAAAACTTCAACAACAAAAAATCCAGCAGCAACCATGTTCAAATAAAACCTTTTGGATTCAGAAAAGAAATAGAGCAACAAAGAAGAGTGAAAAATATCACAAGTAATAAATTTTCTATAAAAAAAAAGAAATATGAAACCGACAAATATGAAAAAACAAAAAGTCTGAAATAGAGTCGTTGCCACTCTTTCAAGTCGCTAAACCGGTGACCACGACATGAATTAACCTCCGGCCGTCAAAGCCCTTTCGTTGAAATCATCATCATTGGATCCGCAAAACTGACGTTGGAAATTGCAGCATCTCACCGATCCTACTCCGTAAACCACTGTGGCCACCCTCTAACGAGTCTGACGCCACCACCTACTATTTTAGACGCCGACGACAACTCCTTTTGACGCGAGTTCCAGCTCCGGCCAATCACCATTATACAACCCACGACCGTCGTCGGTAAGTGTTTTTTTCTTTCCTTTCTTCACTTTCATTATTTTCTTCTATTTGGATGATTTTCGAGTGAGGTATCGAAAGTAGCAAGATATGATTTTTCTTTATATACTTTGTTTTATTTTTTTGTTAAGGAATAGAGATTGAACTTGAGAAAGAAAGGGGAAGAGAGAGTGTCAAAGTAAAAGAGAGGATAATGTGTCTCTCTCCTTTTCTTTTTTTAATTAATTTTAAAATGAAAAAATATCGATTTAGTTGTCATCCCCCATACATCGTTGCCAAATAAAAGAGGGGCTTATTGTTTTCTTTTCTACTTTTTCCTCTTTATTTATTTATTTATTTTCTTCATTATTAATTTTTTTTTAGGCATTATCATCTTTTAAAATGAATTTTTTTTTTTCAAAAATCAAATAGCAATACAAAACAAGGCGATCAAACGATTCATCCCATCAAACAACATACTACACAAAAAAACACCTAAGGTATCATGCGTTTAGAAACATACTGTCACGGGCTGTGTCTCATTCAACATCTACATCACAATCTCAATAATTTTGGGGTCTATAATGTTACTGTTGATATACTTTCCAACGCAATGATGGGTTCCTAAAGTTCAAGCTTCATATACAGTTTCAGTGAATGCACACTTCAGAACTTCTGCTTTGCGACCTTTTTCCTTGCTACTCTTCAAAACCCAATCTCGTTCCTCATCCCATGCAGTAGATTTGTGATCAATGTGGAGCCATTTAACGACCAATTCAAATCTCAAAAAACTGGTTACATAAGAAAAAAATGCCTCAAAGTCTCCTGCTCCCTACAAAAACAACAAATATCATAATCAATAAGGGAAAACTGATGAAGTCTCTCCTTTATTGAATATTGTTGTGACAACCCATCCAAAGGGTGAATCTAACTCCAGGCCGAGCTATGTTGTTGAAAAACACGTTCCTCCAATGAACTATAAGATGTTGATTTTTGAGTTCATGGTAGACACTTTAGAGTTGAATTATCCTTTTGAAGTATACCATTCCAGCTAGGTAATAAAACAACCTTTTGTCTCTTGTTTAGGATGGTTCTCAGGATCCAAGAACAAGTACGTCTTACTGGAACACTCATAATGTCAAATGTTTTCACATAGTAACAATGTATCCATTGTATTCATAAGTTGTCATATTTACTACAGAGGTTCCAAATCATTTTCAAAATGTTAACTTTACCCCAAGTTTCTAAAGAGATGTTGTTGAGGCCTCCTTGGATATTAGGGCTACAAGCTAGCCACGTAAGATTTACAGGTAACCTTACCTCCACCCGACCATAAGAAAGATCTATAAAGTGGCCTCAAATACCTTAATAACTTTCTTAGGCATATGAATGCTTTGCATCCAGAAGTTAGCAATTGAGAAAACACACTTTTAATTAAATGCATTTTACCTGGAAAGCTAAGAGGTCTGGTACTCCAATGCCTAATTATAACAACCAATTTCTCAACTAAAATTAGACAATGAGCAACAAATTATTTTTTACTAGTAAGGGGAATACCAAGATACTCAAAGGAGAGGATTCTTTCTTGGAAGGTAGTAATTTTGGATATAGTTTTTTTTTGTGCATGAGAGTCTACATTTCCACAGCATATCTTGCACTTCATAGGATTAGCATATAAGTTTCATATCCTAATTTTTACCCCTAATATTCCACATATCATATCATTTGCATTGGCTTAAGATCCCAAGTCTGGTATCCTCCTAGCCTCTACCTGTTTGATTCATTTTTTTTGGGAGATCACCAAGCACACTTTGTGTTTCTTTGTGCATCTATGTTTGTTTACTTTTTAATCTTTGCTAACCTTATTCAAAATACAAAAATATGTGTTGCTTTCTTTTCTTATTGTATAAGACAGGGATTTGCAATCAATGAATCAAGCTTGGTTACCGAATTAGGGTTTTGATTCCCAAGGGAAAAGTTGGATCAAAAAATGATTCTCAGGAGCTCTCACTTCAAGGCATGACATATAATTTTAGGTAATATTCATGTCAAGCTTCATTCAACATCATGTTGGAGAATTTCCAAAATATGGATGTCATATGTTAATATATAATGTTTGGAAGCAAAGAATAGTAAGTTGAAATTTTTGACTGGACGGTAAGTTGGACAATGATTTTACTATGATGTCAATGGTTCAATTCCTATGCCATTTTTTGAATGTTTATTTTAGAAAATAGTCAAAATAAAATTCAAAATGTGCCATGAAGAGGTTTGAACACGAACCTTTCACGTAAAATAAAGAACATCTACCGCTAAAGCATTGCATCGTTTGTGTAATAAATTGAACGTAAATGATATTATGTTTCAATATTTCAGGTGCAGGATTTAATTCAAAAGGTGCTTCCTTTCACTAAGTGACATCAATTTCTATATAAATAGAGACGCTTGAAAATAGAAAGAATATACAAAAATTGTATATTTCTAAGTACCATAAATTATATTTTATGTCATTCTTTTTATTTTTCTAGTGCATGGGAATAAATAAAAGAACTTTATTCAGTAAAATATCATTGATCGACATGCTTAATGTGAATGTGCGATTCATGTTAAGATTTTCAAAGTATCCTAAAGGGAATTCGCCGAGTAGCCCATTTGCATCCAATATACTTAAATTAGTGGGGGCGAATCGAACCTAAAGCTTAGTGTAAACACACGCTTTGAAATTTATTTTGTGCAACTTTATCGTACCATTTTCATTTTCTTTTGTCCAGGTTTTGCAACAGACCCCTAACACAAGATCTAACAATCTTTAGGTTTGATCCTCGGTTTAATTTATATTTTATTTGTGATTAATATAAATGTTGTAATTTTAAAGAAGATGATATTAACTTTCAACGATGGTGAAAGGTACACAATTAATTCATATAATTTTTTAATTATGAAATTTTGATATATATTTTTTGTGGTTAATTTGGGACTACAACTTTGATGGAGAAATAAACTTGCATACTTCCTTATTCCTAATCATGGTAAAAGCTACATAATTACATTAAATTTATATATGCATGATTTATAAATTATTCAAGTATGTGAATTTGAATGATTAAGAATATATTTGATTTATGGTATATACTTGAATGTAAAGTAAATGTTAAATAATAGTCTTTGATGCAAGTAATTTATTTTAATTAATAGTGCATTATTTTGGGATGTAATGATTTGGTATAAAAACATGAATTTTAATTTATGGTACATGTATTTGTAACGTAAAATGATGTAAATGATATATTAAATATATTCATGACATGTTTCAATTGTATATTTTATTATGCAAGAAAATGATTTATTTTGAAAGAATAGAAATAAATTCTATGGTGTTTATTTATATGGAGTTTATGAATTACATGTTTAAACCCAGTTCATGAAATAAAAGTTAGCATTTGACAAATTTGTATGATCACGGTTGTCGATTGCTATGCATTAAATATATTTTGGATATATTTAAGTGGAAGAAAAACTTCAAACTAAAAAGTTTAGTAAATGAAGAATGACATTAAATTTGTGTATATGATAAAATGTAATTAAAGGACAATAGTTTCACGACGATAGTTTGTCGAAACTATCAAGAATATAGAATATATCCTGCATATGATAAATGTACTAATATGACAAAGGTGTCATGGTTTGATGATAGTTGGTAAATGATATCAAGAGTACTTAAATTAATCATAGACATGACTATTTGAAAGATTGAATATTCAAAGTTTATTAAAGTTTGAAAATCGTGCGATTCTTTGACGAATGGATTGGAAAAGATATGATGTCTTTTGATATAAATGAATACAAGGAAGACATCATTAAGGGATGTGGAACAAGCCCATTTCTAATAAATCATCAATGGTGGAAACTCAACTCACACTTGATTTACATTAAGTCTTGAGTTGAATGATGAAAGTACACTATTAGAATAATTGAAGTACTTGACAATAGATACATCTCAAGGGGTGAAGGTACTTGGACCATAAGAATAAATATGGTAGGATGAAGTTTTCCTCTTAATAGACATATAACATATGTTTGTTGGAATGCATAATTATGGGTGCATTTCTGATATAGTTTTTGTACCCCAAATTTTATCCTGAGTTTTTCACATTCATTTATTTATATCATAGTTAAATTTTACTTGCATATTTTCATTTTTTATTCGCATTCCATATTTATTTTTAATTTAATTTTCCCTCCTATCTCGATTTTTATCTGGCGTAGGCTTCACATTCATCTGCATATGCTTCCATTAGGCCATTGACATAAAACAATCATTTACACATCACATTTGCATCATTTCGTTGTATTTAAATTGACCAAAAGTCAGTTTAAATCGATATTTGCATCGTTTTTAGTTGTAAAATACACGTTATCTTACTTCATGCATTTCTATCTCTCTACTTGTTTATTGCATCATGTTAAGTTGATTATATGTCGATAATATTGATATTTTGGTTTTATAAACAGATCGTAAAAAGCGATTCGACATTGTGCAAAAAATTAGCGGGAAAAATATTCCAAGTTTTCGCTTCTACTCACTGCTTTATGAATCTACGTGTCGCGTAGATCATAAAAATGTGTTCTCTCTAATTTTTCGATACATTTTTTAGTCTCGTTTTTAATCTTAAGTGTTTTACAACCGAATATTCTTTATTATCATTTTATTTCGATTTTTAATATTTTGATAATTTTTATTTAACCTTTGAGATCCGTAGTTTATTTTAATATTCTCATTTTATTTTTCAGTTAATTTAGTGTTCGAATTTATATTGTTTTTGAGAATTTTAAGTGTGCACTTTCTATCCTAAAAATCAAAACAAAAATATTTTCGGATAGGTTAATTTTTGGTCTATTGGGCCTTATAACCCAATTTATGATATTTTTGGCATTTGTAAAAATGGTGAAAACCCTCGGGAGAAAACCCCACAGAAGAAAAAAAAATAATCAGGAGGCAGAGGAATGAGTATCAGAAAAGAAAAAAAAGAAAGACAATACTTCCTCGTCTCGCACCTACCGCCGCCGTGACGCTGCCACCCGCCTCATACCACCACCTTCCACTTCCATTCACCCACATCTACAACCTCCATTCTTCTTCTTCAAACATCGCTTCCCTTCATCTCCGGCCAAACCCACCATCATCTTTCTCGCTGCCATCCTCTCACCAGCTGCGACACCGTCCTTTCATCCTCTCTTCACTGCTGCCTCGCCTCCTTCTTTTTAACCTAAGTCCAACATCTACACAAGCTTTTCTCTCTGTCGATATCCAGCATCGCCTCCACGCCTCCAGCTCTGTCATCGCCATTTCGTTCAAGCTTCAGCTCGACGGCGCAACTCTGCTACTTTCCGGTATTCCTCTACTCTTTTTCAGGTTGTGCTTGCTTAAGTTAAACTGTTTTGATGTTTGGCACTGATAAACCAATATGACAAAACTTAAGCTGAATTGATATCGTGTATGTTATGTTATAATTTTTGGTTTGACTTTATGCCGAAAACTGTTCTAATTTGTTATATGTTTCTGACCATGTGTGCTGGTGTTAACTTAAGGCCATTGAGATAAACTTTTTATGCAGAAAATCGAATCTGTTTGAGTTTCGGATTAGTTGTTTTGGTTGAATCTATGTTAAAAAAAATATGAGAATGTTTTGATGACGTGAGTATTGATAATTTTGTGAGAAGTTATTTTTTCTGAACGATAGTATCGTCACTAATTGTACTTAAAAGTTATGATTGTGATTAATTGAAATGGGGATACCACTATCTTATCATCTCTAAGATGAAGTGTTTGACAATGATCGTTTGAATGGTATCTGTGAGATAGTTGCGTTTTGGTCTTGAGTTGTGAATTCTCTTTGATTTCAAAATAATGAAAAAAGTTGATTTATCAATATAGGTTGTTTGTTTACTGTTGAGTTTGTTGGTGATTAATGTTGAATCAAGGTTTATGTTATGCTAAGATGTTTGGACCAATTTGAAAGAAGATTATGATGATGTTTGGTTACACTTGCTTTGAATTTGAAAGATCATTTTGGTTATGACTTTATCGCTTATTTCTTATGGTTTTAAACACCTTCGAGTTGCATTTTTTAGCATAGTCATGATTCCATAATTGCTGTCCGAATTCAATGTTTGTGATTATTGCTTGTTTCAAATTTATTTTTCTATCTTTCAAGTTTACTTTGAATAATAGCACGAGTTTATGTAATTTTAGTTTCATGTATGAGTAGCAATGCTTGAATGTTCGATCATTTGGTTCTTGAATCGTTCATATACATCATTACAGTTTTGTCTTATTTGAGTTGAATTCTAATGAAGAGTTTTCGTTATGTTATTATTGTGCCTCCCATTTGCGTTAAATACTTGTTTGAGATGTTTGTATTGAGCATGTTTAGATGTAAGAAGTTGCTGCCCGAATTTTGTTTCAATCGATTAATTTTGAATTCGAATTCAAGCTTTATTTCATGTGCATAGTTGTTGTCTGGTTTTCAATTTAGTTGATTATGACTTCATTCTGAACGTGGTTCATGCTTAGAAGTTCGATTTGGATCGTGATATGAGCATATGCTATCTAGTTCCGATTTCTAATGAATTGAAATGTGTTTTGAGTTTGTTTTGAGACGTTAAATTCATGAAGTTTGTGGTTGCACTTTACATCTTTACGACTTCCTTGTCAATCCACAAGTTGTGATTTGATTCATGGTTATGCATGTATGATTAGTTTTCTAATTGTGAAGCGTGTTCGATAATACATGTGATACCACAAGTTTTGTTCGTTTTTTATCTTGTAATTACTAACACATGTTCTACTTTGCAATTTCATTTCGTTTTAATTTTTATTCCACACATATGCTACTAACGAATTTGTTATTTGTGAAGGCATTCAAGAATAGTTCAAACATCATTTCCTCTTAGAATCTATATACCTTTCTCCATTTACATTTTTATTATAGTTATTTTACTACTTCAATATAATATTTAGTTATGTATTTTTAATTTTGTAAATATAAAATACATAATATTTTTGTTACTATATTTAGTATTGTAAATATATAATTATACATACTACTTTTATTCTTATATTTTATTCAATTGATTTGTAAATAAATAAGTTATATTATAATGTTCCTCCTTGTGTTGCGATTTCGAAATTGGAATTCAATTCGACTTTCGAATATGCATTGATTACAAATATATTATTTGACTTCTTAAAATTAATTTCTACAATCTATTCTAATTAATCTAATAAAATACAAATGGTCAATAATCGATACTTGTTTCTCCGCATTGGTTTTCAGTTTGTATCCCATTGTAATGTAATTAATTAATCGTTTCCTCTTTAATTTATTTTCATCCCCATTCGGAAAAATGTATCATGCTCCCTTGTTGCGATGTAATTAATTTATCGCTTTCTATTTTATTTTTATTTCTTAAATCCCTATTTGTAATTAATGTATCCCTCTCCCCAAAACTTGTAATAATTATTTAGCTCGCGTTTATTTTATCTTATTTAATCGTCACTTACACAAACCAAAAAAATCATTTTTAAACTAATAATTATGATCATTTTAAACCCGCAAGTCAACAAAGCTTAGAAGAGTCGGGATGACCACACATGCACACATGTACGCTTGATCCCGGGCCTTCTTACAGTGAGTCTATTTCGATTAATTGTTCCAATTAGTTGTATTAGTAGACTAGCCCACTTTGCTAGTACACATGTAATTTAATTGCTTTATGTTTATGTTGGCCACCATGTATGGGCTTTTCTCGATTTATTGATTTGTTTACAATTGCTTTGTTTCTCCTTTATCTCTCGCGCCTTGGTCCACATACCAAGCTTCTCATTTCCATTAGGATTTCATGGTAGAGAGTAGGCTTGGCTATTCTCTCGAGATCAATCAAGTTTCATGACTTGGTTAATCATAACCCGATTCATTCTTTCTCCATTCTCCAAGCATCTAAAACACTTTCAATAAAACTCGATCCAATGTCGAGTCTTCTTCTCAAACCTCGATCCAACGTCGAGTTGTTTCCAAAAATGTTTTCACAATAAACTTGGATGATGTTTGTTTAAATCGTTAGATGGTAGCCTAATGGTTTAAACAACCTTGAAGTTTTTAAATTATTGGATGATAGCCCAATAAGTTAAAAACTTTTATCCGCGTCATAAAATAATATAGTGACATTCGGTTAAATTGTTGGATGATAACACAACGATTTAATCGAATTTAAAGTATTTAGGTTGTTGGATGATAGCCTAATGAGCTAAACACTTTTATTCACACACTTAATAAACGTGAACCTCGCTTCACCTCACATTTTTCATAGTAAATTTTTTGGGATGAGAGATTATTGGTTGAGCTCACTCACCAATTTCTAGTATTTGAATCATTAGATGATAGCCTAATATTTTGGTACTTGTCATCCACAATTTAAAATCAATCTTAACACATTAAAGCCTTTTTGAGCGTTCGAGCACCTTTTACCTTTAAAACCTTTTCAAGATTAGACATGATTCATTTATAATTGAGATGTTCTTTCCTCTATCCCCATGGTTTTCGACTTCTTCACTCGACTACTAGAGGTATTCTCAAACCCTCCCTCATGTTGGTGCGTAGTCCTTTATTCTTTATCACACCTTGTGGGACTTTAGACGAGTCTTCTCCTTTAAAAATGTTGACTTGTCTTTTCATTTAAAATCAATCAACAAACAATCACTTTCTAGCCGAACTACGACACTCTGACTTTCCCATTGCACGAGGGAGTATGAAGGCACTAAGTCTTACGACTAAAGGAAAGCAAAAATAATAAAAACATTTCTTCTCTCTTTCTTTCTTCTTTCCACCTTAGAAGATCGTAAATTTTCACACTAACACACGAACACACTTTGAACTAAATGGGTACCATCGAGTATGATGGATGTGAGGGGTGCTAATACCTTCCTCTTGCATAACCGACTCCTGAACCTACATCTTTTAGTCTCGTAGATTGCCCTTTTCTTTATTCGTGGATTTTATTCGATATTTCCCCTTTCCTTTTTAGAATAAATAAATCTCGGTGACGACTTCATTGTTTTCGATATATCGAATTATTGAATAAATTTTTTGATATGCGTCGACAATAGTCTACCTATATGAGAATGAAGTGGTGCCGCTTCATAGAGTTCAAGGACTTGACTCTTAAATTCTCATGAAAGGGATATGAGACACAAGGCCTTATTAAATGTGTCATATTAATAATTCGATCAATGATACCGAGATTTCATGTGTAAGTTATGCACGCTTGTTCTAATGGATAATTGGTTCAAAGTTTGTCTACCAATCTATTTGGGGATGAGTGAAAACTTAACTTACTAAGTAATGGTTCAAATCTTAAGATACCCTTATTTGAAACCATGAAATTTCCTGAATAATGGATTTAGATATATTTTGAATGGGGGGGGGGGGTTGTTGGAGAATTTCCAAAATATGGATGTTATATGTTAATATATAATGTTTGGAAGCAAAGAATAGCAAGTTGAAATGTTTGACTAGATGGTAAGTTGGAGAATGATTTTACTATGATGTCATTGGTTCAATATTTCAGGTGTAGGATTTAATTCAATAGGTGCTTCCTTTCACTAAGTGACATGAATTGCTATATAAATAGAGACACTTGAAAATAGAAAGAATATACAAAAATTGTATATTTCAAGGACCATAAATTATATTTAAGTCATTATTTTATTTTTCTAGTGTGCGAGAATAAATGAGAGAACTTTATTCAATAAAATATCATTGATCGATATGCTTAATGTGAATGTGCGATTCATGTTAAGGTTTCCAAAGTATCCTGAAGAGGATTCGTCGGGTAACCCATTTGCATCCAATATACATAAATTGGTGGAGGCAAATCGAACCTAAAGCTTAGTGTAAACACACGCTTTGGAATTTATTGTGTAACTTTTATCGTACCGTTTTCATCTTCTTTTGTCCAGGTTTTGCAACAGACCCCCAACACAAGATCTAACACATCATTTGATCAAGAGAAGTTCAAGCTTAATGCATGATTTCAAATATGATTCAAGAGTGATTCATGTGTTTATTTCCATGTCATCTTCATCCATTTCTCAAAGCAATCATCAAGATTATTCAAAGGACAATCAAGCTTGCCTCATTTTATGGTCAAGTGTTAATCATTGAGCCTTTGGATGCATGAAAATATCAAAAATCACAAGTGGGTGGGTGGATGATTGGTTGAGCTTAAATCAAGTATGGCTTGCTCCAAATACCATAACTCTCTCATTTTCCATTTTTTTGGAATCTACTTCGAGCCAAATGTCATATTTTATCTCTCCTACAACTTTGTTTCAAGGTTCAAACATAAATGTTGCCTCTAAGTCCATCAATTTTAGAATTGGTCAAAATGCTACATATGCACCAAAGGAAGTTCATGACATGGTCGACCTAATACCATACTTGGATTTCAGAGCCACGACCTCAACTTGTCATCGATGCCATTTTTAACTCAAGCATCATTTTGGTATGATTCTTTTTGCGTTTGATTCCTTACCATATGGAGAACATTTGGTACGAAGAATATTCCAAAATGTATGAGTGGATTTCATTTGGCTAAGCTTGAACATGGTACCATGAACTCTATTTTGCAGCTATGAACTATAATTTGTAATCATGCAAAACTTCACTTGGGACCACCAATACAGTGGAAGCTTGTTTCTCTTTGCAAAACGCGTCCCATAGTGTACAAAACGACTTGATTCCATGCTCATCTCACACGTTTCATGCTCATTTCACACGGATTACAAATTAAAATATCTCGACTTGGTTCAAACGTTTGGAACCTGATTTTGCACGTATCATGACCTAAATGAATTTCTTATAAATAGGGAAGCATTTTACCTTCATTTGTAAGTTTGAACAACCACAAAACCTCAATCATGTTCATGATAGTCGTCAAATATCACTCCTTGCCAGGGACGGATTTAGGTAGAGTAAATTTGAGGCAATTGATCCCACATGGTTAATTTTAATTTTGATAAATTGTTGAATGTTTTATCTTTTGACCCCAATCAAAATAAAATAATGCCCCCACATTTCATTCTATCACAAATGGCACAAGGTCAACTCATCACTATATTTTATGATGCAGTTGGTAGGATATAAACTATTTTGTTTTAAACAAATACTTTTAATACTATATTTCATTATTTGTTAGTGTACATTTAATTTTCTTGAAAAATTTTAGTTTATCTTCGCAAACTGTGAAAAATATATTAAACATCTAATAAAAAAAACAGTTACATAAATATATTTGAAAATTGTATACAATTACCATTTAAGTAGAAGAAAAAAATATATATGATGGTGTTAGAAATGGTAAAAAAAGTCACTTTTAAATATAAAAACAACATGAAGGTAATTATAATTTTTAGATGTTAAATTTTTAGTTTTTTTATATACAATGATATATATTTCTTCCTATTTTCGTCCTTAATTTCTATACAATCATATATTTTTATGAATATTTATAAAAATAATTAATTTTGGCCCTTCTTGTCAAAATTTCTGGATCCGTCCTCTAGTTGCCCTGCATAATATAAAACCAAAATCATGAATTTTGGTGGGCATGTTGAGTCAGTGACCTCCTCCTCAATTTTAAACGCACTATCCTTCCCTTGATGCCATCACTTCGGTCCATTCCACTGGTGCAATGTTTGAACCCCTCATGTAAATTTTTTGGTAAAACTTATAATGGGCCTCGTTCAATGACTAGGTTAAAAACTAAAAAGTGAAATGTTAGTACCCACTTTGAATTTTTTCTATTTGTATTCTTGCTAATGCGAGCATCACAGTTAAACAATATACTTTGTCTTCTCTTGTATGTTTTATCTAAACTAATATATTAAAATAACTACTAATTAGTTAGTGATGAAAACATAGAGAATGAACGATTAATTGTTTAAACACACACATAATGAGTGGAGTATTAATTATGAATTTTGTATGGTCTATAGTTTTTGTCATTGAATTGATAGCACTCATGGCCAAAAGCCCTGCAGGCGGATATTAATATCAAAACTCATGTACCATGTGACTTGTGAGAGTAAGTGGATACCCTACCACTAGACAACACCTTGATCTTTTTCTATCTAATTTTAAAAACTACAAGAAAAAACTAGACAGTAGCTAGTATTCACAAATCAAAGTGGTGAGTTGAGGACTTCTAAGTCAACCCCCACAAACAAGGGTTATATATAGAATGGGTCAGCAAGTTGAATTAATCTTGTCTTAAGGTGGGTTGATAGCAAGTCAATTTACAAAAACATTAAAAAAATAGATGGTGAATAATTATCTCTAATAGCAAGAAAGTGTCCTCGAGCGTGCGATCACGTGTTTGCGGTGTAAATTAATCACAATATTGTAAAATACAATTTGATTCTATTTTCACTGAAACCAATTTTACTGTTATAAAAAATGTTTTTTATGATTTATATTGGACCGTAATGATATTTTGTGGCTGTAAGAGCGTTTTGTCGCGGTCTTAACAAATTTTTATCTACGATTTATTTATGCATGAAAACGGTAAATAATGATATCCGAACAATAATTTGTTGAAGTCGCTTTCACCAAGTTTTTACTACCATCATATCGAAATGAATAAATGAAAAAAATGCTTCAATCAATTTTGTTACAATACCACAACAAGCACTATGGAGTCAAATCCACAAAACTAGTACACCACTTTCTATCAAACTTCCCTCTTCTCACATCTCTCTATATAATAACCCTTCTAGTTTATCTCAATTTCCTTAACAAACACCAATTCTTAACAACATTTAATTTCCCCCATTTACATACAAAAAAAATGTCATTTTCCTATATCTCCCTCTTATTATTTTGTTCTACTCTCTTTCTAAGAGTTGAATCATGGTACTCTCCAACTCAAATTATACCAATCACATCCCTAATAAGTAAAAACCTGTTTGATTCAATTTTCCTACACAAAGATGACACTGCATGTCCTGCAAAAAACTTCTACCCTTACCAATCCTTCATTGAAGCTTCCAAATCTTTTCCACAATTCGGTACTACAGGTTGTTTAGCCACAAGAAAACGCGAGATAGCTGCTTTTCTTGCTCAAATCTCTCATGAAACTACTGGTGGATGGTCCACTGCACCTGATGGCCCATTCTCTTGGGGATTATGCTTCAAAGAAGAAATTAGTCCTCAGACTATTTACTGTGATTCTACTGATAAAGATTGGCCTTGTTTTGAAGGCAAAAGCTATAAAGGAAGAGGCCCAATTCAACTTTCTTGGTAATACTAAATACTTGCAAATTCTTAATTTATTTTTAGAACAGATGATTATTGGTTTAATTTATAGTCTATAGTTATGAGTTTAAATTGTGGTTACACTTGTGTGTTGTTACTATGGTTATTGCGATTATTGCAATGCATGCTATTGCGCACGTAAATTTAATTCACACCGTGAATATGGTCAGATGTTGTTATGAAAACTATTGTGGTTTTAGTTCACGCGATCCTTTACTTGACGAATAAGTTACTACAGATCTTTCAAAATATTTCGAGTTTAAAAACTAACTAAACAAATAATTGGTCAGACTTTACTTACCTCTCAACCGGACCACATATTATCCGAAGACTTCATCCGAGAGAAACGGAGGGTTGACAAAAAAATATTGTATGCATAGAAGAATTGATTAATTGAGATATTGAACTAACTGTGATAAAATTTTGTGTAGGAATTTCAACTATGGACCAGCAGGGAAGGCATTGGGATTTGATGGGATAAGAAATCCAGAAATTGTGTCAAACAATTCTGTGATTGCTTTCAAAACTGCTCTATGGTTTTGGATGACAGAGAGAAAACCAACACCTTCATGCCACAATGTGATGGTTGGAAAATATGTAGCAACAGAGGCTGACATAGCTGGTAATAGAACAGCTGGCTATGGTTTGGTTACAAACATAATCAATGGAGGATTGGAATGTGGAATTCCTGGTGATGCAAGAGTCAATGATAGAATTGGGTTTTTCCAAAGATATTCTAAGCTGTTCAATGTTGACACTGGACCTAACTTGGATTGTGCATATCAGAGATCCTTATAACCATTAGTTCTAACTTTAATTCCTGCATGTAGTTGTCTTTTTTTTCTTCTTTTTTTGAATAAGGGAAAACTTCAATAATTGCTGCAATAAATCAATAGAAAGTTTATATTCCTTTTTGTTATTAATTTCAAGGAGACATGATGTCATGTATTTGTTTCATGTATTTGAATTTATCTTGGTGACTTTTAGTGGTTGGACATGAAATAGATTACAATTTATGTTCTCTTGGTGGAACAAAAAATTATAGATGTAAGGGGAATGAGGTTGATTGCGGGTGCTTCTGGTACGGCAGAGTGGAGTGGATATGTAGGAGTGAGATCATATATGTGAATAATGTGCGGTGGAATTTATATATTGAAGAGGGTTAGAACCTTCCTGTATTCTCCAATGTGAAATGTGGGAAATTGTCTTATCAAATCTTGTTTTGGGTGGTCCATGGGTAGGAAATAAGTGTTGGATTCACCAAGAAGAATTAACATCCCATTTTCTAAATTATATGCCACCTTTCAATTTTTCTTTTATTCAAGAATTATTTTCGTTGAGTTACAAATATATTTTTGGACAAAATTTCAGATAGAGTTATGGAAATTTCCGTTACAAAATTTTCGGTACACCTCAACAAAATTTCTGATATATATAAATTTCTGATAGTTTATTTAAAATTTCTAGTATTTCGAAAATTTCAATTTACTATGCAATTCTAGAAATTTTAGTTATACTGAAATTTTCGGTAGTTTAATTATTCAAGTTTTTTTAACGGTTGCAATTTTGTCGAATTCTTTGGAGGGTTTAAATTGCACCGACAAATTTGTGTGGTCTAAAATGCATGCATCACCATTTGTATAAATAGAGGCAAATGCTACAAATAAAAACATCTCAAACAATGCCTCTTTCTCAATTTCTGATTAACGCAAAGTATATTTCAATGAAAACAACCGTGCAGTTGAATTCAAGCTTCCAGATGACACCACATCCTTCGACAACTTGAAAGATAAATTGAATGAACTGTTGCATGATTTCGATAACAGAAGGGTGACAAAGATCGAGTTTTGGGAGGATTGTATTGATACAAATGAAAGGGTGAAATACAACCTGATCGAGTTGAAGAATGATGAAGATGCGACGACCATGTGGAAATCATTTCGTCGTAGGATAACTAAAGGTCCGATCAAATTGGATGCGGAGATCCAAAGATCTGTCGATGACATAATCAAGATGCTGAAATGTCCAGAAACATCTGATAGTGCCTAGGTTTTCATGCTTAGTTGTTTTTGATTTATGTTTGTTGTACAATTTTATTTTATGTTTATCATCGATTTGAAACATGTCATCGCCAAAATATTATACAATAAATGAAAAGTTTGTGTGTCACAATATATATATATATATATATATATATATATATATATATATATATACAACCAAAATAAAATAGATCTACATAGGCCCTCAACGGCTACGTCGATTAACCTAGCTAAATCGGTATAAATCTCACCATCAGGATTTACCAAACCCATGTGGTTATCTAAATGAACTGCAATAAACTATAGGCGGATATCCCGGTCACCTGTGGGAGGTGGATGTGGTGGTAGAGGCTCGAAAGAAACCCTGACACCTGAAGGCCCTAGAATATTAGATGTTGCAGCCAATGGTAAGACTCATGGGTGTGACACACTGTGAAACCACTACAGGTATCCATTCTCACATTGTGATGGATGCTGAACTACAACTCTTGTATCCATGATCTCGCAGGAGAGTTGATGATGTGACTCTTAAACCATCTACCAATGCCACCAGTTAGAGTCTGAGGAACTGAATGAGGAGTGCTCTATACATAACCACACTAGCGTAGACACCTCTCAGGGAGGTGTCTAGTGACATAGTTCTCCCATCTAATATGTCCTGAATACAAAGTAGACTCCTGAAATGCACAATGAGGCCAATGAGATGTATACGGTGTATAGACAACATCCTCTATAGTCATTGCATCGAGCCTCCCCTTGTACTCTATTACACCTCATGGATGAGCCTGTTTTCCCTTCCATCTCCTTACACATGGAAGAGTAGGCAGGACACACTAGATCTTTCGGTCACAGATGTGAAGGAAATGCTTGTATATCCAACATTGCATAAATAAAAACCATCATATAAATACACCAAAATAACTAATAAAAACCATCAAATAAATTATAGTATACCTGTAAAAAGCTAAGGTAACCAGCAATTTGTCTGGTCTCAGACTATGATGCAACGTCAAGTTTCGTGTACAACATGGTCAACACGACCACTCCCCAAGCCTAACATAGAGTGTCAAGTATGTTGAACAGAGATAGATAGCGAACATCTATGTAAACTCCATACTTGTCTGTAAAGAGAGTACATGTCATCAGATGTATCATGTACGCCTTTAGCGGCAACCTGGTACCTATAGGCCTCCACGAGCTCTACGTACAATCTCCTCAACCATGAAATCCGAAGGTGAAATACCCGATTAAACCCAAACTCCTATAGCACCCTCGCCTCAAATACCTATAAGTCATCCATAACCATGTGCATCATCGTCGCATGGTTAATATGAGAAGGTGTAAAAGATGTACTAGTGACCGGGATGTTAAATAGGACATCGACATCATCCGATGTGATCGTCGTCTTCTTAAATTGAAGATGAAATAATGATGTCTCTGGGTGCCACGGCTCAACAAAATCAGACAACAGAGAGGCATCTAGCATGGTCAAGAAGCACTACGCAAACTCTAGCAAATTAAAATCTTTAACAATACTATTAACCTCCTCAAGCATAAGACTCTCTGGGAAGTTCTTCAACTTTGAACCATGAGAAGCGTCCTTCAGGGCTGAGCGCTCTTGTAAGAATAAAAAATAAAATACATCAAGTTTCAAACACTTGAAAAATTTTGCAATTAAAGAAAACAAAATATATATCTCGCCATGCCATATCTTGTTTCTGGTGAGGATTGGGGTGTGCGGAATTGTATCTGCTACTCAGCCATCTATTTCTAGTGAGAATTGGTTGAAGGACGTCATCTAGCCTGTAGCTCGGAAGCCTGTGCCTCGTTATCCAGGGTTTGGGCTTCCTCTTTATCTGCCACCTTACTCGCAATAAAACCATAGTTGCCTCTAGTCCTAGTTTGCATATAAACATAAGATTGTGCAAATGTGATTCTCAAATTTGTAATAAACACATTTGTCACTTTCATTCAATTTTTACTCATTCGATACCATTAAGTTATCAAAATTTTCATGTCATTACTTTGTATCTTATTTTAGCCCATACAAAGACTTATCTAACTTACATACCTTGTTTTCTTGCCCCGAGAATCTCAAACCTTTCTGGTTGGTCCATATAGATTTCTTCTTATAAGTCACAATTTAAAAAAGTTATTTTAACATCCATTTGGTGTACTAGTAAGTTATAAATAGTAGTTGTTGAAATAAGTACCCTAATGGATGTAATTCTAGTGACTAGAGAGAAGGTGTCATATAAATCTATATTTTCTCTTTGTCTAAAACCCTTGGCTACAATACAAAACTTGTATTTATCAATAGTTCCATCAAGTTTTAGTTTCTTTTTCAAAACCCACTTATAACCAATTGGTTAACATCCGGGAGGAAAGTATACTAAGTGCCAGTTTTTGTTAGATTCTAGAGATTATATCTCATCATTAATAGCTTCTTGCCTTAAATTTTCATCTAGAGATTACAAGACTCCTTGAAGATTTATTGGATCTTCTTCTATGTTATAAGCCACATAATTGGGTCCATAGTCTTTAGAAACTCTTACTTTTTATACTTCGTCGAAGTTATGTTTCTACTTCGTTATCGCTTTCAGTGCTTCTTATCACATGAATGTGATTCGATTCGGTGCCCCCACTGTTTCTCCATTTGAAAGGAAATTTGTCTTCATATAATTCAACATGATTTGATTATATGACCACTTTAGCATTTAGGTCATAAAACCTATATGCCTTATTGTTTGCTACATAGTTAATGAATAAACATTCATATGCTCTACTAGGAAATTTAACTCGTTTCGAATATGAAATTCTGACATAAGCCAGACAACCTCAAGTTCTTAAATAAGACATGTTTGGTTGTTGATAAGTGCTAAAATGTAGTTATTTTGTATATATGTTTTGTGGCACTTATCTGTTCTTGTTTGTTAAAAATCGTTGAATAACCCCACTTTTTGTTGTAAATACACTCTATTGTGTTTTGGGTACATATTGTACCGTTTTACTAGTTTTAGTGTATTTTTGTAGGTATTTGTTGCACATTTGGAGCATCGAGGAATAATGTGTCGAAGACACGGCTCCGGATGCGCGTTTTCGCAATAAAAGTCCATTTTTAGGAAGTTTAGTTCAGGCCAGGCCGCTGAGCAGGAATTGGAGTGCAAAAATGAGGCTTTGGCACTGTTCTGGCAGAGACTTAATTTCTGAGGCCACTGAGCGGGATGCCTCTTAGCGGGATCAGGCCACTGAGCGGGATTAAGGCGGTTTAATGTGTACATATCTAAGGCCGCTCAGCGAGACCTATTGAGATTTGTTTTATAACTTTATTTTCGGCCATTTTTAGGTTATGGTTTTTGGGTGGATTTTGACCCCCATTTCCATAAACCTTTACTTTTTATAGATTATCTTAGAAAACGACATTAGGCTTTGCATACGGATGATTGGAGGTGGATTGCTCTTCGATATGCATTGACAAACCGGTGTAAATGAGTGGTTTGTCTCTTCTCTTCTTTATGTATTTCTTTATTTGTTGGTTATATTTGTATATTTACCTTGAACTTATGTATATTTATCGCCCTTGGCGTTGTATAAAGCTTGTTTTAAGAATCTGTGTTGGTGATTGTCTTAGGTTTTTACCTTGTGTTATGGATTTGAGCTTTGCTAGATATAGATTGCTTAGATTCTTACCTAGGATGATTATCTGTTAGTTTCCTAATGCTAGAAATGGGTTTAGAGCTAAAATTTACTTAGAGTATCTGAGCTTAATGCTTATGTGTTGGTTGTTTCGAGCAAGAGATAGTCGTTACGAGTGACACGGTTGACTTCTGTGTTGTTAAGGTATGCCAGACATGGATATCGAGGTGATACAGTTGAATTCTCAATTTGGGTTAGAAATAGCTTGGGTTGTGAGAGGTAAGTGATGACACGGACGAGTATCATAGGCTGGGTATGACATGGATGATAGATTTAAGTCTGTGACGGGTAGTGTGCACTCGTTTCGGACAAGCTGTCTATCCTTTATAGTTTTCGCTCATTTACTTTTTGCCTTTTCTTTACAACCATTTAATCCCAAACTCATTAACGATAGAATTATCGAATGAAGAATCAATAACCAATCTCTGTGGACACAATACGGATAACCTAACCGGTATATATCACCCGGTAAAAATAATACTTTACTTTTTTGCTTGCCTGCTATACATGCATCTGAACAAAATGGCGCCGTCGCCGGGGATTGGTTTTATTGTTTCTGTATTGCGAGAATTCCGTTGTTTTGAGTTTTATAATTAATGTATATGTTGTATAGACTTTGTATATGAACTTGTATATTGTTACTTGTACATGTTGTCTGTTTACTCTCCATACTTGTACATATATGTGTTTTTCATTGTTTTTAAGTATTGTTGTAAGTTGTCTCGTATTCGCAGCGTTTGTTGTGTGGTTGTTAGGACACTTTCTTTAGGTTTGCATGGTGTGACATGTTTGTTTGTGTTTGTTTATGTGTTTGGTGACTTGTGTAAAACAAGCATGTTTGTTTGTGTTTGTTTATGTGTTTGGTGACTTGTGTTTTAACATGTTGAAATAGGACTTGTTCTTCATTTTAAGTCTTCACTTTACAACTTGTTAATTCACTTTCACCCATTTGTTTTGTTGTGTCAAATTGTGTTATCCGCAAACTCGTCGTGTTTAGCTCGAGGAGTTTTGTTGGTTGTAAATATTGTAAATTTTGTTTATCTAATTCTTTCTTATTGTTTGGACTCGAATGTTGGTCCAGTAGCTTGAGGTTACATTTGGTGATATTTTGAGTTTGATCGTTTCAACTCGTGGATGTATGGTAATGATAGTTTTCAAAGTTGGTACACGTCAGGTATTCGTTTTTCGCTTTCTATAGCATAACATGTTTAGGAAAATTTTCATTTGTACAATTACCATGCCAATCATTCTTTTTGCATTACTTGCTTATGAATTAAATCACTTTAGTTCCCTTTTTATCCATAAATGTGAGGAAGCTTTCCATTGTTCACATATGCTAAGGCCACATTCTTGTTTTAACTAGATTCTATTATGCTTAATCTTTTGTTTTGTGTTGATTATATGAATGTATGAAAATGATTAAGGCATTTTGTTGATTTTGGAGATAACTACCTTGACCACATATTCAATTCACCTTATGAGGTGTGAACCTTTGTTAACCCCTTTGAGCTTTAACCAATATCCTTGTTTATTTGAATTTGATACTTGTCTATGAGTGTCAATTCACCTTTTTTTGTATGGATGTTGATTTCTTTGTTTCTTGAACCCTCAACTATTTGTTGTTGTATGAATTTTTACCTTGCCTTAGAAAGTATGGGGTATTCACATAATGATGTTGGTTGGATTCAAGTTGGGGAGAAGAATGTTTATGTGCTTATGTTGTCATTGGTATGAGGTTAAGGAAAAAGAAAAGAAAGAAAGAAAAAATGTGAAAAAGAAAGATTAGAAAAAGAAAGAAAAAAGAGAAAAAACTTTGAAAAAGAAAAAAAAGTATGAATAATGTTGTATTAATAAGTGAGGTGTTTTGGTTTGATAATTTGTGATGAAGAATAAGTTTGATTGAAATTGTATTGTTTAGAACTTTGTGAGTTGATCACTCCCTTAGGTTTAGGCAAGTTTTTATCTCGATTAGCTTTAGGACTTATCACTTGTTTGTTAACCAAGCCACATTACAACCTTGAAAAGCCCTTGAGATTCTTGCATTTTTATTTTCAATACGTTTTTGGGATGAATGCATAATTTAGTCTATTGTTTGCAAGATTGTGGAACAGTGTTTTTTATCCCTCACCTTTGTGTGTTCTTCATCTACCGATGAATTTTTGCTAGGTGTGATTCATGATTGAGCTTGTATTGTTTTAGAATGTTTTGCATGATTTTTGTACTTGTGATTTGTTCCGTTTATATGTTATTGTTGTAGTATGGTGGTAAGTATGTATTTTGTCCTGTACGTTTTTGTTTGAACCATACATTTGTTTTCCGTTTTAAAACTTGTTGATTCGTGATTATTTGATTATCATTCTTTGTTTCTTTGAGTTATTTGACTTTGTTTAAGGATAAACAATGTGTCAAGTTGAGGAGAGTTGATAAGTGTCAAACTGTAGTTATTTTGTATATATGTTTTGTGACACTTATTTGTTCTTGTTTATTAATAATCGTTGAATAACCTCACTTTTTGTTGTAAATACAAATTCTTGTGTTTTGTGTATATATTGTACAGTTTGACTAGTTTTAATTGAAATTCCTGGCAGCAGATATGTGATGTCACAGAGAATGTTATGACACAATATCTGACACTCTGTTAACAATTCACACAGTAAATTCAAACAGTAGTAAAGAACACAATAAATTGTTTACCCAGTTCAGTGTGTAACTACACCTACATCTGGGGGCTACCAAGCCAGGGAGGAAATTCACTATTAGTAGAATTAATTCAGGAATAAACCAACCAGTTTATCTCCTTCACTTAAAACCTACCCAATGCAACTTCAATCTAAGTCCTACTTAGACCTGAGTTCCTACTCACTCCTCCTTAATCACAGTAGTGATATCAACCTATTGATTAATTGAATTGTGAAGACACTCTTCAATAAACAAACTTGATTTTGCTTCAAAGCTTTAATCAAGAGACACAACACTCGTGCTTCAAAGCTTTGAGTGATAAACTACCCTTACAACCAAATCCTAGTCCAAGGCACTTATCAATTGATAGTTGCTTGGCTCACAAGAGTAACTAGAATTACACAAAATACAACCCTAAATCTTCAATACTTCAAGAGGCGCATAGTGTAAGGATCTTTTCCTTTTATAGAAGCGATCCACGAAACTTGGTTTTGGGCTTCCATAAAGATAGCTAGGGTTCACTTAATTAATCCTAAAAACTTGGTCTTTTCAAAAACCAATTTAGGTTTAACTAAGATTAACCAATTTAGATACGTGAGCATGTAATCTAATAACATATAACAAAAATAAAACAGCTCAACAAACTTCCTGAAAAATCTCAGGAAAAACAGATTCTGCAGAACAGTAAATGTTACACAAAATGTCATAACATCTGTTATGACATCAGTCAAACTTCTGCAGAATTTCCAGCACAGTACTTGCTTCCAGATCTGAGTTGTACTTAAGCATCCCTGTCATGTAGGATTTATATTCAAACTCTGAATGTCATGACATTTATCAAGACATTGCTATAGTCTAGTTTTACCAAAAAATAATGCCAACTTAAAACACTAACAAACTCCCCCTTTGGCACATTTTTGGCTAAAACAACTTAAGTCACCAGAGTACCCATGCAGCAGAAGAAAAACAGACTAGTTCTAAGCTATCCTAAGCTTTAAAAACCAGATCCTAGAGAAGATAAATTCTACCCATAATTTTTCATACAGTTTCCCCGATTGCCCACATATACTTACATATACTTCTCCCCCTTTTTAGCCTCAAAAGGGCCAAAGGAACCAGTACAAATGCCCCAACATTCATCATATATTAAAGAAAGTACCATCACAGTTAAGTTTACAACTCTGTCAAATTTAATACAATCATCCAAAACAAATAGGGAAATAACAGAACAAGGTTAATAATCAAGGCAATAAAACAACAATTAACAAGCTTCCATCTCAAGTGCTCTCTTCTCCTGAAGAGACACTATGAAAGGAAGCATCTTTAGAACTTCCTTCAGCTCCAACCATCTGAACATCATTATCAACATCACCATCTAGCCCTTCATCCTCAACCTCTGTGCCCTGCTCTAGTTGAGAGATCAGTTCTTCAAGACTTTGTTTCCTTGCTTCAAGCTCCTTGCAGGTTGCTTTCACCACAGCTAAGACTGTTGCCTTCTGAGAGGTTGCCTTGACATTGGATGTCTCACCAGATGTCATGACAATGTCTCGGACATGTCTTCCTTGAAAAAGCTTGTAGTGAAATCCAAGAGCAGGGGCTCTTTTGCAGACTGCATCTCTTTCAACCAGAATATCAGGATATTGATCAATTATAATTCCACACAGGAGGGAGGGAAAGGCTATTGGTCCTTTGATTGCATAGCTTTCTGCATGCTTGAGGGTTTGCTCAAAGATGTAGGTTCCATAGTCAAATTTTGCTTGAGTACCTATTGCAAATATAAATCTGCCCAGTCCAATAGAGATGGTTGACTTGTGATTGGTTGGAACCCAGTTAGCAGCACCTATTTTGTGCAAGATGGCAAATTTGACACTCAACTTACTGGCTGTGAGTTTTCCCTTCAGAGGCCAATGTTTCACCTGCTTAACAGTGATAGTTTGACAAATTTGGTTGTCAGTTTCCTCAAGCTCTGGTTGAGCATCATCTGATCTCCCCAGGAATATGTTGACCACACTTGGAGAGAACTTTACTTTTCTCCCCCTCACATACACAGTCTTATAGTCTGCAGACCTCCCATCACCACAGCCATTTGACAAATTCACTATGAATTCATTTACCAACACATCATAGCAGTTTGAGAAGCTCATAACTGTCTTCATTAAGCCAGCCTCCTTAATCAGATCAACAATCTCTTTGCACTCAAGGGCACTCTTATTCATCTCCCTTTCCAAAGCAATCCTCTTTAAGCACACATACTTCCATCTCCCAGCATTCTCAGGATGATGGAATGAGATGTTGTCAATAGCCACTTCAGGCACTTTGGGCAGTTTCCCAAGAGTTGGCTTCTTCCTTGGATGAATGTCTGTGACATTCTCCTCAACATCAAAATCAGAGTCTTGATCAGACTCTGAAGGTTCAGGTACTTTCCTCTTCTTCACAATAGGTGTTCTCTTGGGTCTAGAGCCACCACCAACTGTTTTTACCCTACTCTTCTTTGTAGAGGGTCCAGCCTTGGAGTTCTTCTCAGCTTTATAAACATCTTCACCAGCCTTTTCTTTGACAGGGCTCTGAGAGACAGCCTGTTTACCTTTCATTCTCATCATCCTCTTTGCAATGCTTGGATTGACATTGGCAATGAGGTCATTGTTTGAGAATTCTTCATCCAAATCAATGACAGGAGGTTCAACTAAATTCTCTGAATCTTGAACTGGAGACTTTTCAAGATTATCACCAATTGGTTTTTCTGGAGTCTCTTCTAAGATACTATCAGAAATGTAATCAGCATGGGTTTTATTAGAAGCACACTTTTCTGGGGACTCTTCAAGAATACCATCAGAATCTCATCTTCATTAACAGCAGGGAGTTCATTAAAAGTATCATCTACACACACTTCAGGGACTGGAATAGAGGGATTAACAACATTCTTTATAGGGGAATCAACATGAGTTTCAGTATCAGGATCCACATAGGTTTTCTTGACATGATCATCAAATGTCTTGACATTCTCAGTGACATCTGGATCAGCAGCTAAACTAGGGCTAGCAGGTTGTTGGCTTAAAGGGACAGAAACCCCAGGTACTGAGTGATTTTCATTTAGGATCCTGGTTACTATCCTAGCAATGGCTTCATGCACATACCTAGACCCCTCTCTGTTTGCTATTTCTGGGGGTACAGAAGAAGAGGGTTCAGAGGTCTTACCAGAAGGTGATGCTTGTGACCTTTGTGCATTCCTTGTGCGTAGTTTCTTGACCTTCTCAGGGTCAGTTGCCATTGCACGCAGAGGGGTGACCTTCAGAGGTTCAACATGCATGGCTTCAGCACTTGCCCTAATCTCAGCCATGGTAGGAGATGAAAAGCCAGAATCTTGGGATGATGAGGAGGACGATGACAGGTTTTGTTGAGACATTTTGAGGAAGGCAAGAAGATTATCATAGAGAGCTTGAAAGTTTTTGTTGATGAAATGGTAGTAGAGACTTTCAAAAGAAGAAACTGAAATATATATATGCCTCTTCCTATTCTTGGACTTTTGAAAAACAAGGAGAAAATAATTAATTACTCCACTTATAATTAAATGAAAAAATTCTCTCCCATTCCTTGTTGTGAGCAATCTTAATTGCTACAATTCCGCATATTGACAAATACCCAGTTTGCCCCTTAAATTTTCAAACTGACTAGCATCAAGAGCTATAGTAAAAATGTCAGCCAGTTAAAGTTCAGTGGCTACATGTTCCAATTTAACCACTTTCTCTTCCACAAGGTCTCTGATGAAGTGATGTCTAATGTCAATGTGCTTAGTCCTACTGTGTTGTATAGGATTCTTTGAAATATTAATAGCACTCAGGTTGTCACAGTACAATGTCATGACATCCTGTGTGACATTGTACTCAGTCAGCATCTGCTTCATCCAGACCATCTGAGAACAACTGCTACCAGCTGCTATGTATTCAGCCTCAGCAGTGGACAAGGACACACAATTTTGCTTCTTGCTGAACCAAGAAACAAGATTGTTCCCCAAGAAGAAACATCCTCCAGAAGTGCTTTTTCTATCATCAGCACTACCAGCCCAATCAGCATCACAATAGCCAGATAGAATTGGTTCACATCCATGAGAATACAGTATACCATAATTGCAAGTTCCACTCACATACTTCAGAATTCTTTTCACCTGATTGATGTGACTTACTTTAGGTTCAGCTTAGTATCTTGCACATACCCCAACAGAAAATGCAATGTCAGGTCTGCTGGCTGTTAAGTACAACAAGCTTCCTATCATGCTTCTATACAAACTTTGATCAACATTTTCTCCACTTGTGTCCTTGGACAACTTTAAATGAGTGGGAGCAGGAGTCCTTTTATGGCTGGAATTCTCCATTCCAAACTTCTTGACAATAGTCCTTGCATACTTGCTCTGTGAAAGGAATGTTGAGTCTTCCATCTGTGTGACTTGCAGTCCAAGAAAATAAGTCAATTCTCCCATGAGGCTCATTTCAAACTCAGCTTGCATTTGGTTGACAAAATGTCTCACCATTGTGTCTGACATTCCTCCAAATACTATGTCATCAACATAAATTTGAGCCACCATTATCTTTCCTCCTTCATCCTTGACAAAGAGTGTTTTATCCAAGGTTCCTTTCCTATATCCTTTGTCAGTAAGGAACTTTGTCAACCTTTCATACCAAGCTCTAGGAGCTTGCTTCAGACCATATAGGGCTTTCCTCAACTTGTAGACATGATCAGGAAAATTTGGATCCACAAATCCTTTAGGCTGCTCTACATATACCTCCTCATTCAAGTAGCCATTTAGGAAGGCACTTTTCACATCCATCTGAAACAATTTGAATTTCAGAATGCAAGCAACTCCTAGTAGTAGCCTGATTGATTCTAGTCTAGCTACAGGAGCAAAAGTCTCATCAAAATCAATGCCTCCAATCTGTGTGTATCCCTGAGCAACAAGTCTTGCCTTATTTCTGGTGACAGTCCCTTCTGCATCAGACTTGTTCTTGTAGATCCACTTTGTTCCAATGATGTTTGTCCCTTCTGGTCTTGGAACTAACTCCCACACTTCATGTTGCTTGAACTGGTTCAATTCATCTTGCATTGCTCCAATCCAGTATTCATCAGTTAGAGCCTCTTTGACATTCTTTGGCTCAATCTTAGACACAAAGCAAGAGTTTGAGACAATTTCTCTGGATCTTATAATGACACCACAGTTAGGATCTCCAATGATGAGTTCCTTTGGATGATCTTTCTGAATTCTGATGGAAGGATCTTTGTTAGCTTCCTCTGGTTCAGATTTTGGAGAAGTAGGGACAGGCATATCATTCTTATCAGACACTTGTGGTGATTTCTCAAACAATGTCTCAACATCATCTGTGACATTGTTTTCCTGATGGTGATCATCAACTATGACATTAATTGACTCCATCATAACTTTAGTCCTGGAGTTGAATACTCTATATGCTCTGTTGTTTGTAGAGTATCTCAGAAAAATGCCTTCATCACTTTTAGAGTCCATCTTTCTCCTTTGATCACGATCGGTCAGAATATAACATTTGCTGCCAAAAACATAGAAATATTTCACAGTAGGTTTTCTTCCTTTCCATATTTCATACAGGGTGGAAGATGTTCCCTTTCTTAAGGTGACCCTGTTGTGAACATAGCAAGTTGTGTTCATAGCTTCAGCCCAAAAATGGATAGGAAGTTTCTTAGCATGAATCATTGCTCTGGCAGATTCCTGTATAGTCCTATTTTTCCTTTCCACAACTCCATTTTGTTGAGGGGTTATAGGAGAAGAAAACTCATGGTTGATTCCTTCTAAGGAGCAGAATTCATCAAACTTGCTGTTCTCAAATTCCTTTCCATGATCACTTCTTATTCTGACAATGCAGCCTTCCTTCTCTCTTTGAAGTCTTTTGCATAATTCTTTAAAAACATCAAACACATCAGATTTTTCTTTGATGAAGTTTATCCAGGTAAATCTGGAGAAATCATCCACAACAACATAAGCATATCTTTTTTCACCAAGACTCTCAACCTGCATAGGCCCCATCAAATCCATGTGTAACAGCTCCAGCACCTTAGAAGTGGTCAGATGTCTTGATATTGGATGTGACATTCTGGTTTGCTTTCCAACCTGACACTCACCACAGACTCTCCCTTCATCAATATGAAGTCTTGGTATTCCTCTGAATGCCTCAATGGAAATGATCTTTTTCATTCCTCTGAGATGCAAATGACCAAGTTTTTGGTGCCACAATTTCACCTCCTTTTCATCTTTGTCTGTAGAACACACAGAGGACAGATTGGTGTTCTCAGACTCCCACATGTAGCAGTTGTCCTTTGATCTGACTCCTCTCATAACCACTTCTTGTTTATCATTGATTACAAGACATTCAGACCTAGTGAAGTTGACTTTGAATCCCATATCACACAATTGACTTATGCTTATGAGATTAGTAGTCAAACCTTTTACCAGCAACACTCCATTTAGGTTTGGAACTCCAGAACAGTCTAAGTTTCCAACACCTTTGATTTCTCCTTTAGCTCCATCTCTAAAAGTAACAAAACTGGTAGAATGAGGTTTGACATCATTCAGAAGATTTTTGATTCCAGTCATATGCTTAGAACACCCACTGTCAAAGTACCAATCTTCCTTGGCAGACACTCTAAGAGAAGTGTGAGCTATCAGAGCTGCAGTCTTCGTCTTCCACTGTTGAGTGTATGATACCTTGTTGATCTTAGGCTTCACATAAGGAACTTGGTTAGGATATCCATGTAGTCTAAAGCAGAAAGGCTTTATGTGTCCAAACTTCCCACAATAATGACATCTCCATCTTTGAAACTTTTTGTTCATGTTTCTTTGATCTTGATGTTGTATCCAATATTGTGACATCTGCTTTGACATTGGTTTATTAGGTCTGTTCTTCTTTTTGTTATCAACAAATTTCTTAGCCTCCACATATCCTGAGCCAGACCTATTTTCTGCCTTGTGTTGTGACATCTTCTTTGACATTGATTTGCCAGATCTGTTCTTCTTCTTGTCACCAGCAGATTTCTTTGCAGCTTCATATCCCAGCCCATGCTTATTTCCTGCATTCTGACCAAGCTGAAGGATTTCTTCCAATTTATCAGTACCAGATGTCAACATTTTGACAGACTTAGACATCTGATCAAGTTTGGAGTTCAACACTATAATTTCACTGTTGAGGTGACTTATGGTAACAGTGCTTTCCTTCTTCTCAGCCTTCAACTTTACATTCTCAGCCTCCAACTTCACAATCAGCTTTTTCTGTTTCTCATTTTGCTGACATACTTCACCACTTCTTACACACAGCTTCTTGTAGGTTTCAACAAGCTCTTCAAATGTCACTTCCTCATCACTAGAATCCATGTCAGAATTGCACACTCCAGAGAGAGCAGTGACAAGTTTGGCTGCTTCTTCCTCAGATTCATTTCCTGAGTCACCATCAGACCAAGTGATAGCCATTCCTTTCTTTTGCTTCTTTAGAAAGGTAGGGAATTCAGCTCTAATATGTCCATATCCTTCACAACCATGACACTGGATTCCTCTTCTTTGACTTCCCTTTTCATCTGACTTGGATCTTCTGCTGGAGTCATAAGATCTGCTGATGTCAGATGGAATGTTCTTGACATTGGACCTTGACTTTGGGTCAATTCTCTTGATGAGTTTGTTGAACTGTCTTCCAAGCATAGCTATAGCTTCAAATATCTTCTCTTCATCATCCTCCTTGCATTCCTCTACAGTATTGGATACAAGGGCTATGCTCTTGTTCTTCCTGTCAACATTCTCACTGATCCCCATCTCAAATGTCCGAAGAGATCCAACAAGTTCTTCCACTTTCAAGGTACTGATATCCTGAGCTTCCTCTATAGCAGTCACTTTCATTGCAAACCTTTTAGGCAATGATCTGAGAATCTTTCTCACCAGCTTTTCTTCTGACATCTTTTCTCCCAGTGCTCCTGAGGTGTTGGCAATCTCCAAGATATTCATGTGAAACTCATGAATGATCTCATCTTCCTTCATCTTCAAATTCTCAAATTTGGTAGTGAGCATCTGAAGTCTTGACATCTTCACCTTGGATGTCCCCTCATGAGTAGTTTTGAGAGTGTCCCAAACATCCTTGGCCAGCTCACATTGATGTACTAGTCTGAAGATATTTCTGTCAATTCCATTGAATAAGGCATTCAATGCTTTAGAGTTCCCCAGTGTTAGCTCCTCTTCTTCTTTGCTCCATTCTTCCTCAGGTTTCAAGACAGAAGTCCCATCTTTCTCAAGCTTCGTAGGGTGTTTCCATCCTTTGTCAGCAGCTCTCCAAGCTTTAATATCCAGTGACCTCAAAAAGGCAACCATACGAGGTTTCCAGTAGTCATAATTAGATCCATCCAGTATGGGTGGTCTACCTCCAAATCCACCTTCCTTATCCATAACGCCAGAAACTATTATCCCTAGATCTCACCCAGAAATAACAGGCAGGGTACCTACTCTGATGCCAATTGAAATTCCTGGCAGCAGATACGTGATGTCACAGAGAATGTTATGACACAGTATCTGACACTCTGTTAATAATTCACACAGTAAATTCAAACAACAATAAAGAACACAATAAATTGTTTACCCAGTTCAGTGTGTAACTACACCTACATCTGGAGGCTAGCCAGGGAGGAAATTCACTATTAGTAGAATTAATTCAGGAATAAACCAACCAGTTTATCTCCTTCACTTAAAACCTACCCAATGCAACTTCAATCTAAGTCCTACTTAGACATGAGTTCCTACTCACTCCCCCCAATCACAGCAGTGATATCAACCTATTGATTAATTGATTTGTGAAGACACTCTTCAATAAACAAACTTGATTTTGCTTCAAAGCTTTAATCAAGAGACACAACACTCGTGCTTCAAAGCTTTGAGTGATAAACTGCCATTACAACCAAATCCTAGTCCAAGGCACTTATCAGTTGATAGTTGCTTGGCTCACAAGAGTAACTAGAATTACACAAAATACAACCTGCTAAATCTTCAATACAGTTTAAGAGGCGCATCAGCAGTGTAAGGGATCTTTTCCTTTTATAGAAGCAGTCCTGAAACTTCAGTTTTTGGGCTTCCATAAAGATAGCTAGGGTTCACTTAATTAATCCTAAAAACTTGGTCTTTTCAACAACCAATTTAGGTTTAACTAAGATTAACCAATTTAGCTACGTGAGCATGTAATCTAATAACATATAACAAAAATAAAACAGCTCAACAAACTTCACGAAAATCTCGGGAAAAGCAGTTCTGAGCGATAAATGTTACAGAATGTCATAACATCATTATGACATCGTCAAACTCTCGAATTTCCAGATACTTGCTTCGGATCGAGCTGTACTTAAGCATCCTTGTCATGTAGGATTTATCTTCAAACTCTGAATGTCATGACATTTATCAAGACATTGCTATAGTCTAGTTTTACCAAAAAATAATGCCAACTTAAAACACTAACATTAATGTATTTTTGTAGGTATTTTTTCACATTTGGAGCATCGATGAATAAGGTGTTGAAGACACGGCTCCGGATACGCGGTTTTGCAATAAAAGTCCATTTTTGGGAAGCTTTGTTCAGGCCAGGCCGTTGAGCGGGAATTGGAGCGCAAAAATGAGGCTTTGGCACTGTTCCGGTAGAGACTTAATTTCTAAGGCCGCCAATTCGCGGCTCACGCCATTGAGCGGGACCTGCTGAGATTTGTTTTTTAACTTCATTTTCAGCCATTTTTAGTTTATGGTTTTGGGATGGATTTTGATCCCCATTTCCATCAACCTTTATTTTTGATAGATTAGCTTAGAAAACAACATTAGACTTTGCATACGGATGATTGGAGGTGGATTGATCTTCGATAGGCGTTGACAAACCGGTGTAAATGAGTGGTTTATCTCTTCCCTTCTCTATGTATTTCTCTATTTGATGGTTATGTTTGTATATTTACCTTAAACTCAAGTATATTTTTCTCCCTTGGTGTTGTATAAAGCTTGATTTACGAATCTGTGTTAGTGATTGTCTTAGGTTTTTACCTTGTGTTAGGGATTTGAGCTTTGCTAGACATAGATTGCTTTGATTTTTACCTAGGATGATTATCTGTTAGTTTCTGAATGCTAGAATGGGTTTAGAGCTGACATTTACTTAGAGTATCTGAGCTTAATGCCTCTGTGTTGGTTGTTTCGAGCTAGAGATAGTTGTTAAGAGTGACACGGTTGACTTCTGTGTTGTTGAGGTATGCCAGACATAGATATCGAGGTGATGCGGTTAAATTCTCAATTTGGATTAGAAATAGCTTGGGTTGTGAGAGGTATGTGATGACACAGACAAGTATCATAGGTTGAGTATAACATGGACGATAGATTTAAGTCTGTGACGGATAGTGTGCATTCGTTACGGACAAACTGTCTATCCTTTATAGTTTTTGTTCATTTACTTTTTGTCTTTTTTTACAACCATTTAATCCCAAACTCATTAACGATAGAATTATCGAACGAGGAATCAATGACCCATCTCTGTAGACACAATACGATATAACCTAACCGGTATATATCACCCGATAAAAATAATACTTTACTTTTTTGCTTGCCTGCTATACATGCACCTGAACAAAATGGCGTCGTTGTCGGGGATTGATTTTACTGTTTATGTATTGCGATAATTCCGTTGTTTTTGAGTTTTGTAATTAATGTATATGTTGTATAGACTTTGTATATGAACTTGTATAATGTTACTTGTACATGCTATGTGTTTACTTTCCATACTTGTACATATGTGTATTTTTCCTTGTTTTCAAGTATTATTGTAAGTTGTCTTGTCTTGTAACGTTTGTTGTGTGGTTGTTAGGACACTTTATGTAGGTTTACGCGGTGTAGAAATACCATGGCATGACGAGAGGTGGTTACTAGTACTCGCACAATAAATACGTTGAGCTTACGACGTAAAACAAGCATGTTTGTTTATGTATGCGGTGACTTGTGTTTTAACAAGTTGAAATAGGACTTGTTCTTAATTTTAAATCTTCACTTTTCAACTTGTTAATTCACTTTCACCCATTTGTTTTGTTGTGTCAAATCATGTTATCCGCAAGCTCGTCGTGTTTAGCTTGAGGAGTTTTGTTGGTTGTAAATATTGTAAATTTTGTAAATTTTGTTTTTCTAATTCTTTTGTTATTGTTTGGACTCGAATGTTGGTCCGGTAGCTTGAGGTTACATTTGGTGATTATCCGAGTTTGATCGTTTCAATTCGCGGATGTATGGTAATGATAGTTTTCAAAGTTGGAACACGCCAGGTATTCGTTTATCGCTTTCTATAACATATCATGTTTAAGAAACTTTTCATTTGTACAATTACCATGTCAATCATTCTTTTTGCATTACTTGCTTATGAATTGAATCACTTTAGTTCCCTTTTTATCCATAAATGTGAGGAAGCTTTCCATTGTTCACATATGCTGGAGGTCACATTCTTGTTTTAACTAGATTTTATTATGCTTAATCTTTTGTTATGTGTTGATTGTATAAATGTATGAAAATGATCAAGGCATCTTGTTGATTTTGAGCATAACTACCTTGGCCAAATATTCAATTCACCATGTGATTGTGTGAACCTTTGTTAACCCCTTTGAGCTTTTATCAATATTCATGTTTATTTAAATTTGATACTTGTCTATGAGTGTCAATTCACCTTTTTTGTATGGATGTTGATTTATTTGTTTCTTGAGCCCTCAACTATATGTTGTTGTATGAATCTTTATCTTGCCTTAGAAAGTAGAGAGTATTCACATAATGATATTGGTTGCATTCAAGTTGGGGAGAGGAATGGTTATGTGCTTATGTTGTGATTGATATCAGGTTAAGAAAAAAGAAAAGAAAAAAAGTGAAAAATAAAGATTAGAAAAGGAAAGAAAAAAGAGAAAAATCTTTGGTAAAGAAAAAAAAAGTATGAATAATGTTGTATTAATAAGTGAGGTGTTTTGGTTTGACAATTTGTGATGAAGAATAAGTTTGATTGAAATTGTATTGTTTAGAACTTTGTGAGTTGATCACTCCCTTAGGTTTAGGCAAGTTTTTGTTTCGATTAGCTTTAGGACTTACCACTTGTTTGTTAACCAAGCCACATTACAACCTTGAAAAGCCCTTGACATTCTTGCATTTTTATTTTCAATACGTTTTTGGGATGAATGCATAATTTAGTCTATTATTTGCAAGATTGTGGAACATAGTTTTTTATCCCTCACCTTAGTGTGTTCTTCATCTACCGATGAATTTTTGCTAGGCGTGGTTCATGATTGTGCTTGTATTGTTTTAGAATGTTTTGCATGATTTTTGTACTTAGAATTTTTTTCGTTTATATGTTATTATTGTAGTATGGTGGTAAGTATGTATTTTGTCGTTTACGTTTTTGTTTGAATCATACATTTGTGTTCCGTTTTAAAACTTGTTGATTCATGATTATTTGATTATCATTCTTTGTTTTTTTGAGTTATTTGACTTTGTTTGAGGACAAACCATGTGTCAAGTTGGGGAGAGTTGATAAGTGCCAAAATGTAGTTATTATGTATATATATATTTTTTGGCACTTATCTGTTCTATTTTGTTAATAATCATTGAATAACCCCACTTTTGTTGTAAATACACTTTATTGTGTTTTGTGTACATATTGTACCGTTTGACTAGTTTTAATGTATTTTGTAGGTTTTTGTTTCACATTTGGATCATCGAGGAATAAGGTGTCGAAGACACGGCTCCTGATGCGCGTTTTCGCAATAAAAGTCCATTTTTGGGAAGTTTTGTTCAGGGCAGACCGTTGAGCGGGAATTGGAGCGCAAAAATGAGGCTTTGGCACTATTGCGGCAGAGACTTCATTTCTGAGGCCGCTGAACGGGACGTTGCTGAGCGGGATCAGGCAGCTGAGCGGGATTAAGGCGGTTTAACGTGTAAGTATTTGAGGCCGCTGAGCGGGCTCACGCCGCTGAGCAGGACCTGCTGAGATTTGTTTTATAACTTCATTTTCAGCCATTTTTAGTTTATGGTTTTGGGATGGATTTTGATCCTCATTTCCATCAATCTTTATTTTTGATAGATTGGCTTAGAAAATAACATTAGGCTTTGCATACGGATGATTGGAGGTGGATTGCTCTATGATAGGCGTTGACAAACCAGTGTAAATGAGTGGTTTATCTCTTTTCTTCTCCAAGTATTTCTCTACTTGTTGGTTATGTTTGTATAATTACCTTGAACTCATGTATATTTGTCGCCCTTGGCGTTGTATAAAGCTTGCTTTACAAATCTGTGTTGGTGATTGTCTTAGGTTTTTACCTTGTGTTATGGATTTGAGCTTTGCTAAATATAGATTTCTTAGATTCTTACTTAGGATGATTATCTGTTAGTTTCTGAATGTTAGAAATGGATTTAGAGCTGACATTTACTTAGAGTATCTGAGCTTAATGCCTATGTGTTGGTTGTTTCGAGCTAGAGATAGTCGATACGAGTGACACGGTTGACTTCTGTGTTGTTGAGGTATGCCAGACATGGATATCGAGGTGATGCGGTTGAATTCTCAATTTAGGTTAGAAATAGCTTAGGTTGTGAGAGGTATGTGATGACACAGACGAGTATCGTAGGCTGAGCATGACATGGATGATAGATTTAAGTCTGTGACGGGTAGTGTGCATTCGTTCCGGAAAAGCTGTCTATCCTTTATAATTTTTGTTCATTTACTTTTTATCTTTTCTTTACAACCATTTAATCCCAAACTCATTAACGATAGAATTATCGAACGACGAATCAATAACCAACCTCTGCGGACACGATACGATATAACCTAACCGATATATATCATCCAGTAAAAATAACACTTTACTTTTTGCTTGCCTGCTATACAACATCGCGACAATTGTATTTTCTTTAATATCTCATAAGGAGAGATCATACATTTTGACTTATGAACTCTATTCAGAACATAACAAATAGTTAATAAAATTTACTCCCACCAATGAGGTGCAACACTTGAATTCAACATAATTGTAACAACAAGTTCAATAAGAGTTCTATTCTTTCTTCGGCTTTACCATTCATTTCAGCATAGTATGGTGTTGTATTTAATGTACAATTCCTTGTATAAAATTCATTTAATAAACTAGAATCATACAATTTCTCTATCACTACAAAGTCTTACTAAATCATTTTCAAATTCTTTATAAAGTTTTTAAACATATCAATTTCATTCACAAAAATATCATTCTTCGTAATGGTGTACAAATCTACTCCAATAGACAAACTAAACCCGACCTTACTTAAAAGAAAACTAGAAACAAGATTCTTCCTATTCTCAGGAACATGCATGACGTCCTTCGAGATTAAAGTCTTTATGGAGGTGAAATTCAACTCCATGTCTCCAATTCAAGCAACATTAGTAGTGTGGATATCTCCCAACAACAATTTTTATCTTTAGTATTCGTGTATGTTTTAAACATAACACAATCATAAAAGACACGATGAGAGTCGTTAATGTCTATCCACCAACCATCTGATCCATCAACCATGTTGATTTCAATGATCATAGCAATAAATTATCCATTAGTCAAATTGACTAGTGCATTAGTGGCAGCACCAGGTTCAAGCCTACATCTACATTTCTTGGTCATATGATTTTATTTCCATAGTTAAAACAAAGGGAAACCAACATCATTTCTTTGAGGTGGTGGTTGTTGTCTAGTTGGAGCAATTGGGTCATAGAAGGGTTTCCATTCTTAATTTGGTTCACAATATTGTGGTTTTGATTCTTTAATCATTTGCCAAATGGATTCAGAACTAACACCATATTTCTTTTTGTTGTTTGAAACAAATAAGACTTTTTCTTTGTGATATTGTCTCTAAGATTCTTTTTTTTTTAACTCAAGGCGAATAATCATATTCTCAATTAAAAAAAGTCTTTTTTTTTGTGGCAAATCAAAGTTTTTAAAAACATTCAAATTATGGGGTAGTTTGTCAATAATAAAAGCAATTCAAAATTATTCATCTAAACACATAACTTTTGTGATGATCTTATAAGCAATTTTTTGAAGTTCGTAACATTGAGCCTCCACCGACCTTTCATCTTTTCAATTTGATACTTGAAGTAACGGCTAACAACATACTTCTTTGCTACAGTTTCTACATCATACTTTTTCTTAGTCTCTAAAGCTTATTTTTCAGTATCACATCAACTGTAATTATCATACAAGTCATCTGCGAGTCTATTCAAAATATGATTTTGTAGAGATTTTTATTCTCTTTCTATAGAGATTTTGTAAATCATTCACTTTAATCTGTGTAGCATATTCAACTTCAACACTATTAGGTGTTCCTTTTTAATCTCCAAATTTATTACCGTTAATTTGTTCAATTGATCCCGAAGAAGCAACAGATTATCATCGATCAAAACGTTAGCAAGTTTTTCAACATTAAGAACATCATCTTTTGTTGCCAACGTTTGAAGTGACTTCCCTCAAACATGAACAGTTTGTCAAAGACAATATTCGCAAAAGTACTAGTAATTTCTTCGATAGTCATGGCTGTTTGAAACGTCTTAAAATTGATATTTTCGGTTTTGAAAAATTTACCACCAAAATCAGGTTGAGTCGCGGAATAAGTCGCTCTTTTTAAGACGTTTCGCGGCACTGTCCAAAATTATGCAAAACATTCAAACTATTGTGCCGCCTCCGGGATAAAACGATCTAGAAATACACCATCTGATGGTACTAAGACCATTCGAATATGGTATAAATACCACCGTAATATCTGATATAACTGTCAGTCGTAATAATTTCTCAAAAAAAATTTAAATAATTCTCTAAAGAGAATTTAATAATGGTCATTTGACCACTCAAAAGAATTTCTCAAACAAGGAGAAATTTCAATTAATTTT
Organism: Vicia sativa; assembly: GCA_021764765.1. NCBI lineage: Eukaryota > Viridiplantae > Streptophyta > Magnoliopsida > Fabales > Fabaceae > Vicia > Vicia sativa. The sequence goes on along the minus strand of CM038795.1, from coordinate 95,847,601 downwards.
CTAAAAAGAATCCAAAAAATTATACTAGATAATTTCTCAACTCAAACGAGGAGAAATTAACATTATCCTCAAAAGTGAAATCAAGAAAGTTCTCGAAAAATTCAACAAATAAAAAGAAAAAAATTCAACAAGTAGAAAGAAAGAGGAAAGAGTTGGCGATTAGAGAAAAAGTTGACGTTTCTACAATTCAAAAGACATTGAATTATGAAAATGAGAAAGAAAAAACTAATAAAAAATAATTGTTAATGTGTTTTGAAATGAAATAAGAATTGTTCTTATATAATAAAGTGAACTGGTTAATATTTTTCACTTAAATAACTTGGGACTAAAATATTTTTACAACTAAAAGAAATTCTAATAATATGAAACTTCAAATTTTTAATTCAACATTTTGAAACAGTTATTTATCTATATGTGTTCTTGTTCTTCACCTTCTTCATGCTATTGTGATTTTGTTTACATGATAGATTATCATTATTTGAAATGGATCAAATTTTAATAGCCATTGTTTGGTGTGTTTGATCTTATTCGTCTTACAATACTTTCTTTTACTAAATATATTTGATATAAACTTTACGTTAAATCTAATTAAAATGAAAGGTATTCTTGTTAAGGGAACAACACTTCTATTTCTATTTATGCCTATTAAATTCAAATGCATAGTATATTTTAATGACACCTATTAAAGTTTTAAATTCTTGCTTCGACACTTCATTATCTAAAATTGTCACGTCAAATATATTTCTATGTGGCATATAGAATTCATCTTCACTTTTTTAAAAAGACATATTCTCTATTAGAGATTCCCGTTTCAAATATATTTTTATATTTAAAGTTATTCTCTCTTTTTTATCCTCTTCGTCTTATCAACTCAATCATAATTTTTTTATATTAAACAAAATTAAAATTTATATAATTCAATACTAGTTAAATTTTTTTTTAATATTCTACGTGCGGATTTCAGTCTAGTATATAATTAAAAGAAGGAATAGCCACTCCTACTTAACCAGAGGCAGCACTACCTTCATCGTACCAAGTTCTGCACATTTCCTAAACACTTTTTGCTTTGTTTTTATACACATTTTTAGTCTTCTTTTACTTTATCCTACTTTACATTACTCCACTATAATTCAATAAAAAAAGTGAGAGCTACGCGTATAAACACTATTCATTTCCATTTTCTTCATAGAAATCAAAATCAAAGTGAAAGCTATGCATATACATCTATGTTTTTCAGCATACTTCTTCACTAATTAATTAATTAACAAGAGAACAAAATTTGAAACCATGGTGCCATATAGACTATAGTACATTTCTAACATCCAAATGTGTCAACTCTTGTGATCTTCAACCTCTTCACAGTGGACAAAAACATCCTAAAAAAAAAACATTGTTAATACACAAAACATAATACACATGTCATAGTAACGATAGTAAACGAGCGTATGTCCTTTTAAGTCCGTTCTATAAAAATTCATAGAAAGAAAGAAAAAAAAAAGAATTGATCGGACATAGTTGAGTGTTTGAAATCTTAGTCCGACACAAGAAAAAATTAAACGTGAAAAAAATATGTTTGATGAATCGTGTCTGTTTTGTTACCCCTATTTAAACCTAAATAAGATAGAGTTCTAAAATACTTACTCCCAAGGAACGTCACCAACCATAACCAAATCTCCTTCTTCATCTTCATAAGTTAACACATGGCATCTTTCTGGTTGCACTTCATCCATTTCATTTCCCCCTATTCCAAATGAATCTTAATAAGTAAACCAAAAAAAAAAACGTGACAAAAAATTTAGAGAATTAAGGAAAAGAATTTACATAGAATGGTGGTATCAAACATGTGCTCAAGAGTTTTGACTAACTCATGGTAACTTTGATGAGCAAGTATATTGAGTTTTCTACCAATTGGAATCCCTTCCATGTACACCTTCACAAAGAAGCTACTATGATCATTGCACTCATAGTTTTGTTGCCATTGCCTTATAATAGAAAAGAATGGCACACATAAAATCAGCATATAACAAATGATATATGAATGAGTGGATTGGAAATGTGGAGTATAGATTAACCTTGAATTAGAGGAACCAAGATGAAAATGTTGAGTAGAGGAAATGGTGAGTCCAAGACTAAGATCTGTGGGAAGTTGTTGTTGTGTGTTGAGAGAGGATGCTGTTGAAATGAAAAGTTGGTTGTTGGTGTTGCTGCTAATAGATGAAGAGGAATTTGAAGTATTGGATTTTCTCATTTTGTGGAAGGATCAAGTTGGTATATGACAGAACAAGCCGCAAACTTGAGGCTTTATATAAATAAACTAAACTCATATCATCCTAATAAATCTATTTTTTAATATAAAATTCAAAATATTCTGCCAATATCCGAATTAGTGGAACAGCACTTAAAGAGTGTCCTTGAAGTTAGTATTTTCCTCATAAATAAAACAAAATATTAATATCATATTGATGTGTATAATGTGTTAGTTAATATCCCTTCAAACTTGAATGAGTTGAATTCATGGTTCAACTTACAATTTCAAAATCAAAATCGAACAGAACCGATCTGATTATTTATAGATTGGATTGAGTTGAATTTCTTGTTTGTGTTTCGATTATAAAAGAAATTATAACATAATTTAATATAGTTACACAAATTTTCAACGGTTAAATTGGACAAAAACGCATCATATAAATCTAATAAAATGTATCTATATCAAAACACTTATTAATAATAATAATAATTATTATAATAATAGGATTTTTCACAAAATACATCATTTTTATAAAATATAAGTGAGTTAAAAATAATTTCAAAGAATAAAAAAGAAATAATGATTAGTTATAAAATTACATAAATTTATTTATCTGATAATATTATTGATGGTGAATAAAAATTTAGAGAAGATTGTAGTTGTGATGATATGTTAATTTTTTTTTATAACTTTCATTTAAAATAATAATAAAAATAAAATTATTAATGCCACATTATAGAATTAGTTCAACAATTCCATTACTTAAAAAATTCAAATTTGATAATCGAATAAAATGAAAAAATTTAAATAAATCTACCCACACCAAATGATCCCTATTAATACATTTTACATTTCTATAATTGAATTTTAATTCACAATACTATTATAGATTGTTGTCATCTCAATTAGATATATCAAGTTAATAAATAATAATTTTATATATTTTTTTATATCTTTTATATTTTTTTATCAAGTTCATAAGGTTAATAATTTTATGTTGGTGTCGGTTCATACAAAATTGCACTTCAATTATAAATGGAATTTTGTTAAGACTATAGAATTGATCCATTTATATTAATCAATTGAATGAAAAAATTGATAAAAAATATTTTAATACTATTAATTTAATTAAGAGATTAAAGAAGGTGTACAGATATTATAAAAAAAATTATTCTGTGAATCAATAAAAACATATTATTTTATTATATTATATATGATTTTTTTAAAATAATTATAATTCGACTATATTCATCTCAACTGTTGTGTCAATTTAACTTCTTTTATCTTTTTGTTTCTTCCATGTAATTAGTGGACCATGAAATGTTTCAATTGTAGCCGACAATTACACGTGTCAATTGATTAAAACCCAAATCAACATCTTAAACTATGACACGTGTTTATTCCATTAAAACAATGTCCATTGATGCAAGTGTTTATGATGATGCATGCAAAATTTGTATACTATTAATACTCACTTTGACCCATTAATATATTCAAAGGAAATTTAAAGGAGATGTTGGAGTTACAATAGAGACACCTCTAATGAACAACGTGTGTGTGTTTTGAGGTTTAAGGGAATGAACCTAGAGTTTGTAGACAAGAGAACATTGATAACTGAAACCTTGTACACATAGGTTATATCCAATGGATCAGATATTCAATGGATATAATTATCGTGTAGCGCATGAGGGATCTTGATTAAAGAAAACAAAGTACATTAAAAAATATGTATATTGAAACTTGTGATGCTGCAAATACTGTTGTTTTGCTGTATTGCATAGAAACATGTTGATGTACTTTGTTGGAACACTATATGAATAGCAAAGAAACTATCAATGATATCAAAAGTTATTATAAGGTTATGTAAAATGGTTTATATATTCAATGCTTTATTTATTTATTTATTTATTTTTGTCTTTTATATCATTTTTTTTTTCTTTCACCTGATAATTCAACACACATTCAACTTTTAATCAATACAATAATTTTTTTTTGATGAAATTCAACACCACGCTAAACACTATTCACAATACACTAAAAATCTAAACATTCACAACGACCAATACGATTTTATAAAATATTTTATGGGTCACACTTCCTCGTTATTCGACATGTTTAATGTTTTTAACACCAATTAATCCACCTCACTTTCAACACCCCTTTCAACACATCCATTGCAAACATTCAACTATTGAATTTTTTTCAACATCTTCATTGTACATAGCTTAAGAGAGTAACAAGATACTTTGGCTATTATAAACAACAACAATTTTTTTTAATATATTTATTAAATAAATAATATATCATTCATTATGAGATACATCAATTATTAAATAAATAAAAGAAATTATTGTTTATAATAGTAATCAGATGGTATAAGTTGTATATAATTTCACTTTCCTAAATTATAAGTCACTTTACCAAAAATATTTATCTCAAATTATAAGACATCTTATATCTCAATAAATATTAATGACTTTTTACTTAATATATCTTTTATTATTTATTTCTATTTCTTTTATTAATATTTTTTATTTTGGTTTTCAATGTAATTATTGAAGAACATTTTTGTATTCTCTATGGTGAGGATTTAAGTTTAGCATGGAACTTCTTTGAAGCTTGAACTTTCAGCACTTAATGAGGTGTATGATATGAGAAAGAGCATCTTTGAAGTTGTATTCTACACTTGATAACGAAGGTGATGATGATGATTATGATGCAACAAAAGAACACGATCCCTTTAGACATATGATATCATGTTTGATTGAATTCATGATGAGGCCAAAAGAAGAAAATGATAAGGATAAAGATAGAGAGTAATGCAAGATCTTCTTACTTGAGAATGTTATGTTCAACATCATGCATTCAGAAGCTTGCGCTTGTGCTTCTATACATTAGGGTATGCTCAATGTACTTACACTTCTTACGTTGAGTTTAGTTACAATGCATAAGTAACATAACAACCTACTACTAACTTCTCTAATTAATCTCTAATATCGAATAAAAGCTAGTCAAATAAGAAAAAGAAAAAAATGAATTCAAGTTTATTAAAAAAGAATTATGCTCAATGTTTGTTCTACAAAGCTGAAACAACGATCTTTTTAGAGCATGATCCTAAGGGGTGATATACACATGGATGATAGAAAAAAAATCAAGTATTCCAACATTCATTACTAAGAAAAAGAGCTACCATCACGGTTGTAAAAGAGAACCATAATAAATTATAATCGGTTGTGAGGTAAGAGGTGGTTATATGTATGATGATATGTCACGTAGAGTGTTACCTACCACAAGAGTCTTTAAAAATAATCATAGTGATATAATTTTAAGAAAAACATTTAACAACATCTTTTCTAACCAACAATTGTGGTATATACACTGATTTTATTGTAAATTATGTGGAATATGCATTTCGCCAATGCTCATTAAACGTATAACTTTTCATTTTGACCTATAGCATTATAATATGACAAATAAAATTATATTAGAAGAACAAAATACATGTTCAATGTCAAAACAATAATTCTTTGGTCTCATACCCGCATTATGTTCTCGGATAGTGAGAACTAGGTTTTAATTCTCCTAATTCTTCAACCCACTTTCGTCACCTCTATTTCTTTTTGTAGTATATTATTTACAATGTAAACTAAATTATAGGTGAATAAATGAGAGGTTGAAAATAAGAAGCATTAAACAAAGTTCTCATTATTAAACAAAATATAGATAATTGACTAAAGAATTCTTGTGTAGAATTGAACGTGTAACTTATTTTCAAATATAACTCTATCTATCATATTATGATTTTATAATGCAATCTAAAAAGTTATTTATTCAGCAAGTTGTTGGATAAACAAGCAAACCACATAAGATATAATAAACTCATCTAAAACAAATATTAGCAACAATATTCATCAATAACAAACCCTTAAACAACATATAACATACATGTCCCATAATACAATCCAAACAAAAGGAGTATGAATCTGAAGTAAGAGCAACAAACATTTGCAATGCTCACACAAGTTTGATGTGCTCACTTTAACTTCATCCTCATTAATTTTTTTTCATCCATCTAGCCATATCCTACAAGTAATGAACAAGCAGAAACATACACATAATTTTAAATCTTAGTGTTTGAAACAAAAAGAATAGCTAAAATTTAAACATGATATGTTAGGGTTCGAAACATAAACATTAAGCAGAAACAAAAACTAAATAATAAAAGAAAAACAGAAACGTAGACGAACCCAAAGGTAGTCATTGGTGAAGGTGGCATAGTTGTATTAGTTTGGTGAAGAAGAATCTGAAGGTTGTTGTATGTGTGTTGAGTGACATGGATGTTAGCATTATGTTTTGAAAGAGAAAAGTTAAAAATGTTAGTGTTTTCTTTTGAGAGAAACGACTCGTATGTACTAAGCCAGAGATAATTCGCTTACAAATAAATAAATATCACTTTTCATCACGGTTGATAAGAAAAATTGTGATGAAATTATTGGACTCAACACTACGGTTGACTAAAACGTGGTGATATACAATGACATTACTTTTTGTGACGATAAAATTAGAAATTGAAGAAGCTGGGATTCAGACATTGTAACTCCTAGTATATTTCACTACGAATTTTAACAATGATCGTAGTGAAATATCTTTGACTAAAAACATAAAAAAAAGCACCCAAAAATGAGATTGCACCACAGTTAACAAGGACGTCGTTGTAATATTGTTTTACGGAAGGTATTTTCTGTAGTAGTGACCCAATATTTCAAAATTAAATGTTTTGTGGGTAATATTGATTCTTCCAACATCCTTCGTGCTGAATTGATGATATATCATGGTTTACGTAGGACCTGAAATTTTGGCATCAAAAACCTGATGTGTTATTCTGACTTCAACTCTATTGTCAAATTTATCTAAGAGTCTTTTAATATTTGACATTACTATACTATAATTGTTCACAATATTAAAGAATTTTTCTCTATAAAATGACTATTCAGATAATTTATACTTTTAGGAAGAAGAATATTTCATATGACTATCTAACAAAATAAAAGAGCTGATAATGATGCGGCGTAATGGCCCTCCGTCATATAAAAAAATCATAAATAATCATTGCATATTTTATGTGTGATACACACCATCAATTAATTTTTTTTAAACTTATAATCAGTATTTACTATGTTTTAATTGTTTAGTAACTAAAAAAACCTCAATTTATACTTAATGCACTCACGAGATATCAAATGTGAGTTGGACAAATCTCTCAAGTCTAATAAAATTTACAAAAGTTGTGAAAGTGTCAAAATTAATAAAATGCATGTGAAGCTAAATATTTAAGCTAAAAATCTTGTGTTCCATGTTTTTCCATTAAAGAAAAAGAAGCCAAATATTTTTAGGTTGTGGTCCACGTTGACTTTTTATATTTAATTTTTTGAGGATATATGATTTTAAAACTTAAAGAAAATTAAAATTTGGCGCCATCTGTGTTCAAATCTATTACATTAGGGTCACTGGCACAAGTCCATATCATTGGGCTAAATAAAACATTTCAAAAAATATATTAATTTATAATAGGAGAAAACTTAAATATATATTTTTTTATTATTATTTTCTAATCAAAATATGATAAAATGTATAATTTTCTTCTATATATAAATAACTTCTTATTTTTGTCACATTTTTATTAAAAAATAATAAAAATTACACCAAAAAAATTGTATTTAAATTTTCTTCTTTATAATATTAGTTAAAATATATCTTAATTAAACTTTTATTTCAGTTATTTCACTCTTTCACTTACATTTTGATTTCAATTTTTCATATTTTAGTGTTAATATCACTTAACCTTATAATATAGGAGAATTTTAATTTACCTCCTTAAATAAAAATTTGAATTATTCCTTTGTAATTAATATTTTTTTGGTTTAACCTCTTAAACATACAAATTAAACATTAAATTTGGGGTAAATAAAAAAAATAGAAGGAGTATTTTTATATTTACGGGACAAAAAGAAATCAAATTTTAACATTTCAAGAGACTAATCCATTTTTATTTTTTAGAGGAAATAAATCAAAAGTCGCCTATTTTACAAGGGTATTGTATATTTAATCTCATATTTAATAATTATTTAAAAAATATTTCTTAAATAATATATATATATATATATATATATATATATATATATATATATATATATATATATATATATATGGCTTTGGAAAAAGGCTTTGTACCATCAAGAAATATATAATGTTATGACAATCCTACACGCCGTTCGTGCAAGCAGGATATTGTGGTCAATGTTGTAATCAGACCTAGCATCCACTACGTCCGCACAACACCTTAGACAATGTTTTTTGGCTTTAGGCAGCGCTGCTTAAGCCTGCACTGCTATAAGTTTAGGCAACGCTTTATTTTAACGCAAAAGCGCTGTCCAAGGTGGTCCTTTGGCAACGCTTTCTTAGTCAAAAGCGCTGCCTAAGGTGGCCTTTAGGCAGCGCTCTTTTAGGCAACAAAGTTTACTTTAGGTAGCGCTTTTGTTTACTTTAGGCAGCGCTTTTTTTCAAAAGCGCTGCCTAAAGTAAACGGAATTTTTTTATGTATTTGCTATATTTTTTTATGTAATTCCATTACAAATATTATATTATCATTATTGCCTTTAATTTATTTCCACAAACAAGCTTTATAAACATATGCATTATAATAAAAAATATATGCACCATTATAAACAAACAATCGAAATTATATACACCATTAATCAAAAATATATACACATCATTATATTATAGTTCAATATACACATGCATAAACCATTTGTTACAACATAACCAAAATCAACTATAACATATAACCTAATTTTTCTTAACACTTTTCAACTACGAATACCTTATATGATTCTTTGCTCAATAAAATATTCACACAATTCCTCCTTGATTTCTTCCATCTTATTTTTCTTGTAATGAACACACTTGTATTCATCAAAGTACTACATAACAAAAACATAATATGCACGATTTAGTTAAAAGTAATAAATTATAAGAAAAATCCGATAAATAATAAAACAAATAAAAAATTATAAATCTATACCGTGATTGGAATCTCTATTCCATTCAACTGAATGATTTCTCTCATAAACCTCAAAATGAAGTATCCGCAATCTATACTGTTTTGCTGTTGAGGACACTACAAGAAAAACTAATAAGAATTTATAGTTGTCTTGGTTTATCAAGTAGCATAACTATTATAAGCAAAATTGTGGAAATTAATATACCTGCACTTTGATCTAATTAATGTTGTTTGATTTAGATAGTGGTTCCCGAGCTTCTCTTTGACATCAGAATACTTGTATTGTTCTAACAAATAAAAACATATATTTAGAACAATGTCACAGAAATAATTAAATATATAAATACACATGAATATTTAGAACAATATCACTTACGTATCAATCATTAACTTCATTTTCAGATAATTTGTCCATTCACTGTCAACCGAATTCAGATAATAGACCGCTTCTTTTATAGGATCCACAACAACCAACAACCAGTGACGTCTATAAATTAAAATAAAAGTTTAGATGGAAATTTTCTCTATAAATTAAAACAAAAGTTTAGAATATAGATCTAACCCTGTAGATATAGTATTATACGCCCAAAGGTACAAGCTTTCAGTATTGCTGGCCATGAATCTCTCGACGAAGTGCTCTCTTACTGAATCTGGATCGTCAACAATAGACCGTTGGTTGACACGGGAGGAAGACACAAAATGGAATATGTTTGACAATTGATTTCCACGCATCAATTTATCATACAAGAACCTTAAATAAAAACATAATAAACATTAGACCATTTTCATTAAAATGTGTAAATAAATTGTTCAAGTAATTAAATAATAGATTGATCGCATTACCGAATGTATAAGTGTACAATACCGACGCCTAATTCTTGATGCAAGAAAATTTGATCCATGTCCTCTTTTGTAATTGTTTCGGTGCTAGAAAAACCAAAGATACCTTCCTCCATATCCAATTGATGAATAGTATCATTCATCAAATATGATGTTCCCACTAGTGTTTCAAGACACATCCGGAATCGAGGTACTATTTTTCTTGGCACGATTCTTGGAAGATCTCTTTTCTTGGCACTCATGCAACGATGCATATTCGTTTCGAAACAAAATGCAATCATTTAGACAAGCATGTAGCTTATCATAGCTCATGCCAATAGAGCACAACATTTTTTTGGCCTCGTAGGTTTGATTAGGAAGAACATTATCCTCAGGAAGCATATCTCTCAAAAGGGCTAATAACTCTGTGAAACTTTTATCCGACCGTCCATTGTGCGTCTTTAAGTTGTACAACTTTAATACCGCAGACAATCTTGTGAATTTGGTGCAATCTTTATACAACAGTTTCTCTACATCGCTTACCAACCTCTCAAATATTTTTGGACAATCCTGAAGATCTTCTTCAAGTGCTTCTGCAATCTCTTCGACTCTATCGCAATCGTATGTACCCGTGACACTGTCGTATGAAGCATAGGTCGCATTAATTTTCACCCCCGGTTCAACATTCTCGCTGTTTTTCTCACCATGAAATATCCAACACGTATAACTTCAATCCATTACACGCATCAGTAAATGAGATTTTAATCCATGTGCGTTAGTCTGACCCACATAACAACAACCCAAGCAAGGACATTTCATTCTAATGGGGTCTTCAGCGTGTTCAACAGCAAACTGAACAAACTCTATTACCCAATTCTTGTACTCTTTTGACAATCGATCGGAAGACATCCATTTTTTATTCATGGTTTTACTACTACGTAAGCAAAACAAAAACACTAATTAGGGAAGAAAACGGTATAATGTGTTTCTGTCAAAACGCAAAGTATACACGAAATGGATCCGAAGCTAGAAAACACAAACATATTCACGCAATTCTAGACAAATTCATCACAATACCAGTAATTGGAGGAAGAAATTTACCTTGGATTTATCGAACAACAATGTCGAGAAGTTGAAACGAGAAGGTCGAACTCACGGAAACACAGGGAATGAGCGTTGTACATATAAAACAACATCCGGGATAAGTCATAACATATAAAACAACATTCAGGATAGTCATAACCTCTAAAACAATATCCGGGAAGCCACTTATCTTACATGAGAGATCTTAATTATTTCGACGATAAAAAACTTAAAGCAAATGGAAATCGAAACAAAATGTCATGATTCCAAATGTCACAAATTCGAAACCTCAATCATTCAATAATTTCAATTCACAAATGAAACTAAAACTAGAGAAAATCAAGTTATTATTCAATGTACATTCGAAACATGGAAAATCGAATTCAAAGTAAGTTCTAAACCCCTAAACCAAAATTTGGGCATGAATTACCTAAATCAAATCATGCTCAATGAAATTATCTCGAACTAAGATTGCGCAAACCATAAACAAGTTAGTAATCACAAGGTATACAATCAAAATGAAACTTATATGATGGACATGAACAATTCAAGAACCAAGTAATTGATCGTTCAATAATTTCAATTCACAAATGAAATTAAAACCAAAGAAACTCAAGTTAATATCAAAATAAATTTTACATACTCCTCATTGATGATTAAGCTTCTTATTATTGTTAATATAATCTGGCCTCGTTTATAGAAAGTTTAATTACTCCAATCAAAATAAATTAGTTAGAGTTTAACATTTAAATAGTTGAAGAAGAATTTTGTAACATCTTCGAATAGTAGGTTATATAGGTTTTTTCCCTTCATAATATCATTCATTCATTACTAAAAAAAACAGAAAAAAAACATCTAAGGCAAATGTAAATCACGTTAATGAATCATAGGATTACAAACTAACTAAAAAGTAAATAATATGATGACAATAAGAACCTTCTAAATCCTATTATGCCTAAAGCAACAAACAAAATAAACACCTAAAAATAAAACTCAACAAAACACCTAGAATTAGACCATACTCATAAACTAACCTAAAAGACTAAGAATTAGTGTGTCAAACACAAATCATGCCAAGGAATGTAAGAACAAAGATTGTGAATATTATGAAACTAATAGGAGCCATTTGAGTAGCAACTTTAAAGTGTTCTCAATAGAAAATTTTATATTTTAGAGAGTTATCACAAAACTTCAATCCAAAAGTTATGGCACAACTAGATTAGGTGATTATACAATTTATAATTTATAAAATGAATATAGAGTAGAAAAGAACATATTTGATCAGTCAGAATATACTACAAACACAATTCAAGAATAATTTTTGGAAAGTTAATCAAAGAAATGCCTAAAAAAATTGTTCATATACCTCACAATTATCAAGAACTAGTGATTTCAGAGAGGTCCACTTGTTATAAAGATTGGCATAGTAGTTCTAATGTAGTTAAGCTAAACTGCTTTTGCAATGCTAATTTCTGCATCACCATAAAGGTCATCATTGAGGGCTATACTCAATAGAATATATGATAATGGAGGATAAAACAAGACATAATCAAAAGACATACTTGAAGTGAATTTGAAGTGATATTGATCTGGTGGAGTATAAAGCGATATAGCCCTCAATATTAAATCTGCTAATTTGCCAAGGAAAACATTCAATAAATAAAGACATAATTTACGAATCCTCCTATTCTAGAATTTAAGCATCAAATAGTAGAATCCGTACAGAGTATCGTCTTAAACCAAGAGTACACAAACAATAGAGAAAGACAAAATTTTAATATCAATGCATATACATGAGATGAATGTTTTGGAGTAACTCACATTTCTGTCAGGATTCCAGTTGATAGAAGGCAATGAGTTGGACGAAAATAGACCGGAAGGTGGTCGGAATCTGGAGGTTGGGCGATGAAGGTGGTCAGAATCGCGGAGGAGACAGAGGTGTTGATGGAGGAAAATGGTGGTTCGGTGTGGACAAAGAGTGGGTACGGCGAAAAATGGAGGTTGTTGAGCTCAAAGGTTGAAGAAGAAGAAGGAAGAAGAAGAAGAGTGAAGGGTTAATGGGGACGGAGGAAGAAGAAGAGTGAAGGGTTGAAGGAGGTCGTTTGAGAAGATGAAAAGATGAAGCTCATGTGAGAGGAAGGGATGAAAGAAAATTGCATAACGAACATAAATAGGTATAATAGGGTTTATGTTTTAATTTTAAAAAAAAAACCTTAGGCAACGGTTTTTCAGAAAGCGCTGCCTAAGGGGGGGGCCTTAGACAGCGCTTTTGAAAAGCGCTGCTTAAGGAGGGGCCTCTAGCAGCTCTTTCTGAATAAGCTTAGACAACGCTTTCAGAAAAGCGCTTTCTATGGGGGTCCTTTAGCAGCACTTTTCCAAAGCGCTGTCTAAGGGCCCCCTTAGGCAGCGCTTTTTTTGTATCTTCCGTACTTTTTCCGTGTTTTTTTTCTTTAGGCAGCGCTTTCTGGGAAAAGCGTTGCCTAAAATGTGTTGTCTAAGCTTCTTTTTGCGTAGCGATCATGCCATCAAAGCTCAATTCAAGCAGGAATCAGCCGGTATCGAGCAGTCGCAATTCCTTGGGCGCTTCGTGGCCCCGTTAGCTGTTAGCTGGCTAATGAAGACTTACGTGAAGAGACATTCCGAGCTTGGAATATGGATGAATATAAGCATTTTAATATCATCGGATAGCATAAATATTTTTTGTTCGCTTGGCTAATATAAGGGAAATGGACTCTTGTTGAGATGGCTTGTAAATATTTCAGAAGATCTCTTTGCGCTGCGGTCGGGAGCTTGAGAGTTATATACCTTGACCAATTAGAGTATGGATTATTGGCATTTATCAAATCTTGCCACCCTACTTCTCTATAAAGGAAAAAGGGACGAATCCATTCCTCCTATACGTATTATTCTAACGAATATGGTTAGATCCTTTTTTCAGAAAAAATCTCCAAACTAGCGTTGCTCATGAGATTGATTAGAGTCGCACTTTGACACCTTAACTGCTTCCCGGTACGGAAATAGCTGCCCCATAGAAGATAGGCTTTATTTCACGTAGCTGACTTTACTGCTAACTCAATTTGAATAGTTTTTCTCTATGTTCGCAGACAAGTGAGACGATCCATCAATGCCCTTATCTACTTCAAAATAACTGGTGTCATCTAAACATGGTGAAAAGGTGGCAACTGGATCAATAATAGCTTAAACTTCTACTATACAAGGTTCGGCTTGCCCAACTGTCCAACCTCAAGGGAGATCTATTTTTTAATATAGAAAGCAGACTCAAGGTGTGAAGTAGCTTTCATCACGAGGAGTCATAGGGCTAAAGGAGTAGAAATATTTGAATTCCTACAAAGAGGAAGGGGTTGAATGTTATAGGTAATGCATATGATATGGAGAGAGAAAGCCTTTATCTTTTATTCAGTTTTTATGTGTCGACTAAATTGAATTTCTACTTGAAGCCACCTCTATTATAATAACCGTCTGCCCAACAAAATCTTTTTATGGGTAAGTTACTTTCCTATTCCGGAGAAAGAGCCCACCCCAATTCTCATTCGAACCGATGTTTCCTATTTATTAGGGCTTCAAGAGTGTGACTCTTCTTTATTTATATATTACGTTTTTAAGTCTAGTTTCCCACAAGGCATGCAAGCGAGGCCTATGTGGAAGTAAGAAGTCAAGTTGGACAAAATAGGGAAAGCACTCGCGGCACACTGACTATATCGACAAATCTTATACATTGGCACTGCCTACGCGGTCTTGGGAAATGGTTTCTTATTTATCAACATTTGTTTTCCCTTATCGGGAAACATCAATCTTGTCCTGTATTGCGCGGCAGAAGGCTACGCAGTCAACTGTGGTGTGACTATTACTGGCATGAAACTAGCATATGGGTTTATGTCCCTTTAGTGCATCTAACTGGACTTGATGCTCTGGGGACCCAACTAACCTGACTTTTTCCAAGAAATCATAGATCTCATAGGCCTTTGAGACATCGTAAGTGAAGTCATGTGGCCGATTACAAAATTTGTCTACAGCCTGATCTATACCAGGCTTGTTTGGCATGGAAGCCTGATTGGGTGGGGCTTTGCGTAGAGCAAGGAAAACAACTAGCTTAGTGATCTTGATCTCCTCCGCCATTGCATCAAGTCCTACTTTTCGCAGCAAGCACTCATGGCGAGTGACCTTGATAGCTAAGTCACAGAGATCATTGAATTGCTGGAGCATAGTATTGTTTTCTTCGTTGGGCTCAAGGTTCGTGATCAAGAACAATAACTTGGCTAAGAGATCTTTCCTTACATAGAAGAGATGCCAACCCCAAGCGGGCACAGTGGAAAGAATTTTTGGTGGGGTTCGACATGGTCCTCGAGTACAAGCCTGGGAGGACCAATCAAGTTGCCAACACACTAAGTCAAAAGGCCGATTTGGCATCCAACAAGTTAGAAGAGTAGATGACATGAGCCAACTCAAAGGGGCCATCCTCGAACGCATAAGAGAGAGGTTGGAAAAGGACCTTGTAGCCCATACCCTGCTGAAAAATATGAGAAGCTTCAGTTAGAAGTTCCGCTCGAGTAGAACAGTTATTGATGCTCTATTTCATATCCTCCTCCTGTTGGTTGGTGAGTTACCTCTTCCATTCCTTTCCATTTAACCTCTGACAAAACCTACCTTTCAAACAACAAGAGGACCCCTATAAAGCGCCCAATTACCATAAGGAAACTCTTTGTTATGAATAAGCCACAAATAAATAAGAGGAAAATTAGGGTCTATCTAAAGCATATAGGGGTTGGCTACGGGAGGAACCTTATAGCTATAACATTATATGTGTGTAGATCCTTGACAACACAGAGGAAGTTGGAATAAACATGGCATAGCTTTGGCAGTCATCGCAAAGGTGTCCTACCAATATAATTTTTTTAGAGATGAAACAAATGCAGCCGAATTTCTCGTCATATGATGGGTGTCCCCACTATAACATGGGTGGTATAGTCTTTTCCTTATTGTGTGGAAGATTCGAGTTTGGAATCGCCGCCGAGGTTTCATGGTGTAAGAATGGACTTAATTCACTTGAGAGAGTTGTGCTTTTATTTTTGAAACTAGGGTCAGTGGTGAGAAGGAGGAGAAAGTGGTTAAAACCGTCATCGCAACGGTTGGAACCTGTCATACCCTAATTTTTTACCTAAGATACCGTCTCATATGATTAACATATGCATCATTGCATCACTAATAATTTTAACACAAGATAGATCGTGTGTGTGCTCCTTGAGCTAAATTAGGGTTTTTATCAAAAATCTTTCATCTGTTCAAGATATGATCAATTAGGGTTTAAGTCTTCACTCACTTCTAATGATCTATCTTCATCAATCATCAACATTTGATCTTCAAATCCCCATCATTTTCTCAAGATCTATCTTGAATCGACCAATTAGGGTTTAGATCGAGGATGGTGTATCATTGACTTTTTGCTCAATGAATGACCTAATTGCTTGGAGAATGATCTCAAAATCATCAATGCAATATATTAACCTAATTTCTTGGTTCAAAACATCTCAAATGCCATGATTGATTCTCAGAGAAATTCTGAATCATCTAACAAAAACTCAACTATTCAGATCAGTCAAACTTTGACTTTTGGTCAACTTTTTGAAAATCAATTTTTTTTCAATCATCAAAGAATTTCAAATTATCGATCATGATCATAAAAAATCAAAATGTGTGAAAAAGTCAACAAAAAGTCAAAACTTGGTTTTATCATGTTTTTCACCATTTTCATGGCCATTTTCCACCTAGATCCATTTTGATTCAAGAAAAAATCAAAACATGAAAGTTTTAGATTTTGTTAAAATCTTTCCAAAATGTCTAAGAACTTGCAAAAACACTTTGTATAGCTAGGGTTTTGAAATTGAAACTTAGAGGTCCATAATCATAATTTTTAAGTCATTTTCACCAAAATTTTCAAGTCATTTTGCCAAAACTTATCTCTTTCCCTTCTAGAAGCCTTGTCACCATAAGATATAGGTTTTGATTCAAAAAAAATCTGACGGCAATGATTGGAAGAATATATAATCACTTGAGTTTTTTTAGCCATGGTTAAGAAAGATTTCACGTGCATTTAATGAAGATTCATTTCTTATGCCTTAAGCTCCAACTTGCAAACTCTTTCCATCCTATCCTTACCTTGGTCATCAAACCTCTTGGGATATAAATAGAAGTCATTCCTCACTTATAAATCACACGAAAGCAATCCTAAACAAGTTTTCTCACCTTTCATAAGGTCCATTGAAGCTATCTAGATCATCAAACCAGCTCTATAACATCTCCAAGCAAGAATTCGATTTCAACTTGAAGAGGTAAATTCCTCAACTTCAAATTCTTCATTTCTTGCATTCTTGTTCAAAACTTGCTATGCCATTGTGTTTCTGCATGTGTGAGGATTATTAACCCTCAATCAATTGTTTAATTTGATGCACATACATAATTGCACGATGATTTATCATATTTAGGGTTCATCTGGTTTCATACAAATTAATCATCTTAGGCTTAAAATAAATGCAAATAATCATCACCATCATGTTCCTGAGTTCAAAACGAGCAAGTTTAATCTTTACATCTTTTAATTTCATTGAGAAAGGGAGGAGATAGGAATCATAGAAGGTTGGAGGAACAAGATGAAGATGCGTGCGTTTTCTAATTTTTCTCAAAAATTCAAAATTTTCGTTTTGTAATATAATTAAATGAAGTTGGACAAATGAACAGATGTATAGCCACCCCAGTGGTAGAACGCGCGCTCTTAGTCCTTTTCCTTGCCCAAGGTCCAAGGTTCGAATCCACCTGAGACCCTTTCACATTTTCAACTATTTTTTCAAACAATTTCACAACTGATTTTAAAATTTAATCAAATGGAGGCGTATAAATGACAAGTTAAGCTCATGGCTCAGTGGTAAAACTTTTGACTTCCAAACCTAAGGTCATGGGTTCAAACCTTTCCAAAGCCAAAACAAATTTTTATCACTTGTTTTCTTCAATTTTTTATCAAACTTCAACATTTTTAAAAACCAATCAAAACTTCTCATTTTGAGATAATTTTTTGCACACTTCTCATTTAATATACCTATTTTATGATTATGTCAAAAAATACAAAAAAAATATTTTCTTTTGATATATTTTTATTAGGTTTAAAAAAGACGTTTTTAAGTATTTTAAATACTTTTCAAAAAATATTTTCTTCTTGATTTTTGAAACCTAATCTTTTTCAAAACCTTTTGTGAATATCTTTCACTTTTCAAAATCATTTCAAACTTTCAAAAAACATTTTAATTGACTTACGCACCTCTTTTCCACGATCGATTTGATAAATCTTTGAAAATACAAACCGAACTAGGTTTTTTCCTCGAAAATCTTTTGAATTCAAAATCAAATTGATCATGGGCCTCCCTTACGGTGTAAGTCTCAACCCTCCTTTGTACATATTTAGTTTCCTTGTACATATCCACCCCTTTGTGTACATGTTCAATTTCCTTGTACATATTCAACTTTTTTTTGTAAATATTCAAGTATAAACTAGTATTGTTCGCTAGATTTTTTCCACTTGTTTATACACAAATTCCACTGGTATTAAGAGGAGCATTATTCCCGGTGAAACTGCTCTTATTCCAGTGGTCTCCCTTAAGGTGTAAGTCCCACTCCTTTGTATATATATATCCAAGTATACTAGTTTATCCGCTTATTTTAAGCACTTGTTTATATTTTCACACTCCTTGGTATATATTCAAGTTACACTAGCTTTTATTTTCTTGTTTTATACACTTGTTTATATATTTCCTTCATAACCTCCCGTGAATTTACACACACAATTTGTCATATATATATATATATATATATATATATATATATATATATATATATATATATATATATATATATATATATATATATATATATATATATATATATATATATATATATATATATATATATATATATATATATATATATATATATATATACACTTTTTCATATACTTGTTCATGTTGATTTATGTCATTACAATTAGTAAAATAACTAGGTTCCCCATAGAATCCTCTTGGGATTTGTACAAGATAAATCACATGTTGAGTTAGCCTCCTCTTGGGCTTCGTATAAAAGAACTCCCCTGTTGAGTTAGCCTCTTCTTGGGCTTCGTACAAAAGAACTCCCTCGTTGAGTTTAGCCTTCTCTAGGGCATCATACAAGAAAGAGACCTGGAAGTCTCTAACAGCTTTCTATTGGGCTTCCAATACAAAGAATCACCTTTGTTAGGATAGAACCCTAACAGTATGGTTTCCCGGTGAAATCACTCTTAAAGCCAAGCGAGCCATACCCCATAGCCTCCTCTTGGGCTTCATACAAGGACCCTCGATGTCCCTCAGAAAGCCTCCTCTTGGGATCACAATACAAGGACCCTCGATGTCCCTAGGATAACCTCCTCTTGGGCTTACAATTCAAGGACCCACGGGCTTCTTAAAAGCATCCCCCTAACAATAGCAAAACAATTTCTTCTAGAGATTTAGACATGTATCATCTCTATGGAAGAAGTATCTCATCTATAGCATCACATACAAATCATACTTTTTCAAATCAAAACCTTTTCAAACAAAACAAAACATCTTTTAATTGTAAGTGGTAACGCTTGTACACTCAAGCAAAACACCCAATGCTTACAATAAAAGATTCAACGTTTTTCAAACATCTTTCTTAACTGTAAGTGGCAACGCTTGTATACTCAAGCAAAATGCCCAATGCTTATAATGAAATATTCAAATAATCAAAATTTTCAAAAATGTATGTGATGAAATAGATTAGATACATATTTCATTAAGATGACACTTGTCGTTGTCTCTTAATATAATCTTCGCTTCGACTAGCACATAAGTGGGAACTATGATTACTCTGACTTTCTCAACCTCCTTTTGAGAATACGTAGGTACAAGGTCTCACCCTTGACGAGCATACTTCTTTCTCCCTCAAACTAAACAAACCATAGTTTCCCTTAGATCCGAGCTACAGATGCTCTGATTTCCACTAGGGGATATGTATGCAGAGGATCCCAATAATGCTTGCGAGCATAATAATTATAACAAAACTTAGGTTCCTACCTAACCTAGCTTTCTTAAATCCCAAAGGAGAAACTTTCCCCAAATAGCATAGCAAATAAAACACACAAACATACAAAATATGCATAAAAAAGTTCCTATAGAAAACTATAGATATATAGGGTGCTAATACATTCCCTTTATATAACGAACCCTCTTACCCTGGTCTCTCCCCAATGCGTTGCGTCTAGTTCACGCTAGTCGCATCGCATATTATATTTAGGGTATTTCAGCTTTCCCCTTTTCCATCTTCTTTCTTGTTTGGAAATAATAAATCTTGGTGCTCGCGGCATCTTTTAAAACAAAAAAAAATCAAAAGAGTAAATCGTTTTGAGCCGGAGATTCGAATTCCAATTCGATTCCCTGGTTCGTCACTTTTTACCGCGAACAGAAAAATGGAGACTCTACTGGGGAGCGCCAAGCTTTTATTTGTTTCTAAAAAAGAAAAAAAGGTTAAGCTTCATTTGTGCATATGTTTGTTTTTCTTTATTGCGTGTTTTGTTCTGTTACTCGTGATTTCATCTGATGGAAAAAAATTCTAACCCAGATTTAAGAAACATTTTAAGAATTAGGTTGGGGGTATAGTCTATTAACTTACGAGAAGTCCCAGTCCTTAATAAGTTAATTTGAGATCCCTCACTCAGTGGAGGTTTTCTTGGGGGTAATTATGTTTAGCAAGTTATTTGCGAAGACATTCTTGCTTTTCAAGCGAATCAGCGAAGCTGAGTGACTGTAGAACACATAACCCATCCTGGACATTTTGGATGTAGTGCAGAAACTACTCAGGTGTAAACTTGGATTAGTTGTCATGCGTGACTACGTTCAGGAGAGTTTTTCTTGAAAAATATTATTGGACTACGAGTTAGTTGTTTAAACCGATAATATTTCAAAGAGAAACGTTGAACTTGTATTATCAGTAGAACATGTTTTGCAGGTGAATAAGCCCATAGAATTTACCCACGTTTGGTTCTTATCGTTGACCTCATGCTCGTGACTTCAAACGCTTGAACATGTGTATAACCACTAACCATGTTTGTATCTTTGTGGCATTTGTGCATTCATTCAAAAACCTCAATTTCTCATTTTATTTCCATTAAAATTTCCAAAGAATTTAGAGATTTTATTTGCAAACATTTTAGGTTAGAGGGATGGATGTAAGAAGAAGAAATACCTAGAGATATGGTTTTAGATTTCCTGATGTGGAAAAGTTAAAAGAGTTAGCATCTTTGGTAGAAGATCCCTTGGATTTCAGAAAACTCTGTGGAACTCTTTTAACTATCTTGAACACTAATGTTGATGAAGGACTTCTTAAAACCTTGGTTTAATTTTACGATCTAGTCTATCATTGTTTCACTTTCTCTGATTATTAGTTGATGCCTACTTTGGAAGAGTATGCAATCTTTTAGGTATCCTAGTGTCTGACAAAGTTCCTTTGAATGGTTTGGAAGTCACTCCGAAGCCACAAGTCATTGCAGCAATGACTCATTTATGGAAATCTGAGATAGACAAAAACTTGACTACAAAAGGAAATCTCTTAGGACTAACTTCAAAGTTTCTAATGGAGAAAGCTTTTAGTTTCGCCGAAGCCAGTAGCATGGTAGATTTTGAAGCTATTTAGGATTTGCTCATTTATGGGTTGGTTTTGTTTCTCAACGTCAAAGACTTCGTTGATATCAACACCACAGGGATCTTTTTGATTGGAAATCTTGTTCCCACTTTGCTTAGTGATACATATTTCTATATCCATCATAGGAATCACCAAGGAGATGAAATTATTATGTGATGTGCGCCTTTGATGTTCAAATGGATTGATTCACACTTGCCTAAGTCTCCCATCTTCAAAGAAAACAAAACTGGTTGGCATTGGCCTCAAAGACTCATGTCTCTTACTAATAACGATATCCATTGGTACACTTTGGCCTACAATGAGATGGAAATCATTGAAAGTTGTGGAGAGTTTACCAACGTACCTCTCATTGGTACAAAAGGAGGAATTAACTACAACCCATTTTTGGCAAGACGTCAACTTGGGTATGCAAAATCGAGTAAACCCCTTGGTTTTACAGTAGAGGGTTACTTTTATCATGAAGGGGAAGATTCCCAAGGTTTGAAATCCAGAATGATAAGAGCTTGGCACCATATTCGAAGGAAAGAGAAAGGTGATGTAAGAAATTGTGTAGCCATGGAAATCTAAACTTCTTGGGTAAAGAAAAGAGCCAAGGAATTCCGAATGCCTTATGCTTATGAAAAAACCCATGTTTCTAGTGGTATTTAAATCGACCACCATTCCCATTGAGACTATGGGAGAATACCAAGAAGCTTTGGCTAAGATGAGGCTAGAGAAAGATGCTTTGGAAGACAAATTTCTTAAGGCTGACTTTAAGAATGTAAAGCTTAAGAAACTGGTCAAAGATCATGAAAAAACGCTCTACTTTCAAGATGGATGGCTCATGGAGAAAGATGAGAAGATTCATCAAAAAGATGACGCGATCAAGAAATACATCAAAGAAAGAAAAAGAAAGCTTGAAGAATTGACAAATGGCAATCCTGCTCCTGACGAGTGGAAGAAAGTTGTTAACAAGCTAAAATCCGAGCAAGCTGAATTAAAAGCTTACTATGGGAAGGAGATCCTGAAGTTGAAGCTGTATCAAGCATTTGGTTCCTCATCAGACGAAGATGCTTAATTTGTATAGTTTAGCTTTTATTTATCATTTGCTTTATTGGTGTAAGAGCTATGCTCCAAAAAAAACTTCTTGTAATCTTTCCTTGATCTATTAATAAAAAGAGAGTTTTATGTCCAAATGTTTGCAAGAAATTTATCTTTTAGCATAAATTCTTTGGAAAAATCATTTCTTCTCTTTGCATTTCATAATCATGCATCATATTTGTATTTCTAGTTTGTCATTTAGAGTCTTATATTTTGGAATTTTCTCCATAGATCGTCAAGTTGTTGCGTCTAAGAGTTTCTCGACTGCGTTCACAATCAGCTCGCAAATACAATACTCGTGCAAATAGAAGGAAAACAATGGAAGATTTCGAACAAAAGAATCTTGGGCTTTGTGGTATAGTAACCACACTTCAAGAGGAAGTGGAAAGACTCACTGCTTTGGTAAGCTCATTGGTAGCTGCATAGAATCAACAACCACCATCTAATAGTCAAATTCAAGCGACAATGATTTTAGAAATCACTACTATTCCAGCTTCTGTTGTCGCAGTTAGTAATCCACCTTTCACTATGCCAAAGGGTTATCCTTGGTGAATTCCTTTCAACTTTGGCGTAGGTTTTCATCAAAATACTTCTAAAGTACCGGAAACCACAACTGAGGTTCCTACTTTGCAGAATTCAGTGTTCACTTCACAACTCGGAGTAACCTTTCCTCAGGTCACTATGTTGGTTTGTCAACCAATTGTGACAAATTCAGTTCCTGTGGTTCACACTATTCTTTATGTGAACAAAGAAGTTTATCATGATCTTAGGGACAACATGGATTCTCGTGGTCGTATGGAAGATCTCCAAGAACAGTTCAATAGGATGCAATTAAAGATCAAAACAATCCGTGGAAAGGATTTGTTTGGGAAAAATGCCCACGATCTGTGTCTGGTTCCCAATGTAAGAATACCAGCCAAGTTCAAAGTCCTCGACTTTGAGAAATAAAGAGGTAACTCTTGCCCACAAAGCCATCTTGTGATGTATGCTAGGAAGATGTCTACTCACAACGATAATCATCAATTGCTCATTCACTACTTTCAAGACAGCCTTACTGGCTCCGCTCTAAAGTGGTACATGGGATTGGATAATACTAACATTTGAACTTTCAATGACCTAGGCGAAGCTTTTGTTGGACAATATAAGCACAACTTGGACATGGCTCTAGATCGAGATCAACTCAGATCAATGTCTCAAAGGGATAAAGAGACTTTCAAAGAGTGTGCCCAGCGATGGAAGGAAATTGCTACCAAAATCAATCCACCATTGTAAGAAAAAGAGATGACCAAGATCTTCTTGAATACTCTTGGCCCTTTTTACTATGAACGCATGATCTCCAGTGTTCCAAATGATCTCACCGAAATGGTAAACATGGTGTTGCACCCCAAAACTTGTCCTTCTATCTCAATTTTATTTGGCTTAGGCTTTACATTCACCTGTATATGCTTCCATTAGGCCATTGACATAAAACAATCATTCACTCATTGCATCTGCATCATTAGTCGTATTTAAGTTGACCAAAAGTCAGTTTAAATCGACATTTGCATCGTTTTATAGTTGTAAAATACCTGTTATTCCACTTCATTCATTTTTATCTCCTTACTTGTTTATTGCATCATGTTAAGTTGATTATATGTCGATGATATTGATATTTCGGTTTTATGGACAGACCGTTAAAAGCGATTCGACATTGTGCGGAAAATTTGCGGGAAAATATTTCAAATTTTTTCCTTTTACTCACTGCTTTATGAATCTACGTATCGCGTAGATCATGAAAATGTGCTCTCTCTAATTTTTCGATACATTTTTTAGTCTCGTTTTTAACCGTAAGTGTTTTAAAGCCGGATATTCTTTATTATCATTTTATTTCGATTTTAATTATTTTGATAATTTTTCTTTGATCTTTGAGACCCGTAGTTTATTTGAATGCACTCATTTTATTTTATTTATTGATTATTTAGTGTTCGAATTTACATCATTTTTGACAATTTTAAATGTCTCATTTTTATCTTTAAAAATTAAAATTAAAATAGTTTTGTGTAACTTTTATTTTATTGGATTGGGCCTTATAGTCCAATTAATCAAAAAGGCATTTTTGGTATTATTAAAATTGTCTAAACCTAATTTATTTTGTATATATATTGAGGTTTTGTTACTGTGTTAGGAGGAGAGAAAAAAACAATGTAAGAAAACAAGAAAGAGGCGGATGGATATGAGAAAATATAAAAAAGGGCCTCATCTTTCTCTTCCAACAGCGATTCCCCTTCATCTTTTCCTTCATCACTTCCACGCCTTCTCTCCGTTAAACCCATCTTCATCTTCATCTCCTCACAAACATCACCCCCTCCATCGTTCCTTCTTCAACCATCCTGTCGCACCCCAAAATTTACCCTCCTAAGCTCAGGGTTTCAACTTCAGGAAACGACTTTTGAGTTTGTGTTTATAAGGAGTAATCATGAGACATACCTTCTTCAAGGAATACACTCTTTTGAAAGTGCACAAGATCAAGACTTTATTCCCTTGTATTTCTCATAAGATCATTGCATCACTAAAAGTTTTAGAACAGGATAGATCGTGTGTGTGCTCCTAAAGTCAAAGTTAGGATTTTATCAAAAAATTCATCTATTCAAGATATAATCAATTAGGGTTTGAGTCTCCACTCACCTCAATTAATCTATCTTAATCAATCATCAACATTTGATTTTCAAATTCCCAATTTTTTCTCATGATCTACTTTGAATCGACTAATTAGGATTTTGATCGAAGATAGTGAATCATTGATTTTCTGCTCAATGGATGACCTATTTGGTTTAAGATTGGTCTTAAAATCTTTAATACAACATCTTGACCTAATTTCTTGGTTCAAAACATTGCAAAATCCATGTTTCTTCATCAGACAAATTCTGAGTCATCTGATGAAAATTCATCTGCTCAAAAAGTCAAACTTTGACTTTTGGTCAACTTTTTCAAGTCCAAACTTTTTCAATCATAAAATAATTTCAAATAATCCATCATGATCATAAGAAATCAAGAAATATGAAAAAGTCAACAAAAAGTCAAGATTTGAATTTTTTCTAACACTTAGAAAATTTTCAAGTGTTAAGAAACATGGTTTTTCCTCACTTTCATGGCCATTTTTCACCTAGATCCATTTTGATTCAAGAAAAACTCAAAACATGAAAGTTGTAGGTATTGTTACAAGGTTTCTAAAAAGTCCAAGAACTTGATAAAACACTTTGTGTAGCTAGGGTTTTGATTTTGAAACATAGAGCTCCAAAGCCATGGATTTTGGAAATCATGCATCAAAGATGGATTCTCCCTTCTAGAAGCCTTGTCACTACATGAGATAGGATTTAAGAGAAAAAATATGATGGAAATGGTTAGGAAAGGATAAAAAAACTTGAGTTTTTAAAAGTAATGATTACAAGATTCCATTTGCATTTAATGAAGGAATATTCCTTTCTTAAGTCTTAAGCTTCCAAGTTGCAAGCTCTAAGCTTATCTTGCCTTGCCATTTCAGAATCCTTTGCCTATAAATAGAGGTTCTCACTTCATTCACAACACACCTAAAAAATAATCCAAACTTACTTTCTCACTCATTTCTTATTTTGCAAGTTTCTAAATTTCAAAGGGGTTAGAATTCCAAATTGCAAATACTGCAAGTTCTAGCCAAAAATGTTATTCAGACATTTTCTAAACATCATTTAGAAGTTGTTTGGAACTACAAGCCAGAGTTAGTTTACTCCAGAAATCACTTCCAAAACTCATAAAATGTAAATTTGAGCCATAACTTCCAAACTCCAAATCCACTCGTGCTTATTCTGATTTTTCACTTCAAACACACTCTATACAACATATAGAGACGGTCCAAACATTAAAACAAGTTCTGGAACAACTCCATCATCATCTTCCATTTTCAAATTAACAACCTGCAACTTGACTTGGTCAAAGAGTTCCAGCAACTTTCAGAACAATCTAAGAGTAGAAACATACCCAGTGAGGTTCAGGGAAGCTTAATCAATCATTACTTTGCACCTGGAAGCTGCCATACTCGATCTGGTATTTCATACCAAGAGGTGAGTTTTCAAAACTTTGATACCTCCATACATGCATCTTTAGCTTCAAATTTGAAAAGGAAAATATAGATATCCTATCACTAAAGCTATCTGGATCCTTAATTTAAACTAAAATTAACTGAGTTCAAAGAATTAATCATTTTTTCAGTTACGGTTTAAATTGGGATTGTCAAAATTCACGTTCATCTTTGATTATTAATTTTAACAAGATACATGGTTAGAATCATGATGAAAATCTAGACAAAATTGTATTTTGAACTTTCAAAATTGATGAAGAAACAAAGAAACTCGAATCTGAGCCATGGACATGCCGCGCTTGGTTCCACGAAGAAGATGAAGTGAAATTCAAAAAAAATTCAAAAGTTGAGTTTATAATATATATTTGTAGTTTAAGTTAAAACAACGGATGTATAGCCACCCCAGTGGTAAATCCAGAACACCTTAAAACTTTCCTTCGCCTCAAGGTCCAGGGTTCAAATCCCCCTGGAACCTTTTTTTAATAAAAGGTAAAACAAGCTTCTGAAACTTGTTTCTCCAGAAGTACTTCTGAGGTTGAACCCTCCAGAAACACTTCTGAAGCTTCTATTCCTAGAAGCTTCCCATTTAGAAGCACTTCTAGTGCTTCCATCTCCAGAAGCTCTCATTCCAGCCAGAAGCAACCAGCTTCTCAAGCAGTCAGAAGCCCTCCATCTCACGCCCCAAAAGCAGCAAGCCTTCTCACGCCCCAGAAGCAGGAAGCCTTCAACACGCTCCAAAAGCTACAAGATTCTAAGCTCTCTTTCCCCAGAAGCAAGCTAGCTTTTGATCCTTCCAGAAGTAGCCAACTTCTGAACCCTTCAGAAGTACAACTTCTGAACATTTTTCAAAACTTTATTTTTCAAAATTCCTTCTAAGCAAAGTAATTAAATGAAAAGTCAAGCAAATGGCTCATTGGAAAATCTTCACATCTAAGCCAAAAGTCCAAGGTTCAAACCTCCTTAGGACCATAAACTCTTTTTTTATCACTAATTTCTCAAGTTTCTAACAAACTTAAACATTTTCAAAAACTAATCAAAACTTCTCATTTTGAGATGATTTTTTGTACACTTGTCATTTAATATACCTATTTTATGATTATGTCAAAAAAATCCAAAAATATTTTCTTTTTGATTATATTTTTACTAAGTTAAAAAATGGGACATTTTAAGTATTTTTAATACTTTTCAAAAATGTTTTCTTTCCAATTTTCAAACTTAAATCTTTTCAAAACTTCTTGTGAATAGCCTTCACTTTTCAAAATCATTTTCAAAACCTCCTAAAAAACCCTTTCATAATTAAATTTCTAAACCTCGATCCAACGTCGAGATTCTTTTCAAAATATTTTCATAAATAAATATTCTACTTCTCTCTCCTCCCAAATAAATGGTAGTCAGTCCTGTATCGACCCTCAACTGTATGTTCGACTTCTTAAATGAATCTAATTAACGTGAACCTTGTTTCACCTCACCTTTTCTCAACAAACTTTTTGGGTAGAAAAAGATGATTAGGATGTTTCTGTCCACTCATCCGAGTATTTGGGGCATTAGCTGTTGAACGCTTATGGTCCAATACTCGTCTCCCACATAAACATAACTCAACTCACTCAAACTCTTTTATCGCTCATATGCGATCATCAAACTCTTTTCTTACAAAAAGTGTGTAATAGTCGTTTCAAACACGAACGAGGACTTAAACCAACTAAACAAGTCCAAGTTCAAGCATTTGAAATGTCTAATGCACGATTTTTCTTATAAAATCAATACAACAAATTCAAACCTTTTTGAGAGGAACTACGGAGTTTTGACTTTCCCATTGCACAAGGGAATACGTAGGTACACGGTTTCGAAACCGTGCCAAACTCAAAATAATAATAAATAAACCCCATTTCTTTTATTTCTCGATCATAACTTAAATTAGCAATTTAACACACAAACACTTAGAACTAAACGGGTCCCATCGAGTACGATGGATGTAAGGGGTGCTAATACCTTCCCCTTGCATAACCGACTCCCGAATTCACATCTTTTGGTCACGTAGACCGCCTTATCCAAATTCTGTGGGTTTTATCTATATTTCCTTGTTCTTTTTAGAACAAATAAAATTAGGTGGCGACTTCATTGTTTTTAAAACAACCGATGAAAAAAACCAGTCATCACATATCCCTTCACACCTAACTTTACCTCTCATTCGTTCATCTCCTCCAAACTCACATACTCCTTCAAATCACCTTCATCCATCCTTCTACATACTCCACCGTAAACTCACCTCACTACAACTACCATCATCCATCCATAAATCCACTCCGCCATAACTCTCATCTCCGCCTTACTCCCTCTATCTCACCCTTCACTCGCCACAACAACCTCATCACCTCACCTTCCACCTTCGTCCTCCCTGTAATTCCCACCATAGCCACTATATAACATTCTCACCAACAACAACCGATATACTTCTCACCCCCCACCGCGAGCCTCATCAACCTTTCGCAGTACTTCCATTTCAACCCCTGTGTTCGCTCCTCCCTCTGTTCCAAGCCATAAACGGCCTCCGCATCCACCAACACCTCCTCATCGTCGCCTTATACTTATCTTTATGTTCCTCTCCTCAACACTAGCTTCCGTCATTCCATTCTTGCTTCAACCTCACTCTTTCTAACAACAGACCCTCCATCGCCACATACGCCCAGCCACCCTTCATCTTACTCAACCTTCAATCACCAACATCAACACGACAACTTCGAGTTTCCGTATTTGTTCGGTAATTATTTTTTTATACCACTTTGTTCATTATGTTTGAAATGGCTTTGCCATGAGTTGAAAACTATTGTGTTAATTCTAAAAGAGTTGAAATATTTGGTTTTCTATTTGATTTAAACTGTGTTGTTGCGAGGTCAATCTGTTAGAGCAGAAATGTTGATGTGGTTTGTATAGAAATGTAGATGTTAGCCTTTTTGGTAGCTTTATTCCTTTTGAAATGTTGTGATGCTGGAGATTTTTGAAAATTATGCTTGCCAATTCGTAATTAAGAGATTTTAGAATGTAATAAGACGTCGGGTATAGATTGCACCTCTTTGGTTTTTGTCAAAGTTGTTTGAATTCGATTGAAATCGATATTGTTTTTGTATGCTTTGGTGTCATTTGAAGCCATAGTGAATTGTTTTGTGTAGTTTCGATGAAGGTTCAATGTTTCCATGTTTATTCGCATAGAAACCAACCGAGAAACCATTGAGACATCATCTTATTCTCATTTTAATTTCGATTGTAGTTTGTGTTTGAATGATATTCAAGAGTAATTTCGACGATGGTTTATACTATTACAAGCAACAAAGAGAAAATAAGCTCTTGGGAATGCCCTAATATCCCACCCATCGTCCGGATCTTGGCTTTAAGTATCCAAGTAGCGCTAAAACAAAAAAGCTAACTATTGGAATTCTTGTCTTGGGCTTATCCCTCTTTTACACCAACTTAATAACAAGCACCAAACAAGGATGAAAGAAATAACATTACTAATCAAAATTTATTCATTCAACCATTTATATTACGTCGTCCGTGCAAGCAGGATACCATGGTCAATTCTATAAACAGACCTAGCATCATGCCATCAAAGCTCAATTAAAGCAAGAATCGGCCGGTATCGAGCAGTTGCAATTCCTTGGGCGCTTCGTAGCCCCGTTAGCTGTTGGCTAATAAAAACTTATGTAAAGAGGCATTCTGAGCCTGGAATTTGGATGACTAAGAAACCTTTTAATATCACCGGATAGCAGAAACATTTTTTGTTCGCTTAGCTAATATATGGGAAATGGACGCCTATTGAGATGGCT
This sequence comes from Vicia sativa, assembly GCA_021764765.1. NCBI lineage: Eukaryota > Viridiplantae > Streptophyta > Magnoliopsida > Fabales > Fabaceae > Vicia > Vicia sativa. The sequence goes on along the minus strand of CM038795.1, from coordinate 95,816,639 downwards.
TGTAAATATTTCAGAAGATCCCTTTGGCCTGCGGTCGGGAGCTTGAGAGTTATATGCCTTGATCATTCAGACTGTGGATTATTGGCGTCTATCAAATTTTGTCGCACCGCTTCTCCATAAAGGAAAAAGGGAGGAATCCAGTCCGCCTATACGTATAATTCTGACCAATATGGTCAGATCCTTTTTGGAGAAAAAATCTCCAAACTAGCGTTGCTGATGAGATTGATTAGTGTCTCACTTTGACACCTTAACTGCTTCCCGGTACGAAAATAGATTCCCCATAGAAGATAGTCGTTCAGTAAAAGTATGTTGTTAGCATATAAAATAAAGTATAAAGGTAAGGAAAGATAAAATCATACATTGGCATTAGGTGTCACCCATCTGTAGAAGTTAAAAGGTTCTTGAACTTAACTTCTAGTTAGATGTTTGATTCTTAAGTATGTTTAGTGGCAGGAAAATTTTAATATTCATTGGGTGATTGTTTAGAATACTAACTCGTCATGTTGTGGTTTTTTGGTAGAAAATAATGTAATTCATACTCGATTTTTGATGTTGCAATGTGAATTCGTACTTCTTGTTTCATTTAAGATTTGAAATTTTTCATAATAGAAGTTTTCTTTCCTTTGAATTAGCAGTGTTTCCCGGCCGATTTTGACGTACAATGCTCATTCCCTATGTTTCCCTGAATTCAAGGTAAATTACTTCCTAAAATTCATAGTACTGGTGTGAGTGAGATTCTCTTTTTGAGACAGTTTAATGTGTGATGAATTTGTCTGAAATTGTGTGAATATATTTGTACTTGCCTAGCCTAATGTGTACTATTGTATTTGTGTTTGCTTGCTCCGGATCCATTCCATGTATACTTTGCATTTTGAAATAAACGCATTATACCGTTTTGTGTCCTAATTAGTTTTTTTTTGTTTAGCTTACTTAGTAGTAAAACCGTGGATAAAAAATGGATGTTTGTCGATCGATTGTCAAAAGAGTATGAGAATGGAGTATTAGAATTTGTTAAGTTTGTTGTTGAACACGCAGAAGACCCCATTAGAATGAAATGTCCTTGCTTGGGTTGTTATGTGGGCCAAGTTGACGTGGATGGATTGAAATCGCATTTATTGAGGCGTGGAATTGATCGAAGTTATATGTGTTGGATATTTCATGCTGAGAAAAGCAGCGAGAATGTTGAACTGGGGATGAAAAGTAATATGACCTATGCTTCATACGACAATGTCACGGATACATATAATTGTGATCGAGTTGAAGAGATTGCAGAAACAATTGAAGAAGATCTTCAGGATTGTCCCAAAATGTTTGAGAGGTTGATAAGTGGTGTAGAAAAATTGTTGTATAAATATTGCACCAAATTCACAAGACTGTCTGCGGTATTAAAGTTGTACAACTTAAAGGCGCGCAATGGATGGTCGAATAAAAGTTTCATAGAGTTATTAGCTCTTTTGAGAGATATGCTTCATGAGGATAATGTTCTTCCTAATCGAACTTACGAGGCCATAAAAATGTTGTGCTCTATTGGCATGAGCTATGATAAGATATATGCTTGTCCAAATGATTGCATTTTGTTTCAAAACGAATATGCATCATTGAATGAGTGCCCTAAGTGTGGTTTATCTCGATATAAGAAAAAATCATCTCCAGCAAAAGTCTTATGGTATTTTCCTATTATTCTGAGATTTAGACGCATGTTTCGTAGTAGAGCCAACAACATTTCGTGGATCAAAGTGGAGGTATATTTTTACAATTTTGATTATATAGTGATGATACTTGATAAAACAAGTTAAGATGTATATCTTGATGTATATCTTGATGTATATCCGTATTTTCTTTCCATGTTTAGTGTCCTCGTCAGCGTAATTGTATAGATTGCGGTAATTTTATGTTGAGGTTTATGAAAGAAACTCTTCTTTTGGATCAATTAGAGATTCCATTCACGGTATGAATTTCTAACTTACGAATTATTTTAATATTTCTCATAAAATGACTTAGTGTTTTAAGTAAATCATACTATGTTATATTATTATAGGGTTAAATAAGTTTTTGATTCCTATAAATATTGCAGTTTTCATTTTTAGTTCGTCGCTGCCTTTAGGAAACAGTTTTTACAAAATAATTGTTGCCCAAGCGAGCTAAAACCGTTGCCAAAACCCGGAGGGACTAAAAATGAAACTGCAATATTTATAGGGACCAAAAACTTATTTAACTCATTATTATATAGTACTTTAATGAATTCAAGTGTGTTCATTATTTAAGAGATCAATTGGATGAACTTATGGAGGATTGATGTCAATTTATTATGGAGTTGAGAATTTTATAAGGTATAACTTTGAGTTTTGAGAATATAATATATGTCATTATAATTGTGTTGCAATATTGTTGTTGTTGTTATTTGGTTACTTATGATGGTATAAATTTCGATTTTTTTATTTCATTTCAGGTTATAGGTGCAAATCGATGTAAAAGATAAAGCTATTTTGTAATTCATTGTTGTATATATTGATGTTATCGTTGTTTCAAGTTTATGAAAAATTATGAAATATGGATTGAAGATGTATATTGATGTTGTTGTTGTTTCAAATTTTATATTGAAGCCTCAAATTTGTTTCAAGTTTATGAAATTTTGGTGCAAATTCGGTAAAATCTGGTGCAAAAATGGTGATAATCTAGTGCATATATCTGACTTATAATAGACAAGCTTTGTTTTAAATGAAAACAGGTTTATATTTAAAATTTAGTGGAAAGCTCTACCTAAAGGGGATAGAGTGCTTTTAATAAAGCGCCTAAAGAAGAAATAAACAGCGCTTTTAATGAGCTATCTAAAATGGAGACAACGCCTAAAATGGAAAGCGTTGTCTAAAGCTCTACCTAAAGACTTTTAAAAACATTTTAAAGTGAAAGATTGCTAGCAGGGGCAATATTCAAGCGTTGTCTAAATCACTAGTAGGGGTTATAAGAAAGCGCTTTTAAGGTGGCCTTTTCTAAAGGGTATATATAGCACACTTTTACAATAACCAAAGTGTTGTCTATACCTTTAGCGATGGATTAGGCGCTTTAGCGTATCAATGGAAAAAAAACGCTGTCTAATCCCTTATTTGGCATAGTGTTTTCTCTAGCCAAAACTGCGCAGTAGAACTTGTGATAGCAACTCAACAACTCTTTCACAACACCACTGTTCTTTTATGACGTGAAAGATCAGACAAAACTAAACCACAAAGCATACTAAGAACTCCTATTCACCGGATCAAACCAAAGCTACGAAACCAATTTTGTTGAGAAAAAACAAAACATAGAAAAAAGAGAAATAACAACTTTTCACATAACGTTGAAACTCCATAACTGGAGAAAAGACTACGGTCGTTGTCAATAGACAATCAAAGAATGACACTATGTGAAAATTGTTACAACACATAATATACTCTCAACCTCAGGCCCCCAATACACTCACACTCTCCAAAATACATATAAGAGAGCAATGAAAATAAAATATAAGTTTAAACGACTTTTGATTGGTGCATCTTGTAAAAAACTTGAATTATATATATATATATATATATATATATATATATATATATATATATATATATATATATATATATATATATATATATATATATATATATATATATATATATATTATTAGACTCGTATTCCTTCACAAAACTAATCAATATGTAATTTATTAAACATGTATATTTTCAATCAACCCCAAAAAATTACTATATTTTATTTTCGAACAAATTTTATTTAAGTATTTAATTAAGGGAATCATTAAGTTAAAAGTTTACTTATATTTTTCTTAAGTTTCTTATTATATTAACTAACTCTTCATGAACTTAATATAATTTATTATTCTTAAAAGAAAATTGTAATTTAATAGAAAAAACAACTCCTTTAGTTTTATAATAAGTAGTGTTTTTAGTTGCAGTCAATAAAATAATTATCACTTTGTTTTACGGTGAGTCTCACTTTTTTTTATAATAATAATAATAATAATAATAATAATAGTAATAATAATAGTAATAATAATAATAATAATAGTAATAATAATAATAATAATAATAATAATAATAATAATAATAATAGTAATAAGAATAATCTGAATAATAATAATAATAATAAAACTAATAGTAATAATAATAATAATAGTAATAATAATAATAATAATAATAATAATTGTAATAATAGTAATAATAATAATAATATTAATAATAATAGTAATAATAATAATAGTAATAATAGTAATCTATATTATTTCTCATTTTATATATAATATTAAAAAAATTAATTTAAATTAAGTGTCTTTTCTATAAAAGGGTTCCGACTTCAGCCACATGAAGCACGTCCATATATGTATATTTGGCTTTTTCAGTCAAAGTGATCAGAATCGGAGACGGCCAGAACGTTTAAGATCCTTCAAGCAAGTTGATGTTGAGGACGGGGGTGGTGTACCTACAAGGCACTCCGATGCTAAAGTAAGCAAATGTTCAAAGAGAGAGAATAGTGAATATTAGGGTTTTGAGTGTAAGAAAGTGATACTTTTCCCTCAAGGATATGAGGGTTTATATAATAATCTTAGGAGGACTCTCATTGGTTGCTATATTTGGGCCAGGAGACGCGGATCCGTGAATATAGCTTTCTGAGCTGACTAGGTCAAATCAGGCGATGATGCTCGTAACTAGCTGTTATGTCGAGCAGAGGAGACATAATGAGCATAGTCCTAAGCAAGATAATAACTACTCTGCTCGATATGTGTCGAGCAGGGGATATCGTGTGGCCGAAGGAATGGACATGTGGATGCCCCAACAAGTTATTGGATCTAGGCGGATAACTGTACCTCGAGATGGAGTGATCTGCCCGACAAACATTCGGGCAATCCAGAACAGTAGCCCCCTAAGTCGTTGCATTTGTGGAGGCGATGACTTGATTTCAAAGAGTGTAGTTGAGGTTGTTTTAACCGGGGATATAGGGAGTTGTCAAGGAACCGAAAGGTTGTAGAATTTAGAAGGTTTACGTCCACATGGCCTCGAGCCGTGTGCATTGATTTCCTGGTAGGCCTAGGGACTAGGGTGTAATATGAATACCCTAACTTTCTTAGGCGTGTGCAGATGCACGTGCACAGTGGAGACCTATAAAAGGAGCGAAAACTCGTCATTTGATGACTTTTCTTCGTATGATTTTTCTCTCTTGTGCTCGACTTTAATATTTATCAATTCGAGGAACCTGAGTTGACGTTTTCAGAACCATCTCAGCTTCCGCCGCTGCGTCAGTGGTCCGATCGTCTGTTGCAAACGTCTCAGCTACTTATAAACGATATATATTCAAACTCTTGTTCAAAATTGGTAGATTAAGTTTGAAAATCCTACTTGTCCGTAGAAATGCACGTTGTTAGGGTTTAGGATTTTTGGAGATCCTTTTGACGGTGAGCGACTGCTCCATTTTTCCCTGGCGTTTCGCGATGCCGGGAATCCTTGTGTGTTTCCTTCCATGAGTTTAGGGGTTTTATCATGAGTGATAGCTTTTTTGAGAGAGAGTTGTTGACCAAGGAAGTGGATCCTCGTTCGTCCGAGCCCTTTCACTTGATTAGTGGTGGAAGGATGGATTTGACGTTTATGTCGAGCTCACCGACTTCCTATGCTTTTCAGGTATTATGGCGGACACTAGTGAAAATAGTCGTGAGGGCTCGGGAGGCTCCGAGCGGGAGTATTCTGACTTTAGCACTGATGAGGAAAATGCCTCGGGGGAAGTCCTAGGGGAGAAACCTCAATCTGCCGAGGGTGTTGCCGAGTCAGCTGTTTCGGTTGGCAACCAAGATCCGACCACTTGGTTGGCTCCGGATGCTCGTTTCAGGGGGTCATATTTCACCACTCGTTAAAACGAGATTTTCGACGAGGTGGATTGGTATGATCCCGAGGGAGATGATGGAGGAGAGTTGAAAGGATTGGATAACATACATCCCCACGTCCGAGCATCAGATTTGCTTGATATATGAGGCAGACCATATTCCAGTTTTTGATATTTGGTTTAGGGATCTGGGGGTTCGTCTCCCCTTCACTGATTTTCAAGTGGCGGTATTCGACCACCTTCACCTGGCTCCATCTCAACTTCATCCTAACGCGATAACCTTTATCGGGGAGTTTGAGCTCGTATGTGAATATTTGGAGATATGTGTTACCCTCTGTTCACGTTAAAAAGTGACGCGCGAGGGAATCGAATCTGAATTCGAATTCTCTGACTCGAAACGATTTACTCTTTTGATTTCTTTATAAAGATGCCGCGAGCATCAAGTTTTATTGTTTCCAAGACAAGAAAAATGAGATGAAAAAGGGGAAATCTGCAATACCCTCAATAAATATGATATGCATTACGACTAGCGCGAACTAGACGCAATGTATTGGGGAGATTCCGGGCAATGGGGTTTGTTATATAAAGGGAATAGATGTGGCACCAAAATATATAGTTATCTATAGCTTTATATATGAATAGTTTGATATGTTTGTGTGTTTTAATTTGCTATTTCTATTTTGGGAAATTTTCTCCTTTGGATTTTAAGAAAGGTAGATTTTGTGGGATCCTAGGTTTTGTTATTATTGTGCTACAAAGATCATTGGGATCTTCGCATACATATCCTTAATGGGAATCGGAGCATTTGTAGCTCGGATCTAAAGGGAGCTATGGTTTTGTTTGGTTTGAGGGAGAAGAAGTATACTGCCAAGGATGAGACCTTGTGCCTCGTATTCTCAAAGGATGTTGAGAAAGTCGAGCAATCGTAGTTCCCACTTATGCTAGTGGAAGCAACGAGATGTTATTAAGAGACAAAGACGAATGCCATCTTAATGAAAAATGTATCTAATCTATTTCATCACATACATTTTGAAAGGTAAATTGATTGAATCTTTCATCCTAAGTTATTAGGTGTTTTGCTTGAGTGTACAAGCGTTACCACTTACAAGTTAAGAAAGATATTTGAAAGAGGATTGAATATTTTAATTGTAAGCATTGGGTGTTTTGCTTGAGTGTACAAGCGTTACCACTTACAGATTAAAAGATGTTTTTGTTTAAAAAGAGTGTTTTATTTGAAAAGTGTTTGATTGTATGTGATGTGATAGATGAGATACTTCTTCCATAGAGATGATAAATGTCTAAATCTCGAGGAGAAATTGATTGGATTAGGGGGATGCTTTTAAGAAGCCCATGGGTCCTCGTATTGTAAGCCCAAGAGGAGGCATTCGAGGTTCATCGAGGTCCTTGTATAGCCCAAGAGAATGCATTTTGAGGGTCATCGGGGTCCTATGAAGCTCAAGAGGAAGCTATAGGGTATGGATGGCTTTGGCTTTAAGAGTGGTTTCACCGGGAAACCATCCTCTTAGGATCCAAGACTGATTTCACCGAGAAATCATACTCTCAGGGTTCTATCCTAGCGCGAGTGATTCTTTGTATTGGAAGCCCAATAGGACGTTGTTAAGAGATTTCAGGTCTCTTTATTGTTTGATGCCCAAGAGAGGCTAAACTCAACGAGGAGTTCTTTTGAACGAAGCCCAAGAGGCTAACTTCGGTGTTGTCTTATATGAAGCCTAAGGCTAAACTCAGTAAATGAGTTTTCTTATATAAATAAATGGGCTAACCCAATAAATGAGTTATCTTGTACAAAGCCCAGAGAGACTAACTCAATAAATGAGTTATCTTGTACAAAGCCCAAGAGGAGGCTAAAAAGGGAACCTAGTTGTTAGGCTAGTTGTTATGTTATAACTAAACAGTTATATGAACAAGTGTGTGATGTGTATTCACAAGAGTTTATGAAGGAAATATAAACAAGTGTATAAAAAACGAGCAATTAAAGCAAGTGTAACCTGAATATATACAAGGTTTTTGAATGTGTACAAGGAAATGAATATGTACACGAAGGTTTGATTATGTACAAGGAAGTGAATATGTACATAGGAGGATTGGGACTTACACCGTGAGGGAGGCCCATTGGTTTTAAGAGCAGTTTCACCGGGAATAATGCTTCTCTTAATACCAATGGAATCGGTGTATAAACAAGCGGATAAAAACAAACGAAAGAAGTTTGTTTATGCTTGAATATTTACAAGGATGTTTGAATGTGTACAAGGAAATAAATATGTACACGAATGGTTGATTATGTACAAGGAAGTGAATATGTACATAGGAGGGTTGGGACTTACACCGTGAGGGAGGCCCATGATCAATTAAGAAATTTGAGGAAAAAAACTGGTTCGGTTTTATCTTCAAGTCTAATCGATCATGGAAAAAAAAGGTGTGTAAGTTTATTGAAATGTTATTTGAAAAGGTTTTGAAAATGATTTTGAAAAGTGAAGGACATTCACAAGAAGTTTTGAAAAAGATTTTAAGTTTGAAAGTTGGAAAGAAAACATTTTTGTAAGTATTAAAATACTTAAAATGTCTCATTTTTAACTTAATAAAAATATAATCAAAAGAAAATATTATTGGATTTTTTTGACATAATTATAAAATAGGTATATTAAATGACAAGTGTGCAAAAAATCATCTCAAAATGAGAAGTTTTGATTGGTTTTTGAAAATGTTGAAGTTTGTTGAAAAACTTGAGAAAATTAGTGATAAAAAGAAGGTTTGGTCCTAAGGAGGTTTGAGTCCAGGACCCTTGGCTTAGAAGTGAAAAGTTTTACCACTGAGCCATGTGCTTGACTTGTCATTTACACGCCTTCATTTCATTATATTTAAAAACAAGTTCTTGAAAATGTTTGAAAATAGTGAAAATAAAAGGAAACGTGAAAAAGATGGTCTCAGGGGGATTCGAACCCTGGACCATAGGCAAGGCAAAGGACTAAGAGCGTGATGGCAACCGCTGGGGCAGTAATACATCCGTGAATAAATCATGAACTATTAAATATATTTTAAAATGAGAATTTGAATTTTCCAGAAAACTGAAAAATGCGCGCAACCTCATCTTCTTCTTCCTCAAGCTTTGATTTTGTAACTTCTTCATTTCTCAATGAAATTGAAAGATGTAAACATCAAACTTGCTCGATTTTTACCCAGGAACATGATGGTGATGATTAATTTCATTTATTTTAAGTGTAAGGTGACTAATTTTCACATGAACATGAAGAACCCTAACTTTGAAAATGATTGTGAAATCGTGTTTGTGCAACAAATCAAACAATTGATTGAGGGTTTATGATCCTCATAGGTGCAGAAACATGATAGCATGGCAACTTTTTAACTGGAATGCATTAACTAGAGATTCAATGTTTGAGTTGCTTACCTCTATGAGCAGAAATCAAATTCTCAGTCAGAGTGTTTCCAGAAGTTGTTTGATGATTTGGGTAGCTTTCTTGGACTTTAAGGAACGTGTTGGAATGCTCAACTTGCTTTGAAATTGTCTAAAACTTCCTACCCAAGTCCAACTGTAGCACAACTAGTTTGATGATGGAGATGATGATTCTGTAGTTACAGAGATGTTCTAAGGGTTTGGATCATCTCCATGGAGTGTATGGATGATGTTTGAAGTGATAATTTGGAAATGCACGAGTGGATTGAGAGATGGCAAGTTAAGGCTCAATTTGCAAGTTTATGGATTTTGGAGTATGATTCTGAGTTTGGATATTTTTTGTGATGGCTTGATGATTCTAACAACTTCCTAAGGGTATTTGGAGAGCATTTGAAGCCTAAGATTGCTCATAAATTGCAAGACTTGGAATTTGCAAATTCTCCCACTTAAAACACTTGAAACTTGAAAAATAAGAAAGAAAGAAGGAAAGCTTGATTATGATAGCTTTGGTGTAGTTTCAAGATGAAGAAATGACCTCTATTTATAGGCCAAGAAATATGAATGATAAGGCAAGGTTATCATTGAGAGAGCTTTGCAACTTGCTTAAGTGGTAAGAAGGAATCTTTTGCATTTAATGCAAAAGTTACTTTCTAACCATGGTTAAAAAATTTGTTTGATTCAATCCTCTTTTCAATCATGTCTAACTGATATTTATCAATTATAATCTATCCAAAGCTGATGACAAGGCTTCTAGAAGAGAGATTGTTGAAAAATGACTTATAATTTTGATACATGATCTTAGAATTCCATGGTTTTGGAGCTCTATGTTTCAAAATCAAAAGCCTAGCTAGACAAAGTGTTTTTGCAAGTTCTTGGACATTTTGGAAATCTTGTAAAAAGACCTACAACTTTCATGTTTTGAGTTGTTTCTGAATCCAAATGGATCTAGGTGAAAAATGGCCATGAAAGTAAGGAAAAACCATGTTTCTTAACACTAGAAATTTTTTCAAAATGTTAGAAAAAATTCAAATCTTGACTTTTTTTACTACATTTCTTAATTTTTTATTATGATCATAATGGATTATTTGAAATGATTTTATGATTGAAAAAGTTTGGATTAGAAAAGTTGACCAAAAGTCAAAGTTTGACTTTTTGGCGAGATAATTTTCATCGGATGGTTGAATTATCGATGAAGAAACATGGACTTTGCAATGTTTTGAATCAAGAAATTAGGTCAAGATGTTGCATTGAAGATGTAAATATCAATCTACCAGCAAATAGGTCATTCATTGAGTAAAAAGTCAATGATTCACTATCTTCGATCAAAACCCTAATTGGTCGATTCATGGTAGATCATGAGAAAAAGTTGGGAATTTGAAGATCAAATGTTGATGATTGATTAAGATAGATCAATTGAGGTGAGTGGAAACTCAAACCCTAATTGATTATATCTTGAACATATGAAATTTTGAAGAAACCCTGACTTTGACTTCTAGAAGCCACACACGATCTATTTTGTTCTGAAACTGTTAGTGATGCAGTGATGCAAATGTAAGGTGGTATCTTAGGTCAAAAATTGGGGTATGACACCCTCTCCTTATTTTTTCATATCTTCTTCCTTCAGAGGAGTTTGGATAAGACAGACGGGGTAGTTCGATGGAGGTGGGTGTCGTTTCGACAACAAAATGGGAAGTTTTTCAAACCTTACCAAGAGTCTGTCCAATTTTTTAAGGACAGGTTTATGTTTGTCCAACCGATCTTTGAACGGGATCTTTTTAACGTGTTTACGAGGTCTCCTGCTGTCAAGGAGGATGGTTCTCCTAAGATGAATGTGCAGGGGGAGCAGGTATACCAACTCGTGTCTAAGTTTAATTTTCATTGGAAATAGGATCATTTCGGGCGGATTGTTGACCAGTATGTATGGGCAAGAGAGGGATTGGATGCTAAGGATTTAGCCGGTCTTGACGTGTTGTCATCTTATGTTGAGGGTCTTCCCCCGGTCCAGCGTATGTGAAGAGGGGGAAAAGCGCTCGTGGGAGAAAATGGGGTCCGCTTATTAATGTGAGAGATCTCCTTCTTAGCGGGGATCCTAAGGCTTATCTGAGTAGATTATTTGTTATTTAATATTTCTCCATCTTTTTCCTTTTATGATATTGCTGAATGTTTTTAGATTTGTCTGATCCTAATGTGAATCTTCTTTCTTGCAGCTAGGATGAATCCTGCGTAGGAACGTATCGCTCGAAATATGCTGCATGAGGAAAAGGGAAAAGGAATGGGGTCACCGAATGAACCGAGGAATACCTCCAAGGCCGGTCTGGGGCAGTCTTCTACAAGTCAGGCAGTCGGGGCTCTGTCCCCTCAATAGACTTCTTCGAGGAACAAGAGAGTTCGAGTTGCCAGAATGGTGGATCTGACTGGGGAGATAGGCAAGGGGAAGTTTGATCTCCCTCCCTGCTGGCTTGACCGGACTTATTTCGAGAATACAAGTGTGAATTTGCCCCGGGTATAGTCCCTCTTGTTGGAAGAAATGGACTGGCCGTGCAAAAAGGTTGCTCTTGCTAAGCATGCGGGCGCGTGGGTGCGCATTTTTGAGATGGCGACTGCTTACTCTGAACATGTTCAATCTCCCAAGGTTGAAATTCGAGAGCTTAGGACCAAATTGAAGGAGATGAAAGAGGCCTCTAAAAGACGGGAGGAGGCTCGAGAGAAATTATCCATCGACCTTAAGCGGATTGTCGAGGAATGCGATGCGGCTCGAAAGAACAAGCAGCAGTTGGTCGACGAGGTTGCACGGTTAAAGGACGACTTTGCTCTGGTCGAGGCAGAGCCTGAAGATTTTGTCGGGTTGAGGACCCAGGCGGATCTAATTGGAAGCGTACAAATGGCTTATGATGATGTGGTGGTGTTCGCGTTAAAAGTATTACGCAATTGAATCGAATTGAATCTCCCTTTCGTGTGATTTACTCTTTTGATTTGTTTTTAAAGATGTCGCGAGCATCAAGATTTATTGTTTCCAAACAAGAAAAATGAGATGAAAAAGGGGAAAGCTGCAATATCCTCAATAAATATGATATGCAGTACGACTAGCGTGAACTAGACGCAACGCATTGGAGAGATTCTGGGCAAGGGGGTTTGTTATATAAAGGGAATGGATGTGGCACCCTAAATATATATAGTTATCTATAGCCTTATATATGGATAGTTTGATATGTTTGTGTGTTTTAATTTCCTATTCTATTCTTGGGAAAGTTTCTCCTTTGGATTTTAAGAAAGGTAGGTTGTGTGGGATCCTAGGTTTTGTTATTATTGTGCTCGAAAAGATCATTGGGATCTTCTGCATACATATCCCTTAATGGGAATCAGAGCATTTGTAGCTCGGATCTAAAGAGAGCTATGGTTTTGTTTGGTTTGAGGGAGAAAGAAGTATGCTCGCCAAGGATGAGACCTTGTGCCTACGTATTCTCAAAGGTAGGTTGAGAAAGTCAGAGCAATCGTAGTTCCCACTTATGCTAGTGGAAGCAACGGGTGTTATTAAGAGACAAAGACAAATGTCATCTTAATGAAAAATGTATCTAATCTATTTCATCACATACATTTTGAAAGGTTGATTGATTAAATCTTTCATCGTAAGTATTAGGTGTTTTGCCTGAGCGTACAAGCGTTACCACTTACGAGTTAAGATAGATGTTTGAAAGATGATTGAATCTTTAATTGTAAGTTTTAGGTGTTTTGCTTGAGTGTACAAGCGTTACCACTTACAGATTAAAAGATGTTTTTTTGTTTGAAAAAGTGTTTGAAAATTATTTGATTGTATGTGATGTGATAGATGAGATACTTCTTCCATCGAGATGATAAATGTCTAAATCTCGAGGAGAAATTGATTGGATTAGGGGGATGCTTTTAAGAAGCCTGTGGGTCCTTGTATTGTAAGCCCAAGAGGAGGCATTCCGAGGGTCATCGAGGGTCCATTGTGCGCAAGAGAAGGCATTCTGAGGGTCATCGAGGGTCCTTGTATGAAGTTCAAGAGGAAGCTATAGGGTATGGATGGCTTTTACTTTAAGAGTGGTTTCGCCGGGAAACCAACCTCTTATGATTTCAAGAGTGATTTTACCGGGAAATCATACTCTCAGGGTTCTATCCTAGCGCGGGTGATTATTTGTATTGCAAGCCCAATAGGAGGCTGTTAAGAGATTTCCAGGTCTCTTTCTTGTTTGATGCCCAATAGAAGGCTAAACTCAACGAGGGAGTTCTTTTGAACGGAGCCCAAGAGGAGGCTAACTCAACAGGGGAGTGTTGTCTTATGTGAAGCCTAAGCGGAGGCTAAACTCAATAAATGAGTTTTCTTATATGAATCATAAGAGGAGGCTAACTGAGATGAATGAGTTTTCTTATACGAAGCCTAAGAGGAGGCTAAAGGGGAATCTAGTTGTTAGGCTAGTTGTTATGTTATAACTGAACAGTTATATAAACAAGTGTGTGAAATGTATTCACAGGAGTTTATGAAGGAAATATATAAACAAGTGTATAAAAAAAGCAATTAAAGCAAGTGTAACTTGAATATATACAGAGGTTTGGGACTTACACCTTAACGGAGGCCCATTGGTTTAAGAGTAGTTTCACCAGGAATAATGCATCTTTTAATACCAATGGAATCGGTGTATAAACAAGCGGATGAAAACAAACGAAAGAAGTTTATTTATGCTTGAATATTTACAAAGATGATTTATTGTGTACAAGGAAATGAATATGTACACGAAGGGGTGGTTATGTACAAGGAAATGAATATGTACTTAGGAGGGTTGGGACTTACACCGTGAGAGAGGCCCATGATCAATTAAGAAATTCAAGAAGAAACCTAGTTCGGTTTATCTTTAAATCTAATCGATCATGGAAAAAGGTGTGTAAGTTTATTGAAAGGTTTTTGAAAAGGTTCTGAAAATGATTTTGAAAAGTGAAGGATATTCACAAGAAGTTTTGAAAAAGATTTAAGTTTGAAAGTTGGAAAGAAAACATTTTTGAAAAGTATTAAAAATACTTAAAATGTCCCATTTTTTAACTTAGTAAAAATATAATCAAAAAGAAAATATTTTTGGATTTTTTTGACATAATCATAAAATAGGTATATTAAATGACAAGTGTACAAAAAATCATCTCAAAATGAGAAGTTTTGATTAGTTTTTGAAAATGTTTAAGTTTGTTAGAAACTTGAGAAATTAGTGATAAAAAAAGAGTTTATGGTCCTAAGGAGGTTTGAACCTTGGACTTTTGGCTTAGATGTGAAGATTTTCCAATGAGCCATTTGCTTGACTTTTCATTTAATTACTTTGCTTAGAAGGAATTTTGAAAAATAAAGTTTTGAAAAATGTTCAGAAGTTGTACTTCTGAAGGGTTCAGAAGTTGGCTACTTCTGGAAGGATCAAAAGCTAGCTTGCTTCTGGGGAAAGAGAGCTTAGAATCTTGTAGCTTTTGGAGCGTGTTGAAGGCTTCCTGCTTCTGGGGCGTGAGAAGGCTTGCTGCTTTTGGGGCGTGAGATGGAGGGCTTCTGACTGCTTGAGAAGCTGGTTGCTTCTGGCTGGAATGAGAGCTTCTGGAGATGGAAGCACTAGAAGTGCTTCTAAATGGGAAGCTTCTAGGAATAGAAGCTTCAGAAGTGTTTCTGGAGGGTTCAACCTCAGAAGTACTTCTGGAGAAACAAGTTTCAGAAGCTTGTTTTACCTTTTATTAAAAAAAGGTTCCAGGGGGATTTGAACCCTGGACCTTGAGGCGAAGGAAAGTTTTAAGGTGTTCTGGATTTACCACTGGGGTGGCTATACATCCGTTGTTTTAACTTAAACTACAAATATATATTATAAACTCAACTTTTGAATTTTTTTTGAATTTCACTTCATCTTCTTCGTGGAACCAAGCGCGGCATGTCCATGGCTCAGATTCGAGTTTCTTTGTTTCTTCATCAATTTTGAAAGTTCAAAATACAATTTTGTCTAGATTTTCATCATGATTCTAACCATGTATCTTGTTAAAATTAATAATCAAAGATGAACGTGAATTTTGACAATCCCAATTTAAACCGTAACTGAAAAAATGATTAATTCTTTGAACTCAGTTAATTTTAGTTTAAATTAAGGATCCAGATAGCTTTAGTGATAGGATATCTATATTTTCCTTTTCAAATTTGAAGCTAAAGATGCATGTATGGAGGTATCAAAGTTTTGAAAAACCCACCTCTTTGTATGAAATACCAGATCGAGTATGGTAGCTTCCAGGTACAAAGTGATGATTGAAAAAGCTTCCCTGAACCTCACTGAGTATGTTCCTACTCTTAGATTGCTCTGAAAGTTGCTGGAACTCTCTGACCAAGTCAAGTTGCAGGTTGCTAGTTTGAAAATGGAAGATGATAATGGAGTCGTTCCAGAACTTGTTTAAGTGTTTGGACAGTCTCTATATGTTGTATAGAATATTTTTGAAGTGTAAAATCAAGACAAGCATGAGTGGTTTTCAAGTTTGGAAGTTTAGGCTCAAATCTTGCACAAATGGAGTTTTATGGAGAAATTTGACTCTTGGCTTGTTTTTGGATGATTTAAGGTTTCAAACAACTTCTAAATGATGTTTAGAAGATGTTGGAAGCTCAAGTTTGCTCAGAATTTGCAAAGCTTGAAGATTGCAAAATTTCCCTCTTAGAACTTTGAAACTTGGAAATCAAGAAAGAAAGAAGGAAAGCTTGGATTATGATTGCTTCGGTTTAGTTTGAAATGAAGAAATGACCTTTATTTATAGTCCGAAAATTCTGAATGACAAGGCAAGGTTATCATTGAGAGAGCTTGCAACTTGGCTTAAGTGGTAAGAAGGAATCTTTTGCATTTAATGCAAATAGTTACTTTCTAACCATGGTTAAAATCTCTCCTTGATCCAATCCTCTATCAATCATTCCTAACTGATATTTATCAATTATAACCTATCTAAAACTGGTGACAAGGCTTCTAGAAAGAGAGGTTTGTGAAAAATGACTTAGAGTTCTTGAAAAATGACTTGTAATTCATGGTTATGGAGCTCTAAGTTTAATTTTCAAAACCTTAGCTAGACAAAGTGTTTTGCAAGTTCTTGGATATTTTGGAAAGCTTGTAACAAGACCTACAACTTTTATGTTTTGAGTTTTTCTTGAATCCAAGTGGATCTATGTGAAAAATGGCCATGAAAGTAAGGAAAAACCATGTTTCTTAACACTTGAAAATTTTTCTAAGTGTTAGAAAAAATTCAAATCTTGACTTTTTGTTGACTTTTACACATTTCTTGATTTTTTATGATCATTATGGATTATTTGAAATGTTTTTATGATTGAAAAAGTTGACCAAAAGTCAAAGTTTGACTTTTTGAGCAGATGAATTTTCATCAGATGATTCAGAATTTGTTTGATGAAGAAACATGGATTTTGCAATGTTTTGAACCAAGAAATTAAGTCAATATGTTGCATTGAAGATGTTAAGATCAATCTTCAAGCAAATAGGTCATCCATTGAGCAGAAAGTCAATGATTCACTATGTTCGATCAAAACCCTAATTGGTCGATTCAAGGTAGATCATGAGAAAAAGTTGGGAATTTGAAGATCAAATGTTGATGATTGATCAAGATAGATCAATTGAGGTGAGTGGGAACTCAAACCCTAATTGATTATATCTTGAACAGATGAAATTTTGAAGAAACCATAACTTTCACTTCTAGAAGCCACGCACGATCTATTCTGTTCTGAAACTGTTAGTGATGCAGTAATGCATACATGAATAATGTAAGGTGGTATCTTAGGTCAAAATTTGGGGTATGACAGGTGACTGCTTTGACGGGGAGTTTTGAAAATGCTTTAGCCCAAAGACGGGTTCTGAACCCAGGTGTAGAGTTGGTGACTGAGGGAATGGGGGTTCATCATTATGTTGAGGATGGTATGATAAAGAGGCCTTCTTTCCTCGATGATATGATCGTGGATGATACTTCCGAGAAAGCGACCCCCGAGAAAGAGCTTGTTCAGCCCGCTGAATGATTTCCGTTGATGCGTTGGTTTTGTTGTGTTTATTTGGGCATGGCGGTTTTTATGTAACGACAGTTCTGCCCCTTGTGGTTGTTTTGATCTTTTTATTATATTGGGGTGGAGTCCCCGTTTTAACTCTAGGACAAATTCGACCTTTATGGTCGTGAATGTAATATTTAGTATTTTCTGTTCATCATTTATTGTATGCATGTGATACTTTTTGTTTTGGGGGAACACTCATTAATTGTAAATAATCTTCGCTAGTGTGGGGCAACTAATCGAAGGGGGCCAATTTGTTTATTGGGCTTTTTCCGAAGCTCAAACTTTGGTTAAAGGCCTGAGATCGGCAGCGTGAACGTCCCATCGCGAGTTAGGTGTTCTGTGGGTGAGGTATTTAGACAACGGGGCTCGTTTGAGTCCCCTACATCGGGGCAGATATCTCACTCGCTATATGAGTAGAGTGAGTATCTTTTTAATTTCCATGATATTACACATCGCTAGTACCGAGCTATAAGCACCTGGCTGGTTTCCTGAGGTGTGTCGACTGTCCATGCCTCAACTATAGTATTGTTTAAGTTTTTCGACAGCGGAATGACTTTGGCTTCATAGCAGAGCGCTATTCTTTGTTTGATTGATGCCTCTCTACGGGCACCCCCCGTTCTTATCTCTTTGACCATGTCGAGTTCTTCTCTCAAATATTGGTCGTTCATCTCCACGTCGAGGGGAGATTCGATTCTTCTTGAATAGTCAGAATGGAGTTTCCCCGGTGGACGAATAGGGAGTGGTTCGGTAGGCCTAGAGTATGTTGTGTAGTACTTCGACCCATTTATTTTTTGATTCATCTAGTCTTCGTCTGAGTCCGTGTAGTATGACCATGTTCGTAGATTGGGCTTGACCATTCTTTTGCGGGTGTTCAAAAAAATAGACGTGTTGTACGATTCCCAGGTGGACAACGAAGTCTTGGAAGTTTTATCGGTGAATTGCGTCCTATTGTCGGTGACTATAGCTTGTGGGATGTCGAATCGGGCTAGTCTTATTCTCTATAAAAACGTAGGATATTTTGAGCGGTGATTTTGGCCAATGCTTCAGCCTCTATCCATTTGGTGAAGTAGTCGACACCTACTATTAAATATTTATTCTAGTATGCTCCCAAGAAGAATGGCCCAAGGATGTCAATCCCCCACCATGAGAAGGGCCAGGGAGAATAGAAGGATTTGAGTTCGCTCGGAGGAGCTAAATGCATGTGTTAGTGTTGTTGGCACTTATCACATTTCTTCACGTGTTCCTTGGCATTGAGCTGTATGGTCGGCCAATAAAAACCAACTCTGAGGGCTTTCCTGGCTAACGATTTTCTTCCTAGGTGTTGGGCGCTGATGCCTTCATGTATTTCTTTTAATATGTATGGCACTCTGGCTTCTTCGATGCACTTGAGGAGAGGGATGGAGAATCCCTTTCTATAGAGTTTATCTTCGAGGATCACATATGAACATGCCCTTAGTCTGATAATGCTCGTCTATTTGGGATCGTCAGGGAGAGTTCCATTGGTCAGGTATTTGTAGACGGACGTCATCTAAGAGGTGTCTTCTTCGATAACGAGCACGTTGTGGTTGGGGCACTTTTTCTCGATGCTTGGTTGAGGGAGTATCTTTTGGATCACCGGTTTGTTTCCTCCCTTGGTCCTTGTACTAGCGAGCTTGGATAGAACGTTTTCTCGAGCATTGTGTTCTCGAGTGAACTTCTTCAAGTGGTATTAGAAGAGGACCCAATATTCGGCCAACTAATCGTTTTTGACCTAATATTCCCCTCAGACTTTGGAGGCTACGAGTTGTGAGTCGGTGAGGATCTTGACCTCTTTCGCTCATGTCCTCGGCGGGCGTGGAGCCGACAGAAAAGCCTCGTATTCCGCTTGGTTGTTGGAAGTGGTAAATGAGAGGGCGAGGGATGTTAGAACATAGTTTGATTCTAATCATATCTTAGATTTTTTATGATAACAAGTGAAATAAATTTTGTATAATATATATGATACTCTGATGTGTTCTATTTTCATTTCAGATGATGTTCTTTCGAGCACTTAAGAAAATGAAATATCATATTATGTTGAGCGGAAAAAGAGTTAGAAGTTCTAGAAGATAAAAGAACTTGAACACATAAACTAAAAACAACTTTTGAAGGAAGCATGCTAGCGCAACCTCTGATAGAAGCACCAATGAAACCTCGATTAAAAGACACTTTGAACAAGGCTTCTGATCATGATCTATCTATCGTTATCTTCTAAGACAAAGTCGACAACGATATAACGTTACCTACAAAGGCTAAGGCGTGAAGTACTTGAGTGGTTCAACTTTCTAGATTCATTGAGAAAACAAGCACATGCAACTAAACCTTAATTACATTTTCCAGTAACCAAGACAAAGGGCTGCAGCGGAAAAATTCTAGAAGCTATATAAGGAGCAACATTCAAAGAAGAAAATCACAACTTTACGAAAAAACTCATGTGCCAAAATCAAAATCATTATGTTTAGTTTAATTTTCTATTTTGTGCTAAACATTCTAGTGTAAAAATCAATTTCAATGATAAAGCTTTTTAGAAGCAACTATATACACCTGTTAGAAGTTCTTGTGTAATTGTTCCTTGAGAGACCAATTGAGTCAGATTTCTCAAGAGGGCTAGGACTAGTTAAGTCTTAGAGGTGTTAGTCACTTGCAGTTGACTTGTGTATTTTTTCTTAGTCACAACAGTTGGTTGTGCAGTTGTAATATTTTGATTATAGTGGATTAAGTCCTCGTTGAGAGAGGTGAAATCACCTTGACGGGTGGACTGGAGTAGTTTGAGTCTCAAACGAACCAGGATAAAAATCGTTGTGTGTTTAGTTTGTTGTTAAGTAGAAAGAAAATTCTAAAAGGGAAAAACTTATTCAATCCCCCTTCTAAGTGTTTTCTAAGCCTTCAAGGGATACTTCGATGACGATCCCTTCCCCGTTTTCTAGAATTATACCTGCTCCGTTTCCCGTCGAGCTAGAAGCACCATCGACGAATATTGTCCATTTGTTGGCCCCTTCTTGGAGTGCTGGGAAAGTCATCTCTACCACGAAATCTGCTAGGACTTGTGCTTTGAGGGCTTTCCTGCTCTCGTACCTGATGTCGAACTGAGATAATTCTAAAGACCACTTGAGCATTCTTCTGGCCATGTCTGGTCGACCCAGTAGCTATTTGATGCGTTGATTTGTTCGGACTATGACGGTATGTGCCAAGAAATAGTGTCGGAGTCATCTTGCGGCGTTGACTAGTGCGAGGGAAATTTTTTTGATTTGTTGGTATCTCAATTAAGGCCCTTGTAAGGCTTTACTCGTGAAGTAGATCGGTTTTTTCCCTTCCTAAGTTTCTCGAATGAGGGCAGTGCTAACGGACTCAGAAGTCATGGCTAGATATAGATAAAATATCTCCTCTTTATTAGGTCGAGGCAACACGGGGGGTTGGGATAGAGTTTGCTTGAGATGAAGTAGGGCCTTCTCGCACTCCTTGGTCCAGTCGAACGCAACCTCCTTTCTTAGTAGTTTAAAGCATGGGTGTGCGTGTAGGGACGACCTCGCGGCGAATCGTGATAACGAGGTGAGCATCTCGTTGAGGACTTGAATGGATTTTTTGGAATTCGAAGTGGGACATTCCGAGAATGCACGACATTTTTCGGGGTTGGCCTCTATCCCGTGCTCGGTGAGATAGAAGCCGAGGAATTTCCCAGCTCGGACTCCGAAGGTGCATTTCTCTGGGTTGAACCTCATTTTGACTCTTCTGGCTTGATCAAAGACTTTTCTGAAGTGTAGGGAGTGATCGACTTCCTCTTGGGATTTTACGATCATGTCGTTCATATAAACTTCGAGCGTGTCCCCAATTTCACCCTTGAAAACTTTACTCATCATTCATCGATATGTTGCACCGGCGTTCTTCAAACCGAAGGGCATCACATTGTAGTGGTAGTTGCCTGATTCGGTCATGAAGGCTGTATAAATTTTGTCTATTTTAGCCATGGGAATTTGGTTATAGCCTGAATAGGCGTCCATGAACGAAAGCAATTTAAAATTTGCATAATTATCAACGAGTTTATCAATGTTAGGCAAGGGGTAAGCGTCTTTTGGACATGCTTTATTGAGATCAGAGTAATCAATGCACATGCGCCATTTTCCATTATTATTTTTCACAAGTACAGTGTTGGATATCCACGTGTTATATTGGTCTTCCGATACAAAATTGGCCTCTTTAACGTCCCTAATAGCTTGCTCGGCAGCCTCGATTTTTTCCAGGTACTACTTTTGTCTACGATGAGCTACGACCTTAAGAGCAGGATTAACAGTTAGATGGTGACATGCCACCTCTGGGTCGAGACCAGGCATTTCGGTCGCGCTCCAGGAAAAGAGGTCGGTGTTGTCCTTCAATCATGCTTTGATCTGGTTCCGAGCTAATTCTAGGAGGTCCGCTCCGATCTTAACTCCTTTGTTAGGGTTATCGCCGAGTGGTATGAGCTCAAATTCACCGTCTGGGATCGGTCACATATGCTGCTTCGAGGATCCTTCCGAGATACTGAGAGCGTCTTCCTCGATCGTTGGAGCTTTACCTTTCCTCCTTTTTTTCTGCCAAGTCCTCAGGCTCCAAGCGACTGTCGAGGTTGATGGCATCGACTCGGGGGAGAGGTTCGGGTTTATGAGAGCTTTCTGGGAGGTCGACTCTACCTTTGACCTGTGGCTGGAGATTGATGGAGTTCATGCCCTTTGCAGATGCTTCGAAGCATCTTCGAGCGGCTTGAATGTATCTGTGCAAATTCGCTACCTGCCCGTTTACCGTGTAATATTTCATCTTCAAGTGTACTGTGGATGGAACTTCGATTAGTTCGGCGAGAGTGGGTCGATCGAAAATGCACTAATACAAGGACAGGAAATCGACGACCAAGAACTATGTTTTGATCGACCTACCAGTCTCTCCGACGCCGAAGGTTACGATCAACTCAACGTAGCCTTATGGTTTCACTGTGGAACCGTTGAATCCTTGTAGATATGAGCCAATGTAAGGAGTCAGGTAGGTCTCATTGAGCTGCAATATGCGGAAGAGCTAAGTGTACATGATATCGGTAGAACTTCCTTAGTCGAACAATATTTTCCTGACATCGAAGTTAGCCATCCGAGCACACACGAGCAGAGGATATTTGCATTGGGGGCGCCCCCAGATAATTCCTCTTTGTAAAAGGCCAGTGGGTGAGACTTGCCTTGGATTTTGTCGAGGGTGGCGCCCAAATTAGAACTTGTTTTGACGTGGTCGTCAAATCACCTCTTGATGGATCTGATGGTGTTCTTGGTGAACCCTTCACCGGATATGACCATGGACGTTGGGAAAGATTCCCAAGGGCTATGGGCAGTGAAGTACGCCAGAGTGGTATCGAGGTCAAGAAAGATGAAGTCTTATGGCCTAGATATACTCATAGCCACTGGCATAAAGGATTCCTCGGCAATTTTTCCTCCTCGACCTTGCTGACGAGGGCTTCTTCTTCGCAAATTCTTTCTTCTTGTATTGTTTGAGATGCCGTCTCGATCAAGATCTCAATCGCATCCTTCCGGTGGATGCATTCGCCCGTCACGTGCCCGTGACTCCTGTAAAATCTGCAATATTTGCTTTTATACGTCCTCGATTTTGCGGGGTCTTTCGGAAAGCGTGCGATCTGTTTGAACTCAAAGTTTGAACAACGGTTAAGATCGTTCGAGAGGTGGTGAGGGAGTGTAGTCGCTGAATCGACCAACCGACCCCTTGTGGTCCCTGAAGTCGCGAGGTTTATCCTTCTGCTTTCTTTCCCCCGTATGTCGGGTTTCACGAGCATAGTTAGCGGCCCCTTCTCCACGTATTGGATGTATGTCGAGTATATATATATATATATATATATATATATATATATATATATATATATATATTATTGGACTTCATCTTTCTTCACAAAACTAATCGATGTGTGATTTCTTAAACATATAAAATCAATCCCAACAAATAACTATATTTTATTTTTGAACAAATTTTATTTAAGTAAATGTTAGTTATTAAACTAATAAATAAAATATATAAATATATTTTACGTTTAGAAAAAAAATTAATTAAGGGAATCATTACGTTCAAAGTTTACTTATATTTTTCTTAAGTTTCTTATTTTATTTACTAACTTTTCATGAACTTAATATAGTTTTATTCTTAAAAGCAAATTGTAATTAATAGAAAAAGCAACTCCATTAGTTTTATAATAAGTAGTTTTTTTAGTTGCAGTCAATAAAATAATTATCACTTTGTTTTACAGTGATTCTCACTTTTATTATAATAATAATAATAATAATAATAATAATAATAATAATAATAATAATAATAATAATAATAATAATAATAATAATAATAATAATAATAAAAATAATAGTAATCTATATTATTTCTCATTTCTTATATAATATTAACATCTTTAATTTAAATTAAGTGTCTGTTTTATAAAAGGGTTCTGACTTCAGCCACATAAAGCACGGCCATATATGTATACTTGGCTTTTTCAGTCCAAAGTGATTTTTTTTTTCTTTTCTGTTTTTAAAGTTTTATTGATAAAAGTGCTAGATACCTAAAAATGAAAAAAAAGTCGTGCATGCCATGCACGATTTGGCCTTTTTATTCTTGACAGTTCTTTCGGATGATAGACTCGTAGTCCTTTACTCCTTTTTCTTTATTTATTTAATCCATATAGTTATTTTGCTACTATTATCTAAATAGCATGAGAGTAATCTAATAGTAGTTACTTTGAATTTTTCAATAAAATAAATAAGTAAATGTCATTATAATTTATTCTAATTGAATCAATTTATATTTTTCTTAAAATTGGAGCATAAGCAAACTAGAAATGTTATACTATAAATGTTACTATTTCCTTCTTTTTTAAGTGTTGTTATGAAGAGTTCTTTTTTATTTAAATATCATTTTTATAATTTAATGTCATAATTTATTAATTATTTACTTTTTCAATAAATAAAAGAGAGTGTATGTGTGAGTTTATTAGAAAAATAAATAAATTAAGTATAATTGAAAAAATAACTCTAACAATTCACTATATTGATTAAAGAACTTTGTGTTAAAATGACACTTAAAAAAGAATAGAATTGCGGGAATAGTAAATGTTATTCTTAAAGAGTAATGCTATTTAATTTAAAACAAATTGAACAACAAAGACCAAAATAGAGTAATGCTATTTAATTTAAAACAAATTGAACAACAAAGACCAAAATATATATGTGTTAATAATTTAATAGATAATTTTAAATTATTATAAATTAAATTTCCTTTTTAATAGAAATCATGAGGTGTGACTGTGATAAAGAATGATTAAGATTTATTTTGTCTTTTTTATTTTCATTTTTTCTTATTAATAAATATTTTTCATTCTTGAATAGCTAACTAAATTGCGTTAATTCATAGCATTAAAAATATCTTAATTAAGCAAAAGAAAAATATGTAGAGTTGTCCTCACTGTTAAGATATTCAAAATATTAATTTTATAACTTATACAAACTTTATAAATTTGAAAAATTAAGTCAATATAAAAATGGAAAGCAAACAGAACTGCGCCGCTATTCTTTTTAAGATTACAAAATTAACTCTTTTAAAAATCATATTTATAAATTTAAAAGATACAACATTTTTATTCATAAATCTTTAAACTCTATGTAAAACTCAATATATCTACTAACGTTGGTCTCTTGATTGATATTGATCTCTTGATTGACATCTCTTCTCTTTTAAAATTGAATACAACTTTCTTTTAGTCTTTATTATAAGAAAAAATTCATTTTTTAAATACATTAAATAATTAATATATTTAAATTATATATAGCTCAAATACATTAATCAATTAATTAATGTATTTATAAAATAAAATAAAGGCCAGAGAAAGTAACATCTTTGCACACTGTAGAAATTTTATTTATAAAAATTTTTGTTTTTGTTTTTTTAGTATTGTAAACAAAGAATACCATGTCCTTCTCTTAACTCATAACATTGTCTTATTTTAACACATAAAAATGTCTTATTTAAATTGTGAGTAACGTTTAAGTAAAAAAAATAGCTGTATTAATTTTAATTATATAATTATAATTATTTATTAAAATATTTATACTAAATATATAGAATATAGTTAACAAATAAAATTTATTAATAGAAAAATAAATATTGTAATATTATTATTTTAAATTGACAATTAATTTGATATATAAAAAAATACAAATAAAACATTCTTTAAGAGTTACATACTTACAAGAGGTAAATAAAATTTATTAATAGGAAAAATAAATATTTTAATATTATTATTTCAAATTGACAATTAATTTGATATATAAAAAATACAAATAAAACACTCTTTAAGAGTTACACACTTACAAGAGGTAAATAAAATTTATTAATAGAAAAAATAAATATTGTAATATTATTATTATTTTAAATTGACAATTAATTAGATATACAAAAAGTACAAATAAAACATTCTTTAAGAGTTACATACTTACAAAGGTAAATAAAATTTATTAATAGAAAAATAAATATTGTAATATTATTATTTTAAACTGACAATGAATTTGATATACAAAAATTACAAATAAAACATTCTTTAAGAGTACATACTTACGAGTAACATTAAAACTAAAATTATCAAAATGATCAAATGTTTATATATATATATATATATATATATATATATATATATATATATATATATATATATATATATATATATATATATATATATATATATATATATATATTAAAATTATAGATTTTTAACCCATCTCATGATCTTCTTAGCCACTCCAATTCTCAAATTGTCATTGAAAATCAAAATATATATTTTGGTTCGCACCTTTATCATGCAAATCATGTTAAAAGGGTTGGGTGTAAATCGAAAATATATTCGATTTTAATCTATAATTTTTAAATAAACGTCTATGTGAGACCAAATTTGAAATATATTCTTAATATTACATTATTTAATATGCAACACGAAATATATTTTTAATTTTCATCTAAATATTTTAAAATATGGTGCATACGGAAGTATATTTACTGTTCCACTCAAATATTTTAGAAAGTAGCGCAGCATAAATATATGATTTTTAAAGACATTTGAGGTTTTCATGAGATCGACTCACCTTTATAGGATAGGTTAAGAAATTCACGATTTTTAACACACTAAGCAGTAAAATGAGAATAACCTTTCTTTTTACTGTGTATTCTTAAATCAGGTTGGTTATTTACAAAATGAAAAAAAATGGTGTAACAATAGTTTTGGAGCAAAAGAGAATATACATCAAAGTGAGGAGCACTAAAGAACAAAAGAACATAATTATCAAATTGTCGAATAATGTCCAATGACTTTTTAATGGTAAAGTGTTATGTTGATTGTTGAGCTCTTATCTTGGGGACAAAATAAATTCTATTTACTTTGCTAACATACATGCAAGAAAAATATTATTCAAACAATATTAACACATCACATTCTATTGACTTGTTCATATTTACTAAGCAATTTTCTTGTTCACATTATGTTTATTTATATTTTTTTCTCCATGAATCACAAGTTGAAGAGGAACAAAACCTTGTAAGGAATTGCTTGAATTTAAAGAAAGGGCAAATGCTACCTAAAGAAAGTGGATTGAGACTAAATATTGAAGAGGGAAAAAAGACAAAAGAAATAAAAATGTTCCCTACCATCCCAACCATAAGGTTGCTTCAATCAGCCATTAAATTGTCATTTGGTTCCCCAACAAACAAAGTATGAAAATTAAGCATTGTGTTACCAATGTTTGTGTTTTTGTTCAATAGTTGAAGAGATGTGTCTTGCGATGATAAGCCTAATTTTATCTACCGATTTTTCAATGCATGGAATATGACCATCTTTATAGCATAGATCAATTCTTATTTTGTACAATTTGTATGAAATAGGTGAGACAATTTTAATTTATTGTCTTTGTAGTAAGATTTGAGTTGACTTATAAGTGAAAAATTTAGACTTAATTTCACTTTTTGTCCCTTGATTTAAGGTTTTAATTTGATTTCTTATTTATTGGACGTTATTTTTTAATCTCTAAAAATTACTCTGTTAATCATATTAGTTATTTTTATTCATTTTTATTCAATAATATATTAGTTAAGATAATATTATTGAATGTTTATCTAAACTTGATTTCATTTTCTAAATATTAATAATTTGATCATTTTAATAAAATTCTCACTTATAAATCTTGATAGTCTATCAATTTTATCAATACATAATCAACGACAAATCTGTTTAGATATTTTTATCTTCTTCCATGTTTTTCTTCTTCATCCTTATCATTTTTTTATTGATCCGTTAAAATTTACAAATTCAAAAAAAAAACTCCAAATAACTCAACATTATCTTAATTTATGCTTCTCTAGTTGTTCGCTTTAGACTACAAACTTTCTCTCATATACTCATTAACAATATGAATGAGAATAGGTTAGACCGAGTTAAATTTTATGAAATCTACGTCTAATCTATTAAAAATATCAATGACTAAATTTGACCTATAGTCTATACATGATATTATTCTAGGCATGAATCTTATCTTTTTAAAAATTTGATTATTTTGTTAACCTACATAA
Organism: Vicia sativa; assembly: GCA_021764765.1. NCBI lineage: Eukaryota > Viridiplantae > Streptophyta > Magnoliopsida > Fabales > Fabaceae > Vicia > Vicia sativa. Next base: position 95,788,662 of record CM038795.1, on the reverse strand, counting down.
TTTTTTTATATAATTTGAACATGTATAAATAAAAGATTTAATTATTTTATATAAACTAAAAAATTAAAAGATCAAAGATATCAAAAATTTATTTAAGCTTATTTAGTAGTTGGAGTTTTGTGAGATTATTTACTTAAAAAAAATCTATGACATTGTTGAAAAGGAGTTTTCTGTCTATTTAGTTAAGTTGTTCAAAATAATAAGTTTTATTTTATATTTTAATTTATAATATATATATATATATATATATATAATTCATATTTATTTAAATAAGTTGGTTTGTTAAAAGATTTTTTCTATGATCAAAACCTCAACATTTTAATTAAATAGCTTTATAAAAAAAATCTAAATTTTTTCTATTTAAAAGACATCTTATCTAACTTAAACCTATGTAGATTAGATCTCAAATTTTTATTAATTAACTACTAAATAACCCGTGCTGTCGCACGGGGCCGGTCGAGATTTCATATAACGTGGAACTAACCTTGTCACGTAACAGAAAATTCTTATTATAGGTAATTAAATAATGTTCATCTAATTCGGCCAAATTTAGTGTATCAAACTTATTTGACAACATTCAAAAATTTAAACTGAAAACATGATTGTGTAACAAAATAAGAAACTGTCACGAGTCTTCAAAATAATAAACAATCCAAATACTTCGGATAGAACACAACCGACGTGTGAAGTTTTCAACTATTTGACCTGCACAATAAATTATGAACAAATTAGACAGCAATTACGGAAACAATTTATATTAAAGAAGATTTGTTATGATGTACTTACCGATCAACGAAGAGATTGGAAGACTTCTTTGTATACAACATTTGTAGTCATAGATGTTGATACATTCATATTATCATGTATTAAGATCTTTAGACCACTTTTGCTTGTAACTCTTGAAATGGCCACATATTGCGTGTTGAACACTGAGGTAGGCAAATACAATCCAACCGTATCAAGTGATTGGCCTTGAGACTTATTAATTGTCATTGCGTAAGACACAATAATTGGGAATTGTCTCCTAATCAACTTAAATGGCCACGGTGACTCGGAAGGTGACATAGACATTCGGGGATGTAAAGATGTTACCAACATTCTTTCGGACATGATCTTTGCCTCAATAACATGATTTGCCAACCTTGTAACAATTAGTCTAGTTCCGTTACACAAACCATCGTTTTGGTCCAAGTTCCTCATAAGCATTATTGGTGTACCAACCTTTAATGAGTTTGTGATTTGGAATACGAAGTCCTTAGCTTGCTAAGAAATGCGGAGTAAGACATTCATAGGCTTCGTTGTAACTTGTATCGATTCTATCAATCGAATCAAAACTCAAATACTCTTTGTCCTCACCTAAGAAATGGGATAACACGAATCAATCCATATATGTTTTCAAGAATAATTAAATAATGAAACATGTACACGAAAATAAATATCAAAACAAACTATAGTTTACAGTATCATGTCTAATACGTAATGATTAATTTTATCAACAACTTCAATGGTTGAAGCAAGTATTGCTTTTCCTTGTAGAAATTCTACATTTGAAACTCGCAACAAATTTGGGTATGTGCTTTCAACTATAGCTCTTATTGGATCCTCAAATTGAAATTAACAAATCGGAGGAATTTCTATCAGCTAAGCCATCGTTAGGTTCACATATTTTACGTCGCCAACATCTAATATCCACTTAGAAATTCGCAAGTTCATCGAGAGTTGTCTTGTCCTTCCATTCTTTAGTCTCATGTTTTTGGTTAGTGTTAGGACTTGGCAATAGTCCCACACATAAGAAGAACAAATGGAAGCATGAACAATATCAGAACGGCCTACTCTTGGAACAACTGGAAGTATCTGTCGGAAATCTCCTCCAAATATAACTACCTTACCACCAAAAATTGTATTTCCAAAACCCTTATTGCTCATGACATCCTTAAGGGTCTTATCCAAGGCCTCAAAACAATTCTTATGAGCCATGGGTGCTTCGTCCCATATTATGACATCAGTAGCTTCGAATAACTGTGAATGTTCAGAGTCTTTGTCAACATTGCAAGTGGAGTTGTCAAGGGTTGGAACGGGTATTTTGAACTTCGAATGGGTTGTTCTACCACCTGGCAATAATAAGGAAGTTATGCCACTTGATGCAACATCCAGAACAATTTTTTATACGAGCAAGTGCACTTGATAATGTCCTCCACATAAAAGTTTTACGGTTCCGCGTATCCGTATAAAAACACCCCTCCGTTTTGTTTGTTGACGGCGTCCATAATGGTTTCAAAGATTGCACGTTGCTCATCTTGACATTCAAATGAAAAGAATCATTACAATTGTAGTTTTATGAGAACATCGATGATTTGAAGAATGAGGGAATACCTGTTAGTTATGTAAATAGATTCTGGAAGTTTTGTCGCTCTAAATCAGCATCGTAATGACGTTCATCATAAATCAGTCTATTGCCGACATGTTGGGTTATATACAAATTTGGATACGGCATATCTTTGAATTCCCGCAAGCTTCTTCTATTTGATTGCATCATATTCTCAATCTCAATTAATGTGAGGTTTGTCAGCTCTGCAGTTGACAATTGCATGTCTTCCAGCACAAATACAAACCAAAATAAGATATAACAATTATGTACAATAGAAATGACAGTGTTGATTAAAAATGCCAGTATGATGGTAAAGTTCAGTTTAATACTGCATCTTTCATTACGGTACATTAAGAATGTTATGTTTTAATTAGTAGGCATTAGAAAAGGTTATTGAAGGCAAAGATAAATCACAGATCTCATACATTCGTGATTGTAGTGAAAAATATCTTTAGGCATGTGATATTTTGATTCTTGATCAAGTAGCACACTCAATTACACGCTCTTTGAAATTGTGATTATTTGAAAGAGCGATGTTGAAATAACATGTTGAATGGAAATGATGTGAAGCATTGTGGCATAAGAGCAGGGATTAATTTGATTCAACAGAACTTTAGCAATACTTTATGGCAGAAACAGTTTGATACCCATTGAAATTCTAAAGTTAAGGATCTATATACATCAGTTGGAATTACATTATAACAATGAGAAACTGTCACAAGACTTATGTATGGTTTGAAAATGTATGATATATATGACTATGGAATTACAAAGGGATTGCATTTTTTGTACTGCATCCAATGTAGTTTAAAAGGAATTATAAAAAGAAAAACTCATTGTAATAGTTTGCTATGGTTTGAAATTGTATGAATTTTAACAGGAGTATGGAAGTATTTATTATTTGTACCTCTTATTCCAGTGACAATTCTCTGTTGATAAAGAATACCGTCGGATAGCAAGTTCCATCTGCCAAACATGTCATGATCGATTAACGATCTTAGGACAACGACATAGTGACAAAAGCTTCCTCAAAAATTGCGGAACCCATCTTTGGCCTCATTTATGGCTGCAACATATTCTTTATCATCGTCAATCCATCTCAAGCATGCATCTCTAAAGCATCACGGACAACTCACCAACCCTTTTTATATCGTCATAGCAAGTCGGTCCCTTGACAACCGTCAACATCATTCTAAGGTAATAGAGCTCACTGCTCTTGGAGGAACCCAAATTAACTGACCATCGTCGACCTCTTTTCGAGGTCTCCATAAGCGGTACCTTTTATCGTAGCGAACTTGGAAAGAAAAGCGGTGTATGTTAAACTCTTTGCATCTTCATATTTTGTTTGACTCCATCCAAGTGTAAACATTGACTCCTTTAGTTGTTTTTTTCAAGAACGTTGTCTATGAAATCATAATCGATTAGTAAGCGAGTTTTCACCTTCCATGAAAATATAACCTTTCGACGAAGGAGATCGCCATGGATAGGATCGAAAAATCCTCAACACGCCTCACTTGGGAAACATACCGCAATCAAGGTAATGTTTTATTTCATCAACATCTGTACCAATTGTACTTCCGTCCGATTCGGTCGAACAACCGTACTGATTATTCTATCGTAACCTTTGTTAATATACTTGAATAAGTACTTGACGAAGTACCTTGGTTACACCATTCCATATTAATGTCTTTGATATTTCTTGAGCGGATATGCATTATAAGGAACTACATACCTATTATCAAGAAAAATATTCTTTTTCGAGACAGTGTTGCAGTATCCCTTCTCCGATAGGCGGATACCCATCTTGATCGACAATGGTTTGAGGCTGCCAATTTTGGGAAAGAATTTAGAGCATTTACCATTTTCATGCAAGGAAGACACATTAGCCAACCCACACGGACCATGAATCATGTGTGTCTTTACCAAATGATTTAACAATTTATCATACATTATTTCATTTGAAATAATTAAGTTGATGTCATCCGGGTGGGAAACTTGTTCTTTGATGCATGAAAAGTAAAATGTGCATAGAGCAAACTTTGTCTTTTGGAACTCAATGGTATATATACGGAAGAAGCAAAAATACAGTAAAATATTAATTTAAAATTATTGGTATAGAGTAAGGAACAATAAGGATTTACATATTCAATTTCATGTAGCTCACATGCGACAACTCTGCCCAAGACATGCTTCTTTGTTATATCACACAGTAATTCGTCAAACTTCATTTTAAAAACCCGTGAGATAATATCAGGACGATCTTGAGGTTGTAAATTCATGTTGTTAAGTAACCTCTGAATCTCTGGCCAACATGGATTGCAAGTGAACGTAATGAACAGATCGGAAATCCAATTTGGCCTAATTGTCATTCCATCAAAGT